>OY720684.1:57604222-58204222 GCA_963170755.1 Amphimallon solstitiale
AGTGTGGCCACCACACGACTTTCTTATACGTATGAGCGTTTCAACCTGTACAATTTTAAGAATTTTTTTAATACAAAACTTATTTAAAATCCTTTTCTAAGTACTTTCATTATCTTAATAAATCGCTATAGAATGCATACTTTGCAAGATATTATCAAAAAAGTGCTCCACGCTATGAGTAAAAGTGCTACTTCCGGTCCGAATTTTGAAATTTCATATATACAAAAAATATTGCAAATCCAGTTCTAAATACTTTTGTACTCTTGATAAATATATATAGAATGCATAACTTACGACATATTTGCAAAATATCGCTATTCGATAAGAGTAAAAGTGGTACTTCCGGTCTGAATTTTGAAATTTTTTTTTATACAAAAGATATTGAAAATTATGTTTTAAATACTTTTATACTCGTAACGTACTTGTCTAAAAAGCATGACTTGCGAAATATTCGCAAAAAACTGATTTTCGATAAGAGTAAAACACCTACTTCCGGTAGGAATTTCGAAAAACTTTTTAAATAAAATTATACTCAATTTTAATAAGTATATATGAATTCTTTATAAATTTGTTTAAACTTAGTAGTTGACGAAATATTGGCAAAATTCGATTTTTTCGCTGTAGTAAACTGCTACTTCCGGTCTACCGATTTTACTGAAAAACTAATCAGATCTCAAGAGGGAGATTCTACACGTAAATACAAAATTTGGAATTGATATCTACAGCGGTTTGACCGCTATCGTGGTCACACACACAGAGAGACACACACACAGACACACAGACACACAGACATTTTTTATAAACCACTTTTTCGGTATCAGGGTACTTCAAAACGTGGACATCTGCAAAAATCTCGAGGTCGAAAATTTTCATCATCACAACACTTCCTTATAAGAAAGTAAAAGGAACTTTTTGTTAAGTTAGTGTATGGGGAGATCAATTCCCAATCCCTTGTTAAAATTTCAGTAAGTAAAGTTATAGGAACTTTAGTGAATAAAGATATAACGTCTAATGAAACGATTTCATGTTCTGGTGGCAACACGTATTTCTGGTATCTATCTACAAAGGTAAACGCGTCAGGGATGTCATAAGGACTGTTATTATAGGTCATTGAAAGTATCTGTCCAATGTGGGCAGATACGGGATAGGTGGGAGAGCCGTTACAGGCCACAATAGGACGAAAAGGTACATCAGGTTTATGGATCTTGGGTAAAGAGTATAATTTCGGGCTAACAGAGTTATATATCACCAATTTTTTGTATATTGTATCTGAAATCTCATTCCTGTCTTTATAGTGACTTTAATAAGTTGTTTAAATCTCTTTGAATTTTAAATGTAGGGGCTTTTTTTAAAATGTCATAAGTGCCTCTATCTTTCAACAACTCTTCAGTTTTATTTAAGTATTCTGTTCTTTCCAGGGCTACTGTTACAGCACCTTTATCTGCCCTCGTAATAATGATATCAGGGTGTTTTTTTAAAAAAGTTCTACACTCAAGTGAGTCGTCCATAAAATGATCTTTTTTATTTTTGAACTTAGTAATGAAGTTGGTAATACTATTAGTTAAACGAGCCCTACGTATGTTAATATCGTGGGTAGCTCTATTGTCTAGTATCACCTCACAATCAGCTAATACACCTGCTATATCTAAATTGCCTGCGTAAACCGGTATACCAAAATTTGGACCCAATGAAAGGAAATTCTTAGCGTTTTCTGGAATGTCACTGTTTGTGCGATTGACAAACCAATCATCGTTGTTTAAAAACAATTTCTGTTGTTTAAGATAAGTTTGAAGTTTATTGAATTTATGAATATTAACTTTCTTAATTTTGTTGTACATTTTTTGGTACTTGTGACCCACTGACAATTCAAAGTCTCTAAAAATGTGTTAAGGCAACTTATCTCTGGCTAAATCAACAAATTTTGATAATTGCTTAGTTAGGAATCTCAAGTCTGACTCAGTAATTGATATTTCTAAATTTAATATTCTATGTTCTAACCTATCATGAAGATTAAAAGCTATTTTTGATAGTTTCTTATCCCTCGTTGACACTAACCCTCACATTCTTTGAACCTTGTGTAATGTGATTCGGTGTTATGTTCTTCTTTCTACACCGTAATAAGAACTGTCTCCTGTTGTTGATTCTTGCAATCTTCTCCGATGTCCTCAACCAAAGTTTCATATTCTTACTGGTTGCTTTACCGTAGTTGTCTTCTATGTCTTTAAAGTACCCCATTTTTGTGTTAAAATATGTTTTTGTGTGAAATGATAATTAGGGTATTGGATTCCCCAATACCCTAATTATCATTTCACACAAAAACAGCAAAGATTGTTTACATATTTTAACACAAAAATGGGGTACTTTAAAGACATAGAAGACAACTACGGTAAAGCAACCAGAAAGAATATGAAACTTTGGTTGAGGACATCGGAGAAGATTGCAAGAATCAACAACAGGAGACAGTTCTTATTACGGTGTAGAAAGAAGAACATAACACCGAATCACATTACACAAGGTTCAAAGAATGTGAGAGGGTTAGTGTCAACGAGGGATAAGTAACTATCAAAAATAGCTTTTAATCTTAATGATAGGTTAGAACATAGAATATTAAATTTAGAAATATCAATTACTGAGTCAGACTTGAGATTCCTAACTAAGCAATTATCAAAATTTGTTGATTTAGCCAGAGATAAGTTGCCTTAACACATTTTTAGGGACTTTGAATTGTCAGTGGGTCACAAGTACCAAAAAATGCACAACAAAATTAAGAAAGTTAATATTCATAAATTCAATAAACTTCAAACTTATATTAAACAACAGAAATTGTTTTTAAACAACGATGATTGGTTTGTCAATCGCACAAACAGTGACATTCCAGAAAACGGTAAGAATTTCCTTTCATTGGGTCCAAATTTTGGTATACCGGTTTACGCAGGCAATTTAGATATAGCAGGTGTATTAGCTGATTGTAAGGTGATACTAGACAATAGTGCTACCCACGATATTAACATAAGTAGGGCTCGTTTAACTAATAGTATTACCAACTTCATTACTAAGTTCAAAAATAAAAAAGATCATTTATGGACGACTCACTTGAGTGTAGAACTTTTTTAAAAAACCACCCTGATATCATTATTACGAGGGCAGATAAAGGTGCTATAACAGTAGCCCTGGAAAGAACAGAATACTTAAATAAAACTGAAGAGTTGTTGAAAGATAGAGGCACTTATGACATTTTAAAAAAAGCCCCTACATTTAAAATTCAAAGAGATTTAAACAACTTATTAAAGTCACTATAAAGACAGGAATGAGATTTCAGATACAATATTCAAAAAATTGGTGATATATAACTCTGTTAGCCCGAAATTATACTCTTTACCCAAGATCCATAAACCTGATGTACCTTTTCGTCCTATTGTGGCCTGTAACGGCTCTCCCACCTATCCCGTATCTGCCCACATTGCACAGATACTTTCAATGACCTATAATAACAGTCCTTATGACATCCCTGACGCGTTCACCTTTGTAGATAGATACCAGAATTACGTGTTGCCACCAGAACATGAAATCGTTTCATTAGACGTTATATCTTTATTCACTAAAGTTCCTATAACTTTACTTACTGAAATTTTAACAAGGGATTGGGAATTGATCTCTCCATACACTAACTTAACAAAAAGTTCCTTTTTTAAACTGTTACACTTTACTTTAACTAATAATACTTTCACTTTCAATGGTAACTTTTATAGGCAGCTAGATGGATGCCCTATGGGGAGCCCACTGAGCATGCATCTTAGCTAACATAGTCATGGACGATTGTTTGAATAACATTATTAGTAAACTTAATTATAAATTAGATTTCATTCATAAATACGTCGATGACCTAATTCTTGCGATTCCAATACAAGAAACGGAAAACATCCTAGAAATATTTAACAGTTTTCACAATAAAATTCAATTCACGTTAGAAAGAGAGGTTAATGCTGAAATCCCTTTCCTAGATATAAAAATCATTAGGAAAGACACTGTCTTAACAACTGACTGGTATAGAAAGAAAACAAACTCGTCAAGACTCCTAAACTACTATTCGAATCACCCCATTCAGCAAAAAATCAACATGGTAATCATGATGAAACAAAGAGTTTTACGATTAAGCCACCCCAATTTCCATAGAAAAAACCTAAAAACATTAGCTGATCTATTTCTCAATAATGGGTATCCCAAAACAGTCATATCAAAGTTGTTATTTAACACCCAGAGAATAGATAATCCACAGATTCAACTTCAGATAGACCCAAACAATAATCAACCTATTAAATACTTCAGGTTGCAGTATATAAACAATTTAAGCCAACAGATTTCTAAAATCTTAAAAACGGATCACATACGGTTTGGTTACTATAGTAAAAATAAAATAGGTGATTTCTTTTCAAAGTTAAAGGACAAGACAAGATTTGAATTTAAACTCAATTCAAATCTAACATAATATATCAAATACCGTGCTCTAAATGTGATAAACAATATATAGGCCAAACAGGCAACTGGCTATCAACACGATTAACCTTACATAAAAGTGACATACGCACGGGTAAAACCCGATGCGCCTTGGCTAAGCATATGTTAGAAGAGGATCACACACCTAATTTAGAAGGGGTCACAATTTTGAGGACCGAGAGTAGAAAGAACAGTAGGGAGTTCTTTGAGATGATATATATAAACAATGTGATGAATTTCAAGTCTGATCTTCAGTACTTAAGCATAATATACTCATATTAGCTAAGTCTTGATGTTAGAGGCTAGCTGGGGGTTTTAACAGCTTAACTTTTACAAATTGTACTGTTTACGTTCTCTTTTGTTTTTCTTTGTCTTTTTATTAACAATTAAGTAGGCTTGGACAGGCTTGTTGTGTCATATAATGATGTTCATAATGAGTAGTAAAAGGGGGGTGGGCATCCAGTTGTGACGATGCTTTGTTTAGTTACTCCCTAGTATTTTTACATTTCGGATGTTTTGATTTTTCTTGTGTTGGTGTTGATTTTACTCATTGTATGACTTGCGCTATAAGCAAATATTTTAATGACATTGTCTTGTTGACACAGTACAGCTTGTTTAATCCTCTCATATTAAAAAACGTAATGCTCGTGGCATTTTGTACACATTGTAATGCTGTTTCCTAACAATTATAACCTACATTTCGTATATGCATTATCTTCTCCATAGAGAGAAATCATATCTGTAAGTCATTTATACAAAGAATTTTTATTGTGCATACTTCTTACGATGTTATCATGCCATTGTAATTTACAGTTAATCCTGAGGAAGCACAGGAACCGATTGTGCGAAATATTGATTAAAAGAGGTAGATTTCCATTATTTTATAAACCTTTGCTGGATTCCCCAATACCGTAATTATCATTTCACACAAAAACAGCAAAGATTGTTTACATATTTTATATATATATATATATATATAAACCAATGAGTCAGAAACACGTGTCTACGGTTGCTCTACAGCGGAATTACCCACTATTTTCCAAGACTAATTTATTAATCCGCACTATTTCCACATTTGATTAACGTTCCAGGGTCAGTTGGCACGCAGGTTGACAATGTCTTCCTCGTGGCGATGTTGGTTGTTGTCCTCAAAACCGAGGATTTTCCAACTGAAGCTGCAAATGGCGGTCTGTCGCCTGATGGTCCACCGTTTATGCTTACATCTGCAAGGTTATTATTCCTTGGCTACACCGTACTGATGACGACCAATGAGTCAGAAACACGTGTCTACGGTTGCTCTACAGCGGAATTACCCACTATTTTCCAAGACTAATTTATTAATCCGCACTATTTCCACATTTGATTAACGTTCCAGGGTCGGTTGGCACGCAGGTTGACAATGTCTTCCTAGTGGCGATGTTGGTTGTTGTCCTCAAAACCGAGGACCTTCCAACTAAAGCTGCAAATGGCGGTCTGTCGCCTGATGGTCCACCGTTTATGCTTACATCTCCAAGGTTATATCCCACCTTATTCCTTGGCTACACCGTACTGATGACGACCAATGAGTCAGAAACACGTGTCTACGGTTGCTCTACAGCGGAATTACCCACTATTTTCCAAGACTAATTTATTAATCCGCACTATTTCCACATTTGATTAACGTTCCAGGGTCGGTTGGCACGCAGGTTGACAATGTCTTCCTCGTGGCGATGTTGGTTGTTGTCCTCAAAACCGAGGATCTTCCAACTGAAGCTGCAAATATCGGTCTGTCGCCTGATGGTCCACCGTTTATGCTTACATCTCCAAGGTTATCCCACCTTATTCCTTGGCAACACCGTACTGATGACGACCAATGAGTCAGAAACACGTGTCTACGGTTGCTCTACAGCGGAATTACCCACTATTTTCCAAGACTATATATATATATATATATATATATAATAATAATATATATATATATATAATATCTTCGGTTAGAACTGTTGGTGCTTTTTCAGGTTTACGTTTACAAACACTCCCCGTTTCCTTAAACTTTCCAATCGCCCTATTGCGATGACGAGTGTATGTGTCCAAGTTTATTTCCAGATTTCCATATTCCGTTACAAATGTTTGAAAACACGATCCCAATGAATATTTCCATGATCCATCCTCTTGCAATCTTCCACTGCGAAAGTGCGACATTACAATAAACGTATCTTATTGTATATATCGTAAAAGGCATGGTATACCAGGTATATTGTCTTGAAATAGACAATAAAAAGTACAAGACATTTCAAGACATTTTGGTTTTGACATTTGACATGTCATCTAAATTTAGTATGGACAATTCACGGAAGAGAATATTTCCTAGTTTTTGATAATACTGGAACTTTTTTGTTGCCAACCCAGGACAGTTCAAAATGATGTCGTTGTTGAAATAAATTTTACAGTGTACGTTGTCTGATGATATAAGAATTCTATTCCATATAAACGGTATCCACTGTAGGTATCTCTTGTTAATCGTGTTTCTTTACTGAGAAAATGGCACAGATACACACAGTTTTGGTGATAATGCTAACTAACTCTTAGTATTTACGGCAACTAATGTGTCATGTACAACAAAATATATCATGTAGAAGATATTTTTCTTAATGCACTAGCCTAACGAAAGTTCATGCAATAAAAATGTCTATGCAGTGTAGTCTGTATCTTTCAGAGAGATTATTGCATAGTATTCTTTGAAAGTCCAGCCATATTCGGCGAAAGGTGAAATGCATTTAATGTGTTTCGGAAACGAGAGATGGGGCTGATTTTATTTCCCGTTTTTTTCAAAAACTATACAATATATTATGAATTTCATTGATTGTATATATAGTTAAGTGTATTTAGAAAAGATACAACGTTTTACTCTTTTTTATATTTTATTCTATAAAAAAATATATTTAATAACATCCAAAAAAACAGATAAAAAGAGAATTCGAGAAAGGGCGACGTTGTAGAGTTAATTTTCATGTACTTTAGTGTTTTTATTGTTTTTCTACCGTGAATATTAACGTCCGAAACGCATATTTTCATAATTTTTCCGTCCCCTTACACCCCTCGCCGCTAAACATCCCGAACGCGCGAGATCACGATGATTGGTCGTGACCACATGTCTTGATTCAAAACTGTCACACATCTGATGCAGTACAAGTTATCAATTTATAGATTTTGCATTTGTGAGTCAGTTCTGTTGTGCCAAACGTAATAATGAGGTGTGGCCGGCCTGCTTCTTCTTATACGTATGAGCGTTCCATATTATACAAAATTGTTCTAAATTGCTTTAAATAGTTTTATTTCTTAGAAAAATAAGCCAAAAAGTTAAAATTTTTTTTTAGATAAAAGTTATTCAAAATCCAATTATAAGTATTTCTATTCTCTTAACAAATCTTTATAGAATGCACACTGCGAGATATTCGAAAGAAATTGCTACTCGCTAAGAGTAAAAGTGTTGCTTCCGGTCCGAGTCAGCTCTAAATGCTTTTGTACTCTTGATAAATATACAGTGTGACCAGTGAAGTCCGCATCATATGGGATTTTTTTTTATTAATAGATTTATTCTAAATTTGAGTTTGGCATCAATTTCTGCTTCGATCAAGATGAAAATTAACCAAAAAAAATAATAGTCACGTGATTCGCATTATCTGTCAAATTTAAATTTTTTTCCAAAAAAAATTCAAAAGTGGGGTTATTTCTCAAAATATCGAAAAAAGTTATTAGAAAAAGTTTTTCTAAAAACAATTTTTAGCCCATATGCAAAATTTCAGCTGCATAAGATAATTTATATTTTTTGCCAATTTTTTTGTAAATTGCACCACTGTTGCGAAATAAGACAACGCAACCTACATAAAACTTCTTAGTTTTAACAATGCTTTATTCCAGACACATTTTCTTTAAGGCAGCGCCATATTCAATGTGTGTTTTCTTCAAAATCCAAATAGGGCTATTAAAATTAGGTAACATGTGATGCAAAGTTTATTTGTTTTTGACCCCGTATAAGGTAACTTCATAAAATAACTATTTTTGAAAATGTAGTTTGTGTCTAAAAGTAATGCACATTAATATTAATACAGACAAGTACACAGCGTCACAAGTAAAGTCTGCATTAAGTGGAAAGTAAATTTTCGTTTAACTTGACGTAAGTTTAACTAGTTTCAATGATTTAATTTAAAACCCCTTTATTAAAATTTGTTATGGAGCTATGTTATAAAAAGTAAAAATAGTCTTTTATTATTTAAGTTCCGTTTCCAAAAAAATAACTAGTTTTGTACCTTACGATGATGCACCAAACACAAGTTGGCCGCAAAACAAATGATAAAAAATGAGGTGTGGCCACCACACGACTTTCTTATACGTATGAGCGTTTCAAACTATACAATCTTAAGAATTTTTTTATACAAAACTTATTCAAAATCCTATTCTAAGTACTTTCATTCTCTTCATAAATCTCTATAGAATGCATACTTTGCAAGATATTCGAAAAAAAGTGCGACTCGCTAAGAGTAAAAGTGCTACTTCCGGTTCGAATTTTGAAATTTCATGTATACAAAAAATATTGCAAATATAACTCTAAATACTTTTGTACTCTTAATAAATATATATAGAATGCATAATTTACTACATATTTGCCAAAAATCGCTATTCGGTAAGAGTAAAAGTGTTACTTCCGGTCTACATTTTGAAATCTTTGTTATACAAAAGATATTGAAAACTATGTTTTAAATACTTTTATACACGTAACGTACCTGTCTAAAAAGCTTGACTTGCGAAAAACCGATTTTCGATAAGAGTTACCTACTTCCGGTAGGAATTTCGAAAAACTTTTCAATAAAATTGTTCTCAATTTTAATTTTAAGTACATATGAATTCTTTATAAATTTGTATAAACTTAGTATTTGACGAAATATTTGCAAAATTCGATTTTTTCACTGAAGTAAACTGCTACTTCCGGTCTACCGATTTTACTGAAAAACTAATCCGATCTCAAGAGGGAGATTATACACGTAAATACAAAATTTGGAATTGATATCTACAGCGGTTTGACCGCTATAGTGGTCACACACAGACAGACAGACACACAGACACACACACACACACAGACACACAGACATTTTTTAAAAACCACCTTTTTGTGTCAGGGGATCTCAAAACGTGGACATCTGCAAAAATCTCGAGGTCGAAAATTTTCATCATCACAATACTTCCTTATACTACGTATAAGAAAGTAAAAGATCAACAAGCCCTTGCTTTATTAATGACAGTCAAATCGCTTTCTGTTTGTCATAGTGGCTTTTAATTAATATTGCGTATTAAATAAAAAAATGTTAACTGTACAGGAAAGAATTGAAATTGTATTAATATGTGGTGAAAACACAAGTCATCGTGTAGCGGCCAACATTTTTAATGAAAGGCATCCAGGCAAAAATGTACAACAATCTACTGTGAGTAGGATTATGGTGAAATGTAAGTCAACTGGATCGGTGGAAAGTTCACTTAAAAAACCTCACAATCCTATAAAACATAGTGGAGAAGTCCAATTAAATGTTTGCCTAGATATTGTGGAACGTGGTCAAACTAGTATTAGACATGTTTCTCGCAGAACTGACGTTCAAAGAGAGAGTGTAAGGAATATTTCGCACAAAAATAAATTTAAGCCGTATAAACCTAAATTTATAAATACTCTTAAAGAACAAGATTTTGACATACGTTTGGGATTCTCTTTTTGGTACCAGGGGGAAAAAGAAGAAAATGTGTCTTTTCCGTTTCACGTTTTATGGACCGACGAGGCCACTTTCACTTCAAACGGCGTTGTTAGCTCTCAAAATTGTAGATGGTGGGCTCAAGAAAATCCAAATTTTATAATAGAATGCAAGGACCAGTATTCCTTTAAAACTAATGTGTGGTGCGGTATTTTAAACGATCATGTTGTTGGGCCTTATTTTTGTAGAGGCAATTTAACTTCTGAAGAATACCTACGCTTCCTTAACACCGAGGTCATTGAAGTTTTGGACAATATGCCTATTGAAATAAGGCATAATTTGTGGTACCAGTGTGACGGTGCTCCCATCCATACTACAAGACGGGTTCAAGAACGCCTCTTGGAAATATTTAGGGGCAAAGTAATTGGGCGTAATATGGAGCAATACTGACCGGCTAGGTCTCCGGATTTAACCCCACTTGATTTTTTCTTGTGGGGTTACCTAAAACAAAAGTGTTGATCATTTGGAAACGGTGATTCGAAACTGTATTTTAGAAATAAGGCCCCTTAGTATCAGAAACTCCAATAAAGATGTATCAAGAAGAACAATTGTTTGTATTGAACGCAATGGGAGGCACACAGAAATGTAATTTTAATTTTTAGGTTTTTCAAATTATGTTTAATTTAATATTCAAATACCAAAAATACATATTGTTATTAATTGAAAAGGTGGAATTTAAAATGCGTTTCATTTTTATAATGTATTATGATTATTTTATTAGAAAATTTGACTTTTCAATTAAACTATTTTCTTAATATTAATGTGTATTACTTTTAGACACAAACTACATTTTCAAAAATAGTTATTTTATGAAGTTACCTTATACAGGGTCAAAAACAAATAAACTTTGCATCACATGTGACCAAATTTTAATAGCCCTATTTGGATTTTGTAGAAAAACACACATTGAATATGGCGCTGCCTTAAAGAAAATGTGTCTGGAATAAAGCATTGTTAAAACTAAGAAGTTTTATGTAGGTTGCGTTGTCTTATTTCGCAACAGTGGTGCAATTTACAAAAAAATTGGCAAAAAATATAAATTATCTTATGCAGCTGAAATTTTGCATATGGGCTAAAAATTGTTTTTAGAAAAACTTTTTCTAATAACTTTTTTCGATATTTTGAGAAATAACCCCACTTTTGAATTTTTTTTGGAAAATAATTTAAATTTGACAGATAATGTGAATCACGTGACTATTATTTTTTTGGTTAATTTTCATCTTGATCGAAGCAGAAATTGATGCCAAACTCAAATTTAGAATAAATCTATTAATAAAAAAAATCCCATATGATGCGGACTTCACTGATCACACTGTATATTTATCAAGAGTACAAAAGCATTTAGAGCTGACTTTGGAATATTTTTTGTATAAGTGAATTTTCAAAATTCGGACCGGAAGCAACACTTTTACTGTTAGCGAGTAGCAATTTCTTTCGAATATCTCGCAGTGTGCATTCTATAAAGATTTGTTAAGAGAATAGAAATACTTATATGTAATTGGATTTTGAATAACTTTTATATAAAAATTTTCGTAACTTTTTGGCTTATTTTTCTAAGAAATAAAACTATTTAAAGCAATTTAGAACAATTTTGTATAATATGGAACGCTTATACGTATAAGAAGAAGCAGGCCGGCCACACCTCATTATTACGTTTGGCACAACAGAACTGACTCACAAATGCGAAATCTATAAATTGATAACTTGTACTGCATCAGATGTGTGACAGTTTTGAATCAAGACATGTGGTCACGACCAATCATCGTGATCTCGCGCGTTCGGGATGGGTAGCGGCGAGGGGTGTAAGGGGACGGAAAAATTATGAAAATATGCGTTTCGGACGTTAATATTCACGGTAGAAAAACAATAAAAACACTAAAGTACATGAAAATTAACTCTACAACGTCGCCCTTTCTCGAATTCTCTTTTTATCTGTTTTTTGGATGTTATTAAATATATTTTTTTATAGAATAAAATATAAAAAAGAGTAAAACGTTGTATCTTTTCTAAATATACTTAACTATATATACAATCAATGAAATTCATAATATATTGTATAGTTTTTGAAAAAAACGGGAAATAAAATCAGCCCCATCTCTCGTTTCCGAAACACATTAAATGCATTTCACCTTTCGCCGAATATGGCTGGACTTTCAAAGAATACTATGCAATAATCTCTCTGAAAGATACAGACTACACTGCATAGACATTTTTATTGCATGAACTTTCGTTAGGCTAGTGCATTAAGAAAAATATCTTCTACATGATATATTTTGTTGTACATGACACATTAGTTGCCGTAAATACTAAGAGTTAGTTAGCATTATCACCAAAACTGTGTGTATCTGTGCCATTTTCTCAGTAAAGAAACACGATTAACAAGAGATACCTACAGTGGATACCGTTTATATGGAATAGAATTCTTATATCATCAGACAACGTACACTGTAAAATTTATTTCAACAACGACATCATTTTGAACTGTCCTGGGTTGGCAACAAAAAAGTTCCAGTATTATCAAAAACTAGGAAATATTCTCTTCCGTGAATTGTCCATACTAAATTTAGATGACATGTCAAATGTCAAAACCAAAATGTCTTGAAATGTCTTGTACTTTATAGTATTTTCATTGTTTTATTGTCTATTTCAAGACAATATACCTGGTATACCATGCATGCCATTTACGATACAATAAGATACGTTTATTGTAATGTCGCACTTTCGCAGTGGAACATTGCAAGAGGATGGATCATGGAAATATTCATTGGGATCGTGTTTTCAAACATTTGTAACGGAATATGGAAATCTGGAAATAAACTTGGACACATTCACTCGTCATCGCAATAGGGCGATTGGAAAGTTTAAGGAAACGGGGAGTGTTTGTAAACGTAAACCTGAAAAAGCACCAACAGTTTTAACCGAAGATATTATATTTTCTAATAACTTTTTTCGATATTTTGAGAAATAACCCCACTTTTGAATTTTTTTTTGGAAAAAAATTTAAATTTGACAGATAATGCGAATCACGTGACTATTATTTTTTTGGTTAATTTTCATCTTGATCGAAGCAGAAATTGATGCCAAACTCAAATTTAGAATAAATCTATTAATAAAAAAAAATCCCATATGATGCGGACTTCACTGGTCACACTGTATATAGAATGCATAATTTACAACATATTTGCAAAAAATCGCTATTCGATAAGAGTAAAAGTGTTACTTCTGGTCCGAATTTTGAAACTCTTTTTTTATGATTTTCGATAAGAGTAAAAGACCTACTTTCGGTAGAAATTTCGAAAAACTTTCTTAATAAAATTCTTCTCCAATTTAATTTTGGGTACTTATGAATTCTTTATAAATTTGTTTAAACTTAGCATTTGACGAAATATTGGTAAAATTCGCTTTCTTTACTTAAGTAGATTACTACTTCCGGTCTGCTGATTTTATATTATGCATTTTATTGATGGTATATATAATATTTTCTTGTTCATAATCTAATAGATGCTGCTTCAGACGAATTTCAAAACTAGTGGTGGCAAAATGTATAGGACAAATTCACGCTAAAATAAAATAGTGAGGTGTGGTCACCACACGACTTTCTTATACTTAATTTTAATTTTCTGGTTGAGTATGAGTAGCTTTAGCTAGACTTCGCCAGTTTTCATCAATGGTTTACTTTCTCAAATAAAGGCAAATTATTATTATTATTATTATTATTATTATTATTATTATTATTATTATTATTATTATACGTATGAGCAGTTCAAATTACAGAATTTTAAGAATGTTTTTATACAAAAATTATTCAAAATCTTATTCTGGGTACTCCTATTATCTGAATAAATCTCTATAGAATGCATACTTTGCAAGTTTCGGCCGGTAATTTTCATCCGATTTTTTTTTGTTTTTTGGATTATATTTAAAAATATTTTCTTCACATGCGCCCTTTCTCAGAATTTAAAAAAAACATTAAATACGGAAATTAAACAAATTATCTCAACTATTATAAAAAAATAAAAACAGTAAGACGTTGTATCTCCGTAGAAGAGCATTTTAAGTAATATACTACTTTAAAAAAGGAAATAGGTTTTGTAATTTGTTTATAAAAACGGGAATACTTTTCCAATCTCTCTTGCACACTTGGCCATCACCTTTCGCCTTAAGAATTTCGGAAAATAATGCTATTCCTGCTCTTTTTAACGAATATAGGCATTACTTTCTATTGAATTTGAAGGATGTTCCCGATATATATTTTGTAAAATTGAAGTGGATGACGATTTTGCTTAGGATCTACGTCAGTCTTAATATTTGACCCCAACGATTTCTAGCAAATTGAGAATCACTGCAAAATTCGAGATATCAAATTTAACATGAGTGAACTTGTATTTTATTAACAACAATACACAGTCGGCGTGTCACATATAAGAACTGAACTAGATTGTTATAATTTATTATTATTAAATAACACACAATAGTCGTTGTGTATCTGTAATAAATAAATAAGCTTTATTTTAAAAAATGTTAATTTACAAAATGAACATCATTTTAAAATCATATGGTCATGGTCACATGCAACTACAACATTGCCAATATGATGAAATAGCATTAATAACCTGTAATTTTAAATTCATATTATGTTAAAGTTTATTAAACTAATATATTTTGAAAAATACTTCCTCTTTGCTGTATTTTGTAATTAGATATGAATTTGGTTCAAGTTTAGTTTAATAAAAGAAAAATCTATTTATCTAAGGGCTATTACACCAAAAGTTAAGATTCTTTTAAAGCTGTTCTTTAGTCTAATTGGTTTGAAGATGAAATAAACTGATTTCCGGTTGATAAAAGGATTTGTCTTTTATTAAACTAAAATTGAACCCAAATTCTGTATCTACATAATTACAAAGTAGAGTAGTAGTGGAATTATTTTTTCAAATACAAGAAAATATCGGTATCAGTGATTGGTTGTTTTCTTATCTAAACCAATAATATATACAGGGCGAGTATATATTTGAGAAAAGAAATTTCTAAATTATTTATTGCCTATAATAGACATTAATTAGAAGTACCTTCTATTATATTTTGTATTATACAGAGTGTTCCATAACTTGGTGGATGACTGTTGTTATATTTTATTAAACGGAGTAGCCTGTATATTATTACGTTTTTGTGTTTTCCCTATGATTCTTAGTCAAAAATTAATAAGGTAGTGTAGGTCTAAAACTTGCAGTTTTTGACTTATTACAATCATATTTCTCGAAAACTACGCACCAGATGAACACAATTTTTGGCAGTGTTGTTTACAATAAAAGGTTCTAATACAATCACGTTGCCTAAATGTCATTTTTTCCAAATAGAACACCCTGTATGTCATTCATTTTTGTATTGCTTATTAAAATTCGCGCATAAACATGTAAGACGTTATTACTTTAAAAGTGACCTTTACTTGAGCTGTTGTCAATTCATGATATAATTTTACAATTTTATGTTTTTATTTGATTACGGTATTTTTGTAATGAAGGAATATAAAAGAAATTATTTATTATCCCAGAGAGTTTACCAGCAGCAGATGTTTCAGAACAGTTGCCTTTAGAAGAGTAATGGATACTTTCATTACTACTGGTAGAGCTTGGCATTCAAAACCACGTAAACCTAAATTCTTATGGCAACAATAGAAAATCCACGTCAGTACCCGTGAAATAAGTCCTTTGCCGAATATTAGCTAAACCATCGTTGCAAGGACCTTAAAATAAAATAAATGTCAGTCGTAATTAATATATTTAAATACTGAGTTACGCAATCATCATTTAAAAGCTAGAAGTGTGCCAATGGGCAATAACTAAAATTAATGACCAAGCATATTTTGGAGGTGGTATAACCGCTTAGCTTATGAGCAATTTCTGTTAAGCAATCATTAAAATCAGTTTTCTTGTGTAGGGATACGTAAAAGAGCAAATATACAGTATACCTGTAACCATAAAGGAAGATATGCGGGAACATATTCGACAAATATTTAAAAACAATTCCTTGTTAATGTCGATCTATCATCTTGGAAGCGTGTTCAAAAATATTGAAAACTGATTGAATACTCATTTGAACACTTGTTGAAGTAACTAACCTATTTTAACGCGTTAGCACTGAATCATATTTATTGTTATTTTATAATTTCTGTTCCACTAATTACTCATCTATTCACCTTCCTGTTTCTACACCTATTAAAAACAATATATTAATTTCTTTGGCTTTAAAATATGTTTATTGTGCCATATTCTACATATTTTATGAAATATCTTGTTGGTATAGAGTGTATTGTAAATAAGATCAAATTTTTCCCAATACATACAAAAATCATATCTCTAAACTCATTTTTAGAAACAATTATTATAAAATTATGCTTGTCCACTGAGTAGCTACTTATAAACGTTATCCATGCAATTGTCTTTTTCGCGGCAAATATTATGGCCCACTATACCGTATTCAAATAAAAAACATAAAGTTACCAACATTTTATCAAAAAAATTACAATAGCTCAGTAAAGGTGACTTTTAAAGTAATAACATCTTAAATGTTGTTGGTGCTAAATTTAGTATGCAATTCAAAAATGAACAGGTGTACATGGTGTTCCATTAAAAAAAAAATTACTTTTAGAGAAAAAAGTGTCATGTAATTTTAATTCAGTTTACTGCACAGGTAATTAATAATTGAAAAAAGAATAAAATATGCTTGTAATAGCACCTTTTATTATAAACAATACTACCAAAAATTGTGTCCATTTGTTACGCTGTTTTCGAGAAATATAATTTTATAAAAACATTGAATTTTTCAGAAAAATGAAAATACGTCGAAAACTTTAAATTTTAGGCCTATACTACTTTACCATTTTTGGACTAAGAATTATACGGGGAATACAGAAATGTAATAAAATACATTTCCATTAAAAAAACAACTATGTTCAGCCACCAAGTTATGGAATACTCTGTATAATACAAAATAAATTTAAAAGGTGCTCCTAATGAGTGGCTATCATAGGAAAAAACCTCTTCGAAATATCTTTTCTCATAACGTCATAATCTGCCTTCCCCAGGGAAATGACTCGCCCTGTATGTTGTAGTGTTTTATTTGTTATCATTGGTTAATGATTACCTCAAAGTACGGTCAATAATATATTTTCTTTAATAATATAAAATTGTTATTAAATCAACTTATATTTTTATTATTTAAAGAACATCCTATTATAAGCTCGTATGCTAACTAGATTGATACGAGTCGATACTAATGCATACCACGACTACGACTGCAGTTCGCAATTAGTTTATTTCGAGACTCGAATTAGTTAAAATTAGTGTGTGCTCCATATTATTGTTATGTGAAGGTTCCATTTACATTCTTAAGCAACTTTGTTTGTTTTTGTTACCAACGAGGAAGACAATGCCAACCTGTGTGTCATCCGAGACTCAGGAAATATAAATCAAAAGAAAGGAATATCGCGCATACATGAAATACAAGAAAGAGAAAAATATCGGGTAAATTCCGCTGTAGAGCAACCGTAGACACGTGTTTCTGACTCATTGGTCGTCATCGGTACGGTGTAGCCAAGGAATAAGGTGGGATAATCTTGGAGGTTGCTCTACAGCGGAATTTACCCGATATTTTTCTCTTTCTTGTATATATATATATACAGGCTGTCCCAGATAGTGTGCTCACCATTGGGATCTCGTGAACGGTAAGAGATAGAGAGTTGGTTAAATGAGACAAAATGTACGTGACACCTGGGTTTATTTTTTTAAGCAAAAAAACTTTTAAAAAAATGAACGATACGTGCGCTATAGGGGAAAAACTAAAAATCGGCAATTTTAATTTCGTCGTTTAACTTATTTCATGTAAAAGATACCGAAATACTATTTTGACATTATGAAGGTACTTTCTTACGCAGAATTCAAATTTGGTATTGCAACCTCTGAAGCTTTTATACGTTTCGAGATTTTTATACAAACTTTCTTATTTTAAATACAAATCGTAGGCGGCTTTGACTGTATCAAAAAGAGCATAATTTGCTGATTTCAATGATGTATAACACTTTGGGTTTATTTGTAGAAATAACAAAGTTATAATGATATTTGTGCAATTTTTGGTATCCTTATGAATGCATAGGCTATACATCAGAGGCAGCATTGAATTATTAAGACAATAAGTAGTATCTGTCAAATTTATTTACAAGCAAGTTACGTATCCGTTTATTTTTGTGTTATTTAGTCTGCTATTTTGTTCGTTTATTTAAAAATCACCGCATTTGTTGTTTTGGTTCGTTTTATTACTTGTTTATTGTTGTTCACGTTATGGAGAAATTTAATAATGAAGAGAAATATGATATGCTTCAAAGTTACATATTGGCTCACAAAAATTCAAGGAATGCAGCTAATCATTATTTGGAGTTGTACCCAGATCGACGGCAACCACACGAAACTTTATTTCGAAGATTAGAAGTAAATCTAAAAACATACGGTGCGTTTAGTAAACCGAAAAGAAATAGAAAAAGATTAGATGAGGAAACCCAAGTTATTGTATTAAATCAGGTGCCTGAAAATCCAAAAGTTTTCACAAGAGAAATAGAAAACAACACCGGAATCCCTAGAACATCAGCCCATAGAATATTAAAAAAGCATCGATATCATCCTTACAAAGTCCACATTAGCCAAGGACTCCAACCAGGAGACGCAGAGAGGCGGACTCGTTTCTGTCATTGGTACATTAATCAGAATAACAACAATGTTACATTTCTGTTTAATGTGTTGTGGTCAGATGAATCTCGATTTACGAACAATGGGTTATTTAACAGAAATAATATTCACTATTGGGGGACAGAAAATCCCCATGCTCTACATGAAGCTCGACATCAAGAACGTTTTGTGTTCAATGTGTGGTGCGGTATTATCGGCAGAAGAATAGTTGGACCTATTATCTTCATTAACAATTTAACGAGTGAACGCTATTTGAACTTACTTCAAGGTGAAATAGAAGATCTTCTAGACGATATTCCGCTTAATCTAACTGCGAATATGTATTTCCAACAGGATGGGACACCAGCACATAATGCTCACATTATTACGAATTACCTAAATAATAGATTTGGTAATCGGTGGATTGGTAATCGAGGACCCATTTCATGGCCTGCACGTTCCCCAGACTTAACCGCAATGGATTTTTTCCTTTGGGGTTACATAAAAAATAAGGTGTATAAAACACAATTTAATAATGTGGAGGAACTGCAAGCTTGTGTTTTAAGAGAGTTTCATCGGATAAATGGACGTATTTTAGAAAAAGTGATTAATTCCACACCAAGAAGAGCTCAGTTATGTATCAATAACAATGGAGGACTTTTTGAGCATTTAATGTAATTTATCTATTTACTAGTAGTAAATAAATAGTTAGGTATGTGAAGTTAGTGTTTTATTTACTTTTCAGTCATTTTTGTATTTTGTTTCCAGGAATAGGTAAGTATAAAACAAAAAAATATGCTAATTATTCTTGTAACTTTGTTATTTCTACAAATAAACCCAAAGTGTTATACATCATTGAAATCAGCAAATATGCTCTTTTTGATACAGTCAAAGCCGCCTACGATTTGTATTTAAAATAAGAAAGTTTGTATAAAAATCTCGAAACGTATAAAAGCCTCAGAGGTTGCAATACCAAATTTGAATTCTGCGTACCTTCATAATGTCAAAATAGTATTTCGGTATCTTTTACATGAAATAAGTTAAACGACGAAATTAAAATTGCCGATTTTTAGTTTTTCCCCTATAGCGCTCGTATCGTTCATTTTTTTAAAAGTTTTTTTATTTAAAAAAGTAAACCCAGGTGTCACGTACATTTTGTCTCATTTAACCAACTCTCTATCTCTTACCGTTTACGAGATCCCAATGGTGAGCACACTATCTGGGACAGCCTGTATATATATATATATATACTCAATAAAGGAATTATCGCGGATACATAAAATAAAACAAGAAAAAGAGAATGTTGGGTAAAATCCGCTGTAGTGCAACCGTAGACACGTGTTTCTGACTAATTGGTCGTCATCAGTACGGTGTAGCCAAGGAATAAGGTGGGATATCCTTGGAGATAGAAGCATATACGGAAGACCATCAGGTGACAGACCACCATTTGCAGCTTCAGTTAGAAGATCTTCGGTTTTGAAGACAACAACTAACATCGCCACGAGGAAGACATTGTCAACCTGCGTGCCATCCGAACCCAGGAAAGATAATCAACTACTACACTACAGCGGATTTTACCCAACATTCTCTTTTTCTTGTTTTATTTTATGTATCCGCGATAATTCCTTTATTGATTATCTTTCCTGGGTTCGGATGGCACGCAGGTTGACAATGTCTTCCTCGTGGCGATGTTAGTTGTTGTCTTCAAAACCGAAGATCTTCTAACTGAAGCTGCAAATGGTGGTCTGTCACCTGATGGTCTTCCGTATATGCTTCTATCTCCAAGGATATCCCACCTTATTCCTTGGCTACACCGTACTGATGACGACCAATTAGTCAGAAACACGTGTCTACGGTTGCACTACAGCGGATTTTACCCAACATTCTCTTTTTCTTGTTTTATATATATATATATATATATATATATATATATATATGAGTTTTATATATCCCATGTTTCGTATAAGGATCTCGGAAACTACAACAGACACAGATTTGGTTAAACGGGAAAAGAATTCTAGTTTTAATAGCTCTTTTTAATTAGCGTTTTCTTTTTGGGAAAAAGTGAATGGCTTACTAGATATTTCGCAAAAATGATGTTTATGTTATTTCGTTCGGTGCCTGTGGATCTGTTATTATTGAATTTAGAAGAAATATGTAAAGGAAAAAGTTGTAAGAAAATTATATGCTTAATAATATGGTTTCACCTCTTTCTTTATTTTAGCTAAATTTTTTGAGTTATGACACAAGATTGAGTTTCTTCTAATGCCAACGATAGTAGGCCATGACTTTATAAAAAAGGTCTGTTCTCAAAGATTTACATGATGTGCTAGTTGATATACCATTTTTATAAATAAATAAATTATGGCCATTTCTTCATTTTAATTGACGAACTGTGACAAGTACACAGTAAGCTATGGAAATATTTGATAGATGCACATCACGCTTTTAAAAAACTTTAAATTAGTTATTACAAATTTTATTTTTATTTTGAAATTACAAATTTAATTATTATTGTTTTAAGTATTTATTCCGTTGGAGTTGCAAGTAAAAATAATTTCAGAGAAAGTAAGAAACATAGACTGACAAACAATAAATTAGAAACAATAAAGGAAATTATGATATAAATATACTATTATCAAAACAACGTATTTAAAGTATAGAAGACTAAAGATGTTCAAAATGACCACCATTATAGTTAAGGGGATATTAAAGTCGAATTTGCTAAAATGGAGTGAGAAGAGAATAAGTGAAATAAAATACTGCAGACTACCGCAAACAGTTCGGAGAGTCCCATAGGGGGGGCCAAGAAGTAGGTAGGAGCTGAAGGCGCTGTTAAAATACAAATAATTCAGTACCGCACCATTCCGGAATTTCTTAATTTAATTACTCAAATTAAACTTTTTTCCGCAATTCAAAAGGCTATATCTCACAAGAAAACATTGGTTTACACGGGAATTATATCCGTTTTGATCAATTTCATTTAATTATTTCAGATTTTGACCGAGAAACACACGTACATTTTACTCTAATTTGGAATAAAAAAAATAGATGGTTGTGACAAAAAATTACATAATCTGACAACCTTTCCGTGTACTCATATCTATATTGAAGTTGTACAAAAAAAAATCACATTTCTATCTTGAACAATAGTAAAGAAAACTGATAAATTCGATTCCTTGCTTTCTCGGCAGCTTTAATATCCCCTTAATGCACAAGTTACATCTTTTTAAAACCGATTTTGTTGCGTTTCTAACGCAACGTCCATCAATATTAGCAAAAGCTTCTGGTATAGCTTGTCTAAAGTCATCTACTGTGTTATACAACTTTTGATACACCCTATCTTTTACCATTCCCCATAAATAAAAATCTAAAACAGACCGATCGGGAGATCGAGGTGGCTATTCAACATCCGCGTTTCTTCCTATCCATGAGTTTGGGAATATTTCATTTAAATGATTTCGTGTCATTGGCTGATAATGCGATAGTGCTCCATCATGTTGAAACCATTCGAGCATACCATGTGTCTGTAATGGTAATTCATTTAGCATATCATCGAAACCATTCTGCAGAAATTGAAGATAACGATCTCCAGTTAGTTTACCAGTGTGTGTTGACAAGAATTTCTAAACCAATGATTCCGGACCAAATATTAAATCCAAACTTAACTTGAGGTCTCCTCTGTTCAACATGAATGATGCGGATTTTTTGCATCCATTGTTCATTATGCCTGTTAAACATGCCGCAGCTTGTAAATCGTGTTTCATCCTTCCACAAAGTTTTAAGTTTAAACTGTGGGTTAGTTTCACACATGTAACTAACCAAGTAGAAAATTCAAGACGCCTATTGTAATCATCAGGGGTGCGTTCAAAAAAGGAAAGAATGTTATCCAAGTGTCACTCCAATTTCACACTTGCCGTTCAGAAAAGAAAAAGATGTCCCAAAATTATGACGTCATTGCCGTTCAGAAATGATTGGTGCGACACTCGGAGTGTTCCTTCTATCACCCACCTATTTGTGATGGTTAATAGCGAGCGATTCATGGGCATTCGGGTCGGGGTATTTAAAGCGCGGTTCTGAGTGTTTTTTAAGGCTATAATTTCATGTCATTTCATATCATATGGTCATATGTGTGTTTCATATGGTCATCAGTTTGTTTTTGGACAATTATAATTTGATCCAAAAATTTTTTTCGATTATGATCCATTGTTCTAATTAGTCTTAATTTTCGAATTATTTCCTTGATAACTTTATTTCTTCATACATAACCTCTAACTCTGCAATTCTTAGCTTTGACCGTTGACTTTTGCCACAAACTAACTCGACTCACTCTACGGCGTTCAGAATTGTAAAGCGCTCCAAGTTTACCAAGTGGATGACGTCATAAAATATAACCCGACCATGCCAGTATCCTATCCAACATTTCTGAACGCGCCCCAGGGTGTAGTGTTTGTGCAACTGTTAATTTATGTGGATAAAAGCGAAGCTTTTTCAGTACTCCTACAACAGCACGTTCGCGGTTGCATTTATTAAATATTTTCATAGCTTACTACTGGCGATAGTTCGTCAATTAAAATGAAAGAAATGGCAATAATCTATAAAAATAAGTACATCAAGTAGCACATCATTTGAATCATTGAGAAATGACCTTTTTTTTTATGAAATCATGGCCTAAGAATCTGTATCTGTTGTAGTTTCCGAGATCCCCATTACTAAACATTGGAAGGCACTATATATATATATTGTAACAATACCTTTAATTAATAAAGGTACGATTACACTCAGATAAATTTAATAATATTTATTCTTACTATGTGTTTGAAACCTGTACTTATTCTCGTCGATATATAAAATTGAAATCTTTATGTACTTTTTAAATCTATTTTCAAATTCTCTCAGGTAATTTTTTATTTATGCCCTCACTAACTCAGTTCTTATATAAAATATTTAAACTAATTATTTTATATGTTGCTAACTTCCCTTGAATCATCAAAGCCCAAACAGTTGCCTATATGTAACTTTTTCAATATCTGCCTATATCATAGGATATTTACGTTTTATATTTCTTAACTTTATAAATCAAAGTTTACAAAACAGTTATTCTTTAGTGAATTATGATGTGTATTTCAACTTTATCTTCAAATAACAATACTTACTGTGAACTCAATCTCAAGGTATATATTAACATACTATTCAAATAATAATATAATCACTGACAGTTGTTTTTTCTATTTATAGGTTACGGTTCTAAGCGTCATATCTGTTTCATCAATTTAATTCAAAAACCTTCTTTATATACCAAATAAAAACAAATGTATCAAACTAATTTGTTTAATAAATCAGGCAAATTATAAATTATATGGTAGTTCTCAACACACACAACCAAATAAAACATTCATGGAAGTACCAAGCTTGTTTACGTAAACATTCTTTTGACAATTTATATGTGCATGAAAATACACCTTTCGTGGATCGAAAAATATACAAGTAAGTATATTAATTATATTATTTTAAAAATACTGTATAGTTTTTGTATGTAAATCAAATACCCACACAAATTAATCAGTTTTAGTTTGCCGATCAGTTTTTTTTGACTTCTAAAAATTATACAAATGATGATACAAATTAATGTTGTGCACAGAACTTACAAAATATCTTTTCTTGATTATCAACACAGTTATAATGTACGTATAAATAATAGATCTCTAAATTTTGATATACTTTTCAATTCGAAACTGATAAATTCAAATTATTTCAAAGAATTATACGACCTGTTATTACTACTGAACTGGTATTCTTATTTATACACCAAACGATTTTCTTTTTAGCTTGTCGAAGACATTTCCTGGAATCAATGAGGGAGATCCTTTCCTTTTCCTAATTGTCTGGAATGCTCGGAATGTGGACTGTAATGACCGCTATCCTGTAATACCTTCAACCTCTGCAATCAACTAGAATCTCGAACCGTCGAACGCTTTCGTGAAGACCTTTGAAACCTGCCTTTCCTCTAC
Organism: Amphimallon solstitiale; assembly: GCA_963170755.1. Lineage (NCBI taxonomy): Eukaryota > Metazoa > Arthropoda > Insecta > Coleoptera > Scarabaeidae > Amphimallon > Amphimallon solstitiale. The sequence goes on from OY720684.1 coordinate 57,629,219, forward strand.
TGGACTGGAATACCTGTGTTAGCTGCTATGTTGAATATCTCGTATCTTTCAAGTCCTGGACTAAACTATTTGTATAACTTCTGGAATTTCACCAACTCTCCAATGCAATAAATCTCTCGTCAAATATGGAATAATATTTACCAATGCAGTAAGTTTATTTTTAAATTGTAATTATATATTTCTTCGCTTTCTTCTCAAGTATGAATATTCTTCAATTATTTCTTTATTCGTTACCGAAATTCTTTCTTCTAATTTATTTTTTATTATATTTGCATGATAAAAAAAAAATGGTACTATTCTGGAAAATGTTGTAATCACCTAAAAAAAATATCTGCTTTCTTTTCTACTATCTCCTAACCACTTCTTTTACACTTTTGTATAATGATGAATCTCTTAATTATGTGTTTTTCGGAAGGAAAATTTCGTTTTCCGAAAACACATCTACCGCTTTTCTTAAATTATTTTCGAATCTTCTTATTTATTTCCCATATCCCTGGCAATAATTCCTTAGTTTCTATCATATCCAATCATATTGTTCCACACATTATAATAATCCAAAATATGTTTTATTTGTAATTGAATATTTATAATACCTTTTTGTAATTCCAAAAATTTATCAATTTAATTCTTTACTTTAATTTTCACAACCTTTTATACCCTTCGGCAAACCAAATACTCAATACTTTAACTATATTATTTTAAATGTCAAAATCTGACACTTCTTACATTTGAATTTTAGCGCGTAACTATACATCATTTTCCAACCTTTATGATTCAAAATCCATACTAATATTCTCTATTTTTTCAAAAGTGTTAATTAAACAAGCTTTAACAAATAATATTACATATAAAAATACAACAAGTAACATTTACAATTCTACTTTCAGAAATGGGAAATATTACTACAACAAAGAAACCTGATAGGCAACCAACCACTCGATGCAAGGCGAACTTCAACATAACCCGATATGTAACCAACTTTACACGGTTCACAAAAACTATAGGGAAATACCCAATTAATATTCTCACAATTATTTTAAGTATAATTTAAATATTCTCACATCTACTTATTTAATTATAGTTTGGTCCATAAAATATTACCATCTTTTATTTTTTTAATACTCACTACAAGAACATATACAGTATATTTTATTAACATTAGTACTTCCATCATATCCTTACTCATCCAAGTTAGTGAACTACCACATATGCCCCTTTTTTAATAAATCTAAATTTCTATAGAATATATAAATTTATATTTATTCAACAATCTATACTAAAATGATGTACTTCAATTTGTACTACTTCTGTAGCATAACTATACATTCTCATATAAATCCATGTACATTTCTTAATATTTGGTATATAAGATAATTATTTACCTCACTGTATCTATTTTCATTTTTAACTCTCAATTATTTACAACAAACCATTTTAACTAATCTTATTCTCATAAATATACTAATTTATACCAACATATTCAAAATTTACATCTTTATCCATTTGTCTTCATCAATAATGTCATAAAATGTATCTTTTAACATTTCTATGCTTTCTATATAAGTAACTTTATTCCTTTTCTTATCCAATCTTATACCTTCTTTGTATTATCCTATTCATGATTTTAAACCCTCTAAAAATTCTTATCAATATTATAATCGAAACTACTTTTAACATTTACTGGTGATTACTTTTAAGTTGTATCTGTTACTTCTTCAGATATTTAATAGCCTCTACAAAATATGCTTTACATATGCTCACTTATTCTTTATTATTTTATTTTATATAACTGTTCCTAGCTGAACAAAAACCCTATACCTATAATAGACATTTTCGTCTACCTTTTCAAACTTTCACTTTTGGAAAGTACACAAATTATATTTTCGTTTTTTAAGGCGTACGTGACCTACATATTTCTTTTATACATTATTATTCTATATATTTATTATCATTTTGGGTTTTATTTACCCTTTCATACCTAATCTCTATAAATTATTCCATATATTTTTATGTTTCCCTTTTATTATTTATTATACATAGCAAGCATTCATTAATATCTTTTCTATACATATTTTATTTTATAGGCTTCTTCTATTTGTATATCACATTTTATTTTTTTATAACTCTTAATGACTTTAATATTTCTTGACCATTAAATGCTTTTATTACTCCGATAAATATCCTTTAAAAAATTTTTTTTTTTTAATAAGGTTCCTTCTTACTCATCTTTCATATATCTACTTTATACATTTCTTCACATTTTTATACTCGTATGTTTCTTTACTTACTGTAAAGTTACTTATATACTCCTCTAACACTTATATTTACAAATTTTATAATGTAAGGAATGAGGAAAATAAATTAAATATTACTAATTTCTTCATACTAACTAATCTTTTCAACTCTTCTTCGTCTAAATAATTCTATCCTGATTCAATTAATTTAGAGCAAGGAAATAAAATACATAAACCTTTGTTAGATCATTTTAGCTAAAATTTCTTACATGATTAACTCAATTATAAAAAAAAAATTAAATGCACATACTTATATCCCGTTTTTTTTTATGACATACTTTTATAGAAACAAAATACATTAACCATGCCCCTAAATTTTGGTTCTATTAACTTTGATGTAGCTCTGGTGGGTGGTAGCGCTATTTACCAACGGTTGTCGCCCTATGAAATTCAACCGCCATGCCCCTAAATTTTGGGCTTTATTATATACAGTGTAGCTCTGGTGGGTGGTAGCGCTATTTACCAACGGTAACTGGCCCTTCAGTACCGCCATGCCCTTAAATTTTTTTAACAATTTATTTTTAATCGCACCCTATTTTTCAATATTCCATATGTTTCTTCTTTATTCACATCTTCTTCATACCAAAACTCATTTTCTTCAGTTTTATAAAACACCTTGTTCACAAATTTTCCAATCTTTTTGAATGAACTTATGACATCAGCCTTTGGTGTAAATGTATTTGTAGTTTTCTGAATTTCTATATCCCATACCAATAATTCTTTGTACTTAATGTCCAATATCAAAGTGGCCTGATACACATCACTTTGCACATATCTTACTAAAGAAACACGTTTACTATCAACAAAATCATCACCACCTACAATTCCTTCAAATTTTCTGTACATATTAACTTCTACACTTCCTACATTATTTCTCATACATGTTGGTATCATATTACGTCCAACATTACATTTGTTTCCAGTGAACTTATCGTCTGCTGAAACTACCCCTTTTTTCTGCCTTGAGGTGAATAAGTATATCTTTTTGTCATCTTTTTCTCCTACTAAAAGTGTATCTAAAAACGATCTTAAAATTCTTCTACCGGAATCTAAGTATTTTGTTTTCTTTGTTATTGTAAAAATTTTATTCGTTTTCTTACTTTCAGCTGTGTTTTGTTCAACATCAATGCAGTTTAGAACACCCTTCTCAAAATTTCCTATTACTTCTTCTTTTTCCATTTCCAATATTCCCTTAACCTCTGCTGTATCTTGTTTGTCTTTCACGCAAACTTGTGTTACTGGTATTATTTCTTCTGGATAACTCACCAAAGATTCTTTAAATTCTTCAATATCCCTTTTATATTCTTCTCTAGTATCAATGCTCGCCTTTTCCAACTTATCCAATTTTTCTCCTAATTCTTTTTTATCCTCCTCTCTATTTTTCTTATTCTCTTCACTAGCCTTGTCAAGTTTATCCATTAACTTCTTATTATTCTTTTCACTATCCTTGTCAAGTTTATCCATTAACTTCTTATTATTCTCTTCACTAATTTGTTTAAACATTTGTAGAATTAATTCCATATCTGCTGTTGTATTCGACATTTCTGTTTTAGAAGTCTCTCCTAATATTTCCACCTTATCACCTCTATCCTGTGTTTCTCCTGTCTGTTGAATACCTTCCTGAACATGTAATATAATTTCTCCTCCCTCTGGTACATTCACATCCTGACCAACCTCCTCTTCACTATCGCTAGACGATTCAGATCTATTTAATCCAAAATTACTCTTAGATCTGGTATTCATTTTCAATAATTGTAGTACACACTTCCTTATACCTTGATATACTTTAAACTGATTTTATTACCTTTGTAAAATGTATACTAATGTTATCGCTATTATTATAATTAATAAAATATTTGAAATATGTTTTTGCGAGTCTTATTTTAATCGCTCCACGTTGGGCACGCCATAAAATGTAACAATACCTTTAATTAATAAAGGTACGATTACACTCAGATAAATTTAATAATATTTATTCTTACTATGTGTTTGAAACCTGTACTTATTCTCGTCGATATATAAAATTGAAATCTTTATGTACTTTTTAAATCTATTTTCAAATTCTCTCAGGTAATTTTTTATTTATGCCCTCACTAACTCAGTTCTTATATAAAATATTTAAACTAATTATTTTATATGTTGCTAACTTCCCTTGAATCATCAAAGCCCAAACAGTTGCCTATATGTAACTTTTTCAATATCTGCCTATATCATAGGATATTTACGTTTTATATTTCTTAACTTTATAAATCAAAGTTTACAAAACAGTTATTCTTTAGTGAATTATGATGTGTATTTCAACTTTATCTTCAAATAACAATACTTACTGTGAACTCAATCTCAAGGTATATATTAACATACTATTCAAATAATAATATAATCACTGACAGTTGTTTTTTCTATTTATAGGTTACGGTTCTAAGCGTCATATCTGTTTCATCAATTTAATTCAAAAACCTTCTTTATATACCAAATAAAAACAAATGTATCAAACTAATTTGTTTAATAAATCAGGCAAATTATAAATTATATGGTAGTTCTCAACACACACAACCAAATAAAACATTCATGGAAGTACCAAGCTTGTTTACGTAAACATTCTTTTGACAATTTATATGTGCATGAAAATACACCTTTCGTGGATCGAAAAATATACAAGTAAGTATATTAATTATATTATTTTAAAAATACTGTATAGTTTTTGTATGTAAATCAAATACCCACACAAATTAATCAGTTTTAGTTTGCCGATCAGTTTTTTTTGACTTCTAAAAATTATACAAATGATGATACAAATTAATGTTGTGCACAGAACTTACAAAATATCTTTTCTTGATTATCAACACAGTTATAATGTACGTATAAATAATAGATCTCTAAATTTTGATATACTTTTCAATTCGAAACTGATAAATTCAAATTATTTCAAAGAATTATACGACCTGTTATTACTACTGAACTGGTATTCTTATTTATACACCAAACGATTTTCTTTTTAGCTTGTCGAAGACATTTCCTGGAATCAATGAGGGAGATCCTTTCCTTTTCCTAATTGTCTGGAATGCTCGGAATGTGGACTGTAATGACCGCTATCCTGTAATACCTTCAACCTCTGCAATCAACTAGAATCTCGAACCGTCGAACGCTTTCGTGAAGACCTTTGAAACCTGCCTTTCCTCTACTGGACTGGAATACCTGTGTTAGCTGCTATGTTGAATATCTCGTATCTTTCAAGTCCTGGACTAAACTATTTGTATAACTTCTGGAATTTCACCAACTCTCCAATGCAATAAATCTCTCGTCAAATATGGAATAATATTTACCAATGCAGTAAGTTTATTTTTAAATTGTAATTATATATTTCTTCGCTTTCTTCTCAAGTATGAATATTCTTCAATTATTTCTTTATTCGTTACCGAAATTCTTTCTTCTAATTTATTTTTTATTATATTTGCATGATAAAAAAAAAATGGTACTATTCTGGAAAATGTTGTAATCACCTAAAAAAAATATCTGCTTTCTTTTCTACTATCTCCTAACCACTTCTTTTACACTTTTGTATAATGATGAATCTCTTAATTATGTGTTTTTCGGAAGGAAAATTTCGTTTTCCGAAAACACATCTACCGCTTTTCTTAAATTATTTTCGAATCTTCTTATTTATTTCCCATATCCCTGGCAATAATTCCTTAGTTTCTATCATATCCAATCATATTGTTCCACACATTATAATAATCCAAAATATGTTTTATTTGTAATTGAATATTTATAATACCTTTTTGTAATTCCAAAAATTTATCAATTTAATTCTTTACTTTAATTTTCACAACCTTTTATACCCTTCGGCAAACCAAATACTCAATACTTTAACTATATTATTTTAAATGTCAAAATCTGACACTTCTTACATTTGAATTTTAGCGCGTAACTATACATCATTTTCCAACCTTTATGATTCAAAATCCATACTAATATTCTCTATTTTTTCAAAAGTGTTAATTAAACAAGCTTTAACAAATAATATTACATATAAAAATACAACAAGTAACATTTACAATTCTACTTTCAGAAATGGGAAATATTACTACAACAAAGAAACCTGATAGGCAACCAACCACTCGATGCAAGGCGAACTTCAACATAACCCGATATGTAACCAACTTTACACGGTTCACAAAAACTATAGGGAAATACCCAATTAATATTCTCACAATTATTTTAAGTATAATTTAAATATTCTCACATCTACTTATTTAATTATAGTTTGGTCCATAAAATATTACCATCTTTTATTTTTTTAATACTCACTACAAGAACATATACAGTATATTTTATTAACATTAGTACTTCCATCATATCCTTACTCATCCAAGTTAGTGAACTACCACAATATATATATATATATATATATATATATATATATATATACAGTCCGTTCATGATGAAAGGAACAAATTCGTTTAAAATTCAGGTAATTATTTTGCAGAAAGTGCTCGGGCAGGTCGATTAGTATTTTTAGTTGTGAATTTTTTGATATAAGAAAATTATATACTCTGCCTGAGGAAGGGGTCACGTGGATCGAGTAGCCTGATTCCGACCTCAGCCGGTCCCAAGCCCGGATAAAAGAGGAGGGTTGGGGGTCAGGCTAGCTACCTACCCCTGGTAAAAAGAGAGAATTGCTCACAGAACCAACACACATGCCTCGGAGAACGGACGGATACAACGGAATAACGACACGGCGCGGCTACGGAGGAAACGAGAATGGAAAACGAACATATTAAGAGTGAGATGTTGGAACATTAACTCCTGGAATTCAAAGGACCAAGAAATCCTTATGGAAGTGCACAGACTCCGATTGGATATATGTGCAATATCTGAAGTGAAAAAGAAGGGGAAAGGAACAACATAATACAACAACTACATACTTATCTATAGCGGAAAAGAAAGAAACGAGAGAGCCAAATCTGGTGTGGGACTTTTAATACACGAGAAGTATGAACAGCACATAACGAACATAGCCTACATAAATGACCGACTAATACATGTAACATTGGAAATGCAGAGGGACCAAATTGATATTGTAAGCGTATACGCACCGGACATTAGTAAATCCAAAGTCGAACGGGAAGAGTTCTACAGCCAACTAGAAGCCCTACTAAACACCAGACCCCGAGAAAATAAACTCATCCTAGCCGGAGACTTCAACGCTAGGATCGGCAACAATGTCATCGACGGGATTACGCAAAGATTTAATTAAGACGCATCAAATGAAAATGGTGAACTCCTACTAGGAACATGCAGTCAGTTTGAACTACGAATAAATAACACATTCTTTCCCCACAAGATCCAACACAAGATAACGTGGTCCAACTCTAGAGATCAACACTATAGACTACATCATAACCAATAGAAACATCCACCCAACGCAGGTCCTGGATGTGCGATCGCTTGCCTCTCCGGACATGGGAGGTGGACACAGACTGGTCCTATGTAAGATGAGACTAGGGGTACAACTAATTAGTAAAAAACCACCAGTAATCCGTGAAAAATTCAACATAGAATCCTTCGACAACGACAGCACGAAAGACTTATACAAATCACGATTAAAGGTAAAAATAACAGCAAATCCAATAACAGCTGGGGATACAGTCGATACGGCTTGGTCCAGAATCAAAAGTAATATCATAACAGCGGCAGAAGAAGCGATTGGCAAAAGAAAGGTCAATGTGAATGCAAAAGTCAACAAACCATGGTTTACTCCGGAAATAAAAACCCTAGCTGCAGAGAAAAGAGCAGCCTACATCAAATACCTCACCAACAAAACAGATGAACAACGTCAGCAATACACCACCGTAAGAAACAGAGCCAATGCTAAAATATCACAAATCAAAAAGGACTATTGGGAAAAGCTCTCCACCGACATGCAACATGATCTGCATGGAGGACAACGGAGAATATGGAACTTCATTAGATCTCAGAAGAAATCAGTTAACGAACAAATCGCAGTAAATATTACCGCTGAGGAATGGACAAACCACCTCAAGAGGCTGTACAACACCGAAGAACAAGCGGATCTATGGACCATGCCCAACGATATCGACAACTACATTATAAACAAAACAGAGATCAAAACAATAGCCAACAAATTAAAGAACAGAAAATCACCAGGTCCGGATAAAATAACAAATGAAATGCTCAAATATGGGTGCGACGAGCTGATGCTACAATTGTCACATCTCTACAGTATGGTTATGTCCACAGGGGAAGTACCCCATGAATGGAAATCTAGCATTACAATCCCTATCTACAAGAAGGGAGAAAAGAAAGACCCAAGTAACTATCGAGGCATAAGCCTGCTCAACACCACCATGAAGCTGCTCACCAAAATAATAACCCAACATCTATCAAGCACAGTCAGCATCAACGAAGAACAACAAGGTTTCAGGCAAAATGGATCAACAATCGACGCTATATTCATACTGCGACAAATCATCGAGAAGTCCATAGAATTTAACAAACCCGCGTTCCTCTGCTTTGTTGACCTAACGCAAGCATTTGATAGAGTGCAACTAAAGAATGTGCTAAAGATCCTGCAAGAACGAGGAGCCAACAACCATATAATCCAGGTAATAAAACAACTTAATACCTACAACAGTACAAGAATACAGTCAGACACCGCAACCACAGAGGAAGTGAAAATATCGATAGGTATCAGACAAGGAGATAGTCTTAGTTCGATGCTCTTCAGCCAGGTAATGGACCGCATCATAGACCGGGTAAAAAATGTGGGACGAGGTTACAGAATGGTCCCATTCTGTAACCTCCGAATTCAAAATATTGTGCTATGCAGACGATGCGGTTCTCATAGCGGAAAATGAGGACAACTTGCAGCGAATGCTATTCGAACTAAACTGGGCCGCAAAGAAATATAACATGAGCATCTCGATACCGAAAACCAAATCCATGACCATAAGCAAGGAACCGATACGATGCAAGCTAGCACTAAACGACCAACCAATCGAACAAGTGATGAGCTTTGAATACCTGGGGATAATAGCCTCGAGCAGTCGAAATACGTACGACGAGGTGAAAGCACAAGTAAATAAAGCAGCAAGAGTGTCTGGCTGTCTGCATAATACTATTTGGAAAAATAAACACATGTCAATAACCAGCAAGGCTAGGATCTACAGAACAGCAGTGAGACCCATCCTCACCTACGCAGCGGAAACGAGAGCAGACACCAACCGGACGAAGAGAGCACCACGAACGACCGAAATAAGGGCCCTGCGAGCGATCCCAGGCGTCACATTGAGGGACAGGCAGCGAAGTAATGGGATCCGGGAACAGTGCGATAGGATGCCAGATGTTGTTGGATGGTCACGGGGAAGAAGAGGAGAATGGAGAGAGCATGTCGACAGGATGGGAAACGATAGACTCGCCAAGGCCGCATACAAGGAAAAACCGAAGACGACCAGACCCTTAGGAAGACCACCAAAAAGATGGGCTGATTCCTGGACCTCATCGTGACAGGACATTGCATAAAAGTTGGAGAAACAGGACATAGTCCTATTAAAAAGAAGAAGAAGAGGAAGATATACAGGGGGTCTAAAGAAGAACATATGCAGCAATCATTGCTTTTTTTAAAACGGAACATCCTGTATATTATACCATATTTGAATTGTATAGTAATTTCTCAACACTTTTTGTGTAACATACCATATTCCCAAAATCAGCGGTTTTCGGAATAATGACGTTTGAAATGTGATAAATTAAAACACATACAAGTAATGAAATAAAATGTTTAAATTGAACAAAGACACCTTGAACATTTCTTTAAAAGCCAACAAAAACAACCTGGTATTGCAAATTTTATCTTCAACAAAAAACTCTTCTTCAAATGAATCAATTTCATTGCTTGACCACTAGACCATTTTCATGTGTTTTTTTTTGTGGCAATAAAAATCTAACCATCACCGGCTTTTAGTTTGTCAATGTCATTTTGTTAGTTTTACGTTTCATTTTTAAAATGCATTTATATGAGAAGGAACGTATTGAAGTACTTATTATGATTGCTTTTGGAGATAGAATGCGTACTCAACAAGAAGTGTGCAATTTATTTAATGCAATTCATCCTAATCGACCTCCAGTTACTAGATCTACTGTCAGCAAAATTGAATTGAAATTTTGAACCAGATATGCCTCACAAAGGTTTCAACACGATGACGCACCTGCTCATTTTGCAATTATAGTTTGACAATTTCTTGACTTAATTTTCCCTAATAAATGGATTGGACGCAGAGCTCCTATTGAGTGGCCACCAAGTCACCGGATTTAACCCCATTAGATTTTTTCTTATGGGGTTATTTGAAATCTAGAGTTTATGTGAATAGACCAAATAATCTTGATGACCTGAAAAATAGAATACGCCACGAAATAAGACTTACTCTACCAGAGATATTTGAAAACATTCAACAGGAAACAATCCGTCGACTACAAAAATGTATTGAAGTAAACGGACTACATATTGAACATAATTTATAAAGCAAATGTTATTATTTCCTTTGTATGTTTTATTATTAAGGGTTCATGTATTTTTTTTAAATTTATCACATTTCAAACGTCATTATTCCGAAAACCGCTGATTTCGGGGATATTATATGTTACACAAAACGCTTTGAGAATTTACCATACTATTCAAAAATGGCATAATAGACAGGGCGCTCCATTAAAAAAAAACAATGATTGCTGCAAATGTTCTTCTTTAGACAGCCTGTATATAATTTTCTTATGTCAAAAATTTCACAACTAAAAATACTAATCGACCTGTCCGAGCATTTTTCTACAAAATAATTACCTGAATTTTAAACGAATTTGTTCCTTTCATCATGAACCCCCATATATATATATATATATATATATACCGCATGTGTAAAATCATAATGGGGATAGGATATACGTATACTAGGCACACCGGCAACAATGCCCAATCGTGGCCGTAGTCATGGTACAAGGAAACAAGGTATGCTTTTGCGCATCTCTGGATGACGCGCATTCGATCTCTAGTACTACCAGTTCAATAAAGTTGTGAATTCACAGGACACTATTTCAATAAAGTCCTTTTTAACAGAAATACAATAAAACACAGTAAGAAAATAAAAGCACAATTCTAATTAAACATTAATTCTTAGTAAATTATTATATAAATTTATTAAGAACGGAATTCTAATGAAAATAAAAAATATACTCTAAACAATACTAAAAAATAAAATGTTATTGCATAGGTTCACAAATGCCTCCTTCAGCAGCAAGGCATTGTCCGAGCCTATCATAAAAATTTTCTCGCACATTACGAATCACATCGACTGTTACGGATTCAAAAGCCTCTATGACTGCTTGTGCACTGTATATTTTATTTTTGACGTATCCCCACAAAAAGAAATCATTTGGCGATAGATCAGGAGATCGCGGAGGCCAACGAATGTTTCCAGTTCCACTAATGAGACGATCAGGAAAAGTATTCATTAAAAAATGCTTTACTCTGACCGCATTATGTGTAGGACAACCGTCCTGTTGGAACCAAATAATATCCCGATCTATTCCGGTATTATCAATAGCGGGGAAGTATCTGATTCTGTAGCATATCGAGGTATTTGTCCGCATTTAACGTACCATCAATAAAAAATGGACCAAGCAAATGGCCACCCAAAATACTTGTCCAGACATTCACTTTCTGGGGATATTGGGTGTGTTTAACAAAATATCTGTGCTGATTTTCCCGAACTCAATATCGAACAACAGAAGGATTGTGCTTTCCATTTAATGGAAATGACGATTCATCTGTGAATACAATATTTGCGATGAAATTCTTATTTTCATGTGTCTTTTCCATTACGGTTTCACAAAACTCCATTCTTCTAAAATTGTCATCGAGAAATATTTCTTGCGTTTTCGAGTATTTGAAACATTTTAATTTATTTCGCTTCCATATGTTTGCGACGGTTTGTTACTCACATCCAATTCCTCAGCAACACTTCTGGTAGATAGCGTATCCTCTGCTTCGAGAGTGCTACAAATCATTATATCCCGCTCTTCTCGTTCTTCAGCTTTTAGTGGAATTACCTCTCTAGGATTACATTTTGTGCAATTATTTAAACAAAGACATTTTTCAAAGCTATTCAAAATATGTAATATGCTTTGCTCACAGGGTACGGGTCTGTCTGCACATATTTGCGGAAATAAATTTATGCAATCCTTTGCAGAATGACCACCATTTAATAATTTGCAGTTTTTCTTCTGGTGTGTAGCAAGGCATTGTTACCATTGACCTCTCACAAACACAGAACGACGCTGTTTGACACGATCTTCAGATACAATTTTAGTTGTTGAAGGGAGTCTTGGAAAATGCTTTCTGTCAGTTACTTCTGTCAGTGACTTCTGTCAGAGTTATGAAGTGACATTTTTTCGATAAATGCGCGTCATGCAGAGATACACAAAAGTATGCCTTGTTTCCTTGTACCATGACTACGCCCACGATTGGGCGTTGTTGCCGGTGTGTCTAGTATACATATATCCTATCCCCAATATGATTTTACACATGCGGTATACATATATATACAGCTGTCCCAGGATTGATGTTACAAGAGGTGTGCGGAACTTTTGAATCTCAATTTGATCTTTTGTAAGTAAGCCCTGCTTGGTTTGAAACTTATTTTTAGTATAGTTTCGAGTTTGTGAAATCACTGGTCCATTGTGTGACAATGCAAGTGTAGTAATTAATTATGCCTTTGTCTTGCATAATAATCTATAGTGTAATTATTTATATATTTTGCTAATAATCAGCCACTTCCACTGATGTGATCTATTATTGAAATATAGATTTTTTCTGTTTATAAAAAAGAATTTGGGTTTTAAAAATAAAACACAATTTCTCCTTGTGATGTTTCGGACCTTTATTTAGTCCTTCCTTTGTTGTCAATAGGTCTGAGGAAGGACTAAATAAAGGACCGAAACGTCACAAGGAGAAATTGTGTTTTATTTTTAAAACAAATTCTTAAAACCCAAATTCTGTTTTATAAACGTCAAAATCTATATTTCCATATATATATGTCATTATATGCAGGACGCATACTCTAATATTTTAAAAGTTTATAATGTAATGCTGTGGGTGTAAATTTAGTGCACCTCCACCCTACCCCGTCTTTATATCACATTCGTTTACGACACAAAACAGCTCGCATTAAATACGTGAACAACGCGTCATTAAACATGAGTAAATATGTACTTTCTTCTATACAGTAACAAAAGAAATCAAAGAACACAAAATAAGGAGACACATATTTGTAAAGTACACATAACACTTTTGTTAATGAAACAATAAGTGTTACGTATCAACACAAGATACCAGTGATATCATTTAGATGTATATTTGTTCACGGTAAATTCACTGTACATAATATGTATGCATGTGTCTACGTACAGTGGAAAACACACTAATTCTGTAAAAGATATGATCTCAACTTTGAGCTTTAAAATGTGAAGGTCGAACAAGGACACGTTTATTTTTACGTTCTTCCAAGCAAACAAAAATATTAAAAGTAAAGTGTATAAATTAGTAGTAGAGTAACATATATATATATATACTTATTTCGACGTTGTTTACTGATCTTTTATTTTTTGTCTTGTCCGTTAATTAAGGGGGAAAAATAAACAAAACCAAAACAACGTGCTACGTCGTGGTAAGCCATAATAGCGAAAGATATATACAACAATCAACGTATGACAATTTTATGATAATACTTATTACATATCAGGAGGGTATAAAACGTATCTACCTGTTTTATTATTATTTTTGTTTATTTTACCTCTTCACAACTCAAAAGGGAGAGAGCATTCTCTTCTGTTTTTATATTGACGTTAGTTGTACAGCTAGACACAAAAGTTTCACGTCAGATATAAGTGAATGAAACGAGTGAAACACTATTAAAAAAAATCAAATAAAAATCAGTTTTTCATTTCTTCTTTTATTTACAGATCTGCGATGTAAAAATTGTCTGTTTTTTATAGAAAAAATAATTTAAATTTTCTATCACATCTAGTTATATCACCAATAATAAATAGGTTTAACTTTTACGAATTTTGTGTTACGTTTAAGATTTAGTTAATATTGTTATTATTATATTAACATATTAAACATACTTATTTATTTTAAATAATACCTAATGTGCATAAAAATACTATCCTCAAACAGTGGCGTCCAACGTCAAGTGGGGGGGGGGGAGTATTCTAGGATATATTGGGGCTTTAATTTTAGAATCGCAAAGGTTAGGGGGCCCCATGGATTGCTCTGAACTCTGGCACTGGGAGCCCATGTGTATAAATGGGTCTGTCCACGAAGAGTAAACTATTCTTTATTTAGGATTTTCTCTAAAAACTGCGAAAGATCCGTTAAATTCAAGTGTTTTCTTTGCAAATGGGACAGTCGGGGGATGAAATGAAAATTATATAAACAAAGAATGACCAAAAAGGAAGAGTTATTAGTCGATAAATGGTTCTACTTCCACCGTCTCATATCAAAGTAGGCCATACAAAACAATTTATGAGGGCATTGACAAAAGATGGATTAAATTTATTTGTGTCCAATGTACGGGTTTATCCGAATCAACGCTGAAAGACGGTGCATTCCTAGGACCTGACATCAAAAAATTGATAAAAGATGGAAATTTTGAGAGCAAAATGGAAGCAAACGAAAAAAGCATGGAAATCTTTTGAACAAGTGGCAACTAGCTTTCCTGCTAACAAAATACACAAACCACAAACCTCTGGTAGAAGAGATGTTGACAATTTAGATTCAGTCAGTGAGGAGCAAGGTGAAAAGCTTTATCCAAGCATAAAGGAAGTCGATCGAAGATGAAATATCAGCGCCATATTTGACCACTGTTGAATGTTAAAAAGAGACGATCCCAACAACTTCACAAAAGAAAAAGCGGAAAAAGGAACTGTAAGGATTTGTAACCTTTTTCATGAAACATTTTTCATTCTTAAAGACAAAGTATGCATTCTTGAAGTAATAATCTAAAAATAAATAATATCAAAATATTACGATTTGAGTTGCAATATGCAATCCTTTTGTGAAATAATCTTTAAAAAAATGGATTTAGTTTTTGGAATCAGCACTAAAAAAGTTATCAAAACTCAAACAACATTCAAAAACTGCCATTTGGTTATAATTCAGCGATACCAGAAAGTAGAAGTAGTATATACACCTGTATTTTGGGATCTTCGCTTTTCATTAATAATTCACCAGCAACAACTTTAGTTTCAGATCTTGTTTTGTTCACCGCTGCTACGAGTTCATTGACTTTAATAAACATAAATTATTATGAAGACTCCCTGTAAATATAAATAAAATTATCGATTCGCTTAAATCCAATAAATTTTTTATTAATAACTGTAAAACATATTTTATTTATGTTCCTCTAGGAGTTGGTAAGTGTGCGACTTACTAAAAATCTAGGGAAACAAAATGCAAAATGTAAAATTTCTAGGAGTTCATTTAGATTAAGAAACGCTAAATTGAGAAAGTCTTGCGCGCCATCTGCAGACAAAATTATGAGCTACGTTTTGTGATATGTAGACCTTAAGATAGTGAAAGAATTAAAGAGAAATTGCGTACAACTCTAGACAAGTGACTCGTTGGTCATTGTCAGACGATCCTTGGATTTTAGAAAACAACCGACATCGCTCCGAGAAAAACATTGTCAACCTTTGTTGGTGCTTTTATCACCAAGGATATCTCATTTTGTTCCTTGCCGATATCGTAATGACGATGACCAACGAGTCTGAAACACGTGTCTGTGGTTGCACTGTAGCAAAGTTTCTGGTTATTCTTTCTCCTAGTTATTATGTACTTATGTTGTCTCTTTTATTTGGATTGGATTGTGATTATGTTATATTCGTATACTCTGTCCGTCGAAATAAGGATTCGACCTTTTAGGATTTAAGAGGGTTATCGGGGACTATCCGCTACCTCTTGCCGCAGGTGCCGAAAAAACTTGAAAATGAATTAATGGGCCGTATTAGGAAAAATCGGATTTTCTTAAGAAGAGAAGTAATTATGTTTCGTGTAATATAATCCAGCGTTTCCAATTTATACTTTATTATTCTAAAGGAAACAATTCTAATTTAAACTGTATTAAAGAACATTGCAATGGTATTTCAAATTTTAGCATCCCTTTCACTCAATTACGTATTTTATACAAATCAACATATATAAGAAGATAATAAATAAGAAGATGGTGTTGAAAGAAAAAAGAAAAATTGTGTACAACGTGTAACCGGCATAGAAGACGAGTATTTATAGTACGCAAACTCCATACCGAAATTCATAACACAATGTAGACGACGATGAAATTTGTGATTCTGATGACTGAAACAGTATTTAAGTTATAAATTAACGATAATGTATATAAGATGTGCACTTAGAGCCGATAAGGTACAATTCCTTCAAGGAATTTTAAAATTATAGTACTTTCTTTAATTTTTGTCATACTTATAGTTACCCTAAAAATGAAATAAAAATATATATATTATACAATCGAATATCTATGTTCTTATAATAGACTTTTAGTATAATAATCTTTGTGAATAGGTACCTGTGAACCACCCGTGCTTGAAAGGGATTTGAAGGGTTGGGTTAATTTTTTTGTAAACTCGAGTGCTATTTAGTAGTGAAATCGTTATATCTATGGACAGACTATACTTGGAATCGTTCCTATATATTCCTATGCCATTATTATTTGGGCTTTTGTATTACTAAAGCTGTCTGTTAAAAATATTTTGGGAGCTAATACTTTAGTTGAATTTAATTTTAAATTACCGATATTTCGAAATTAGGTCAACAAACATTTCTGTTTCTCACAGTGTATATAGCTAACTAAACATACATTAAAAGAACCTGTAGGTATAGGAGATGATACTTTATGAAAAAATAGTAATGACGTTTGGCAATAATATATTTGTTGAAACGAATCTATTTCAATGAATGTTTGAATATCTTCAGTCTTGAAATAATTAAAAAGTCTCTAATAAAAGTCACCTCTCAAAATTAAATATAAGAATAAAAAATTAAAACAACTGATGCAGCAATTAATACGACATACTTAGGCAAAATAGTATAGTATGTATCAAGTTTTATATACCTCATTTTAGGCACGAGTTTTATTAATCACGAGCGAAGCGTAGCGGAGCGCGTGTTTAGTAAAAAGAGTGATTAACGAAACAAGGTTCATACTATACTTTTTATACGATAGCAAATCCTCGTTTTAAACTGCTTATAAATTTTAATGACTATGTATTCCGCATTTTTTTTTACTTTCTGTTTGCATGCAGAATATACCATGACTCAACGTAGTGTCAACTGGATATAAGATTGTCATATATGCAAATGGCACTACCACAATCATTTATCACATAGTACCTCCTAGCTTCGATTCTTTAAATATGATCTTGCTTGTTTAATATTATTTGTCAAAATTTAGTAGCGTAATTTATGAATTAACAAATCATGTCAGAGACATATACGAATGCTTTGGTTAAATCACAAAAATTACCCGACAGGTATTCTCCGTTTTAAAAGGAATCAACGATTTGCCGCACTGAAATCGAAACTTGACGTATTGGTGTCCATACATTGTTGACGATAATCTCAAAACAGATGAGAACAGCAATATATCATAACATATTTTACATCACACATCCACAACTAAGCATTAACCCAAGTACTAAATAATAAAATTGAATGATCTACTGTTAATGTACAAAAATAAAAAGAAATTAATTGAAACCAACGTACAACTAATAATCAATAATACGTCTGCATCTATAAAAGCAGAAGACATTCACAGAAATGTGAAAATATTACACATATATCTTACCATTAAAAATTTAGAAAAAAAAATCATAGATAAAATGAAATGACAATAATTTATATGTCGTATACCTTGTGTTCAAATGTTAAATTGTTTTGATATAGATTATTTGAATAAATATTTTACGTCTTTCAGTGTATAGCTGACTTAGTACTTGAGTTAATGAAACTACTTCGGTCGTTGTTGTTTGTATTTATCTGTTTGAGAATTTTGCCTTTGTAATAATTAATGTGTAATGTAGATTGTTATTATATGTATTGCTGTTCTCGTCTGCACTGGAATTATTGTTCTTTATTTTGTGCTTTGTATTTTTGGGTTTGTACGTGATTATCCCATCATTTTTATTATATATTATTCCATATTATACGTGAAAAGTGACAATTTAAAGACGAACATGTTCATTTTTTATGAAAAGATATTTATTGTGCAGTTTAGATGCATTTTGCATGTTCCAGTGTTCGGGGTCAATGTTTACTAGAATATTTTCATGTTTGTGCAACCTACCTAAACCTAAAACATGCAATACAGCTGTCTTAATGGCTAAACTATGCATTCATAAGGTACAGTCTATCATGTTTTTGTGGTGTAGATTCAAAGTCCAAATGTTCACAATTTTATACATGGTCAGAAGATGAGGCTGGTCGTGGATTTACGAAAATAGCACCAGCGCTACTTGCAAATCGTAGGAGCCTTGATTATATGAAAATATAGAATGTATTAGGTTGTCTTGCGATGATTGCGCGGGGGGGGGGGGGCTAAGAATGCCCATATAGTACATATTTTGGTGTGTCGACTTAAAACGATGCACCGGATCATGTTATAACATTTCCTGTAAGAGGTCACTCATACGAAGTCGAAGAAATATTAAAAGTTATAATAAAAACAACAACAGAAAAGCAAAGAATAAAATTTTTAGTGTGCAATAATGCTACAGGGTCTCATAAAGTAAAGCCATTGGTTATTGGTAAAGCTGCTAACCCAAGATTCTTTTAAAATTTCAACTGGCCTGTATATATATATACCTACCTATATATGAACATTCAAAATCAGCTTGGATAACTTTTAGGATTTCGAAATAATGCAGGTTTTATTATTCGTTTGTACTTCAGATAGGTTCTAATGTTCTACTTCCTAGATCTTAAACTTAAGTCTTTTTTTGTCTTTAAGGTTTAAAGGTTTCTAAACGGTAAAGGTTTCCCAATAAAAGCTTTATTTCTACTACATTACGCGCCATCGCAGACAAGTGAAGATGAATTAAAAGGTGAGGATGGTCAAATTGTAATAATGTTTCTTCCCACTAATGTCACACCACTTATAAAGGCGATGAACCAAAATATAATTAGACAAACAAAATTGTACTACAGAAACAGTTCTCTATTTTGCTGTAGTATATAACGACATGAATATTACCGATATCATGAAAAAAATTGATTATTCGAGACGTAGTAATTAACTTAGTCACAGCTCGCAAGCAACTTAATCCCGGCATTATAAAAAACTTTCGGAGAAATATTTTAGATGGAGTTCCAAATAGAGATGACGAAATTGTTGTACTCGCTTTTTTCCATAATATGTAATATGCAACATTGTATGTAATTAGACTGCATTTGAAAAATCTGATGTTTTGGAGTAGAAAAAGTGTGATCCTGAATTGAATTCGAAAATGTTGTTGAGGAATGTGAAAAGGCGATCGAAAGAAATTCTGAATCCCATTGAATAAAATTTCACTAGACAGCGGTTTAAAGGCTTTAAATGTATTAACTCAGTGGGCAGAACAGAAAATTATGCAAAAAATAAAAAACCCTCAGAAACAAACAAAAGTTTCTGACTTTTTGGGCAAAAAATAATTTTTTGTTAGGTACTGTGTTTCTATTTGTTGCAATTTTTTAATTTGTATTACTATATATTTTATATATTATTTTTTTAATTATCAATGGTAACGTGAAAAAATTGATAATCATTGTTTTCTTCGGTTTACTCTACCGAGTGTCCACTGTTTAGATAAATGACATCTAACTAAAAATAAACATTAAAAGAACCTGTACTTTAGATATAACAGGTATATATAGAATATGTATGGATTATATTTAATTAAAAAAATATTAGTGACACTTTCTCGACAAAATATTTGTTTAAACATTTTGTAATTTGTTTAAATATTTATAGTGTTATTTACTTAGTGTACATGATAGGGTAGGTAGGTAGCTACTTTTGTATGAAAGTGTACCCATACGGATGGTTCTTGGTCCATCGGCAAACAGGCAGAAAGACATTTGTTAAGATTTTTTATGGTTATTTTCTTAATCATTTTAGGTAAGTACAGTCGAGAGCAATGTTTTTTTCCGAAAGAATCACACAACGCAACGCAACGCAACGCACACATATACGACGTATCTACACGGCCGATATCAGATGGGTAATATGTCCGCAATCCGCATTTAATTTTATCGAGTGGCCCCGGTTTGTTTCGTGATCTAGTATTAAAGTCACCAGTATACGTGGGGTCCTTAAATTGCGTGTTAATCGAATTATATATTGTACGTCCGTACACTGGTCGATATATGTATGTATAATTGATTAGTTGTCAATTTTTCGTGTTTCCCCAAACAAAAGCAACAGAGAATCCGAGAATATTCGTTGCGCTCGGGGCTTGTCTGGGATTATACTTTTACTTCTTATTGTTCCCATTTTACCTCAATCTCTTTTTTGCCTTTATTCTGTTTTACGATACATATGCAGGTGAAACTGTCTTTGTCTCTCTTCTTCGCCGCAATATCTTAGTTTAACGCCATCTCAGACTATCGGCCATTATTATAAAGCCCTGCTTGCTCGCTTTGCTTGCTACACATAGGTATACCTGAGATGGAACGTGAAATCGACTGAGAGTTCCGTATCACACACCCACATAGAACACCGTGTGTGCGACAGAGATGATGGTAGCTGGCCGGTGGCTGTCAGTCAGCGGGGGCATGGGGGATCGAAAATGGTAAATAACATACGAAACTATAGCGGTCCTACGTTCACGTTCCCGTCTCGAAACATTCACGTAAATTGTGGCCGTAAACGCGATGAACGTACGTCGCAACGGTTCGATCGTTTTCGTTTAGCTCCATACCTGTGATCGGCTTTGAGGTGCTGCAACTAGTCAACAGTCAGTAGAGTATTAGTTCCATACACCTGTAGACGCTACTATGTGATTGGATATAAAAGAACTTATTCAAAAAAAAATATATTAAAAAAGAATGTATGTTGTCGAAACGTTAAGATGATTTACGTGTTGTGCCGTTTTTGTTCAGTTAGTGCCGTTCCAACTGTCCCTGCACATGTGAAAGAATAACCAAACAAAAAGATAACAATAATAATAATAATAACAAAACAAAGCATATATATTTAAATAAAAGTATATACACACACTCAAGGAGCCCGAAGAGATTTCATTTAGGTATTGATGCTTTTATTATTAAATCTTATATATAGTTGTTAAGTTACACGTACACACGCACGCACAAAAAGGAACAATTTTAAAATAAAACACATCAGTCAAACATAACATAAAACATCACCAGCTTTAAGAACATACACATTGCACCGTCGACAATTCATCGCCATGCGACAGGACTAACTAATGCATAGTTCTCAATATTGAATGATTACAATAGTACCTGTTACCCTTCTACGACCTGTTCATCAACTATATACACACACAGCTACTCACACTTGATCTTGATATGTTACGCCCCTACTTGTTTTATGACCTGTTGCAGTTCGTCTACTTACTTAAATTCTTGATGCTAAAGTACAAAAGGAAAACCTGTAGCCATTTTAAAAATAATCATCATACACGCCCATGTTATGTATAATTGTAATCATGCAAGTTAAAACGCCAATCAAACTAACATATTACTTTGTTCCGCCAATGGCGATGATGCCAGACATTCGATGTCTTTTGAATTTCAAACAGTTCTTCGGCCATCGGTTGCCGTACAAATCGTGGAAAAACTTTTCGAAACGTCCTAACCGATCTACCGCCCGCTGTGTCACCGTTGATACGTAATAATCGCAGTTTTCCCAATTTACCATAGGGCCCTGATCCTGTTTTACGGTTACACTGAGAAAATCTCCTCTTTACGGACGCCCTTTTACATTATCTCCATTGAAGTTTTCAAGAGGCACAAAATCGCATATGCTCGTCAAACCTGTCTTGTATAGGCACGTGCTTGTCCATTATTGTAGTTTATTTTAATTTACCTGTTTATAAACGTTAGACGAGGAAAACCAATGACGTGTACATGAATGGTCATAACATGTATATCTGCTATTCATACTTCTCAATATAGAAAATGTTGAGTATGATTTGTGTGTTTTTTTATTTTTTTTTTCTATAAAATTGTTTAAACATGTATATTTAGATATGAAATCTTCATTAAAACATACACAAGTTTTAATGTATTTAATTCATTAAGTACGGTAAGTCATTGACATTTCTGCCAATTTGACGTCATACACTGTGTGTTCATTCAATTTTTGTGAAATTTGATATTACGCCGATTACTATAGTTTATGTCTATTATTATGAAAATTATAAAAAATTATGTAATTATGTTTAATCTTTATAAATTAATTCTGATACTGTAAGTTTATCTGTGATTATTTGCCCAAGAGTTTTGAAACGTAATCTGTGTAAATAACATCCGGGATATAAGGCTTTTCCTGCACCAAAATTATACCTTTGTGATACTAAACTCAGAATAACACACAATTATAATGTCACTTTGATTTTAGGTATAGGTAAGAAGAAAAATTAAATGTTCTATGAAACAAGCCATCTTTAATAGTGCTTTTGCAATTTTTGTTTGCCTGTTGAAATAAATGAAATGCATACGTTTGTAAACCTTGCCATCTTTTTTATATATCTGACCTATATTGCTGTTTGCAAATATAAAATCACCCTTATACTAGAATCGTCGAGCAATTATTACAAACTTTTATTCTTCAATACGTCTCATATAAAATATTAATTCTGTGTTAATGTGAATCTAATGTTGCTAATTTACTAGCTTGAAAATTGTATACAAATTAATGTAATACACTTTATATAGTGATTCTTTAAAGTAGGGAATAAATTCATTATTTCTCAATCTATAATTATTTTGTAATTTTTTTCATACAGTTGCCCATTTCATTCTGCATTTTATGTAATTATGACATCATTTCAGTTTTAGCTATAATGTCTTCAATTGTTTTAAGTGGAACAGCCTGTATACTTGCTAATTTTTAGATTTTAGACGAAAAAACAAATTCCAAAACATTTAACATCTGGTCGCATCACATTTATTACAAAGGCTTATTATTTAATATGTCTCATAACATATTAATTCTGTTTTAATGTAAATTTCTTGGTTATGTTTATTTTGTGAATTAAATTTTAATAGGACGCCTATGATATGACAATCAAATATAATGTTGCAAAGTTAAGCTTGTAATTTTATATAAATTAATGTAATACACTTACTTATATCGTGTGTATTTAAAGTAGGGAATAACTTAATTATTTCTTAATCTATAATTATTTTCTATTTTTTCCATACAGGTTGATTTTATTCTGTATTTTATATAATTATGACATCATTGTGGTTTTAGCTATGACGTGTTAAATTTTTTTAAGTCGGAAAATCCTGTATATCTGCTAATTTTTAGATTTTATATGAAAAGTCAAATTCCAACACCTTGTCACTGATATACATGTGAAATGCTTCATATATATTTGAAATAAATCTAGAGTGCAATCATTTTAGTAACCGACATGCGTCGATAAATAAAAATGGCTTCAAACTTAAGATATTGCAAAATTTACCTGTCAAGTAAAATAACGAACAAAAGCCATTTCAGGATTGTCATCATATATTTATACACCTTTTGACATTTGTCAAATTATCTTTTAACGTTTGATGCAGTTACCATCCAAAGAAAACAAAATTGTCAACAATGTTTGCCTACTAAATAGAATAGCCAAGTACTTAATAAATATAGGTATAAAAAATAATATTTAGGAATTTTCTTGATGATATTCAATTTCGCTATATATCCTTACCTAATAATTAATTTCGAATCGAACAATTTACCTAATTATTTTTGTTGTAATTTGTCATTTATTTGATATTTCAAAAATAATATACGTACTTATATTCTAGTTTTAAAAATGCTGTTTTTAAATGTCTCAACATCAATTTCAGACCCATTCGTGTTTTCATTAGAATCCAAAGATCGACAAATCGACAGGAAATTCTATTTAAAGAAATATTGATGACGTCATAACCAAAACTGCAATGGTGTCATAATTAAATAAATTATAGTATAAGATAGGCAATGAAAACCAAAGTAACAAGTTAAATGTTTTTTCCTAAATATTTACGATATGAAGAATAACGCTTTTGTATCCACTTAAATACACATGTATATTTAATTCATTTAATTTTAATTTAATTTGCAAGCCAATAAAACGATTACAATTGTCAATACAATAAGTATACAAAAGTACAAAGCTATAGTATAAATACATGTAAATATATATATATAAAATTTAACAAACACGAAACAACTGAGAGATTATGAATTAAAATTAAATATTAAATCGAAAGTCTTCTGTAGTGTAATAGGCGTCTCTCATAAGAATATGTTTGCTGTACTTATGAAACTTCCGCTCATCGAGGTTTCTTATGGGCTTCGCAAGGTGGTTGTAGAACTTGATGCTATGGTAATTCGTACCTGTTTTGGCCCTTTCCAGGTTCTCTTTCGGTAGTACCATGTTAGTCTGATGTCTTGTAGGGTAGGAATGGATATCAGAGAAGCTCCGGAATTTGTTTTGGAAACTATGGGTGTAAAGAAGAGAGAATGTATATCGAGGGTAAGGTTAATATGTGATGCTGTTTAAATATATGTCTACAGCTGTTTATATCTTGCTCCGGTTAATGCTTTTAATGCCTCCTTCTGCTGCAAGAATATCCTCAAGGCCGCCCCCGACGAACCCCGTACTATTATACCATACGAAGCTCTGAAGTGGAAGTGAGCATGATATACCATCCTTATGCTTCTCCCATGGCGTTCTCCGTACAGCACTGGTCCTAATACTGACCCCTGCAGAACTCCTGTTTTTAATGTTCGTTCTTCAAATGTAATTCCATTCCAAACGACCAGCTGCTCGCTGTTGGACTAGTAGGATTCTCACTAGATACCAGAATAATTTTTCCAGGAGAATGTTAACAAACCCAGGGTCGAACGCCTTACTCAGGTCGCAAAAAGTAAGAACCTTTTGCTCATCATACTTTAAGCTTTGTGCAGTCTGGTCCATAATGTTTACCAGAGCCGTCACCGTTGATCTACCAGTGCAGTATCCGTTTTGCGAAAGTACAAAGAGGATATTTGTTTGGAAATAGTTCACTATATAGGCGGTTTTTCATTGCAATTTCGAATATTTTTGATATTGTTGGTAGTATAGTTACTTGGATCGCCTTTTTCGCCTGTCATGTGAATCGGTGCTATCCTCGCAACTCTCAGCTCTTCCGGAAAGTGCCATTAACAAAGCTAGTATTTATAAGGTTTGCTATTGGGGCTGCTAATACCTGAAGTATCTTCCTCAACAACTCCACCGACATCCCATAAATATCATCTGTACGTTTATTTTTTAATCCCTCAGCAATTGAAATCACTTCTTCTTCTGTCACTGGTCCCAGAAATATTGTATTTTTGATCATCTCCTGCTTTCTGTAGCAGAAAGCTGCTTGTATATCTTCCAAGATTGGTTCTATAAAAAGTTCATTACTGAAGTAAAGTCTTATTTGAAGAAGGAAAAGTTGCCACTAAAGGCCTTTCTTCTTCTGGATAATGTCCTTTCTCATCCCAATGAGGGTGTCCTAAGATCTGACGATGGAAATTTCTTTTTTCTTTTTTTTCCCACCCAATGTTACATCAATTGCTCAACCAGTGGATCAGGGTGTTATTGAGACAAAGAAACGCCTCTACCGAAAAGAACTTTTAATGAACTTATTGGATGAAGTTGATCTGATGAAGTTTTGGAAATCGTTCACGGTCAAAGACGCAATTTTTACAGTGGCAAATGCATGGAGTAGAGTGAAAGAAATGACTTTCAAAAAAGCTTTTTCCAAAATAATGACGCTAGAGGAAGATGATGGTGAAGAAACGACCATAACTGAACTAACTGCATTAGTGCATAACGCCGATGAGTTCAAAAAATTGATGAAACTGAGGTTGAGAGGTGGACTCAGTGTGACAAAAACGTGCCAGGTTATCAACTCCTCAGCAACGACGATATTGTCGAACAAGTTTTGAATCAGCCCGGTACGTCACAAGCTGATTCATCCGAAAATGAGAGTCAAGACGAAGAAAATGATGGGACGGTATCAATCAAAAGAGTAACTAACCGAGAGGCTGAAGAAGCTGCCAACGTTCTACTAGACTATTTGGAGCAACGAGAATCTTCGGAACTTCTCGACATTTTTACGTCAGAAGATTAAAATGATCGAAGAATTTTAACACAGACCGAAGTGACTGACTTTTTTTCAAAAGCATAGCTACCTAAAATACATATCCGCTTTATGTACATAAATGCCAGTTAACGTACCTATGTAGAGTTTTTATTTTTTCTTATTTAGTGTAAAAGTTTACACATGTAGAATTCTGTTTTTTATTGTTATATTTTTATGCAATTTAAAAGTTAGTTTGAACTTAGAGATCTATTTTTTTTCTGTTATCTTTTTAGTATGTATACATACACACATACCGTATGTGTCAATTTTCATTAGGTATAGGGATTCAATTTTACATGCGATTTATACATATACAAGTAATATGTGGCAACGTGCCACCCCACAGCGTCCGTCACCAATCCCGGGAACAATCGACATCAAAACGACTTTCTCCGATCTTCCCACTTCTCCCGACCAGATTTTACATTCAATGTTTGCTGCGAATACGTTGCGATCTAATCTGCAATGCCGTCTTATTACTGGAACGGGAAACATCAAATGGCCGCCGCGATCTCCTGATCTAGTAATTTATTATTATTTTCAGAATCCTTTTTTATTTACCTTATTTTCAATTTTATTAGAATTACGCTTTTGTTTGTGTCATGCAGCGTGAACGCAGCTTAATAATTCTCTGCATTTACTAAAAGGAAAAAGAAAAACAAATCCTTGTAACTCCTAAATATTTCTGAACGCATTACAAACATCCAACCCGCTGGTCGAAGAGTTACTGCTAACCACGCTAACTTGTATTTACTTACGAGCATGCATCGGTCGCGCTGACATTGGAAAGGAAAGAAGGGGTATACTATGTTGCCACATACTGTATGGATTAATCGCCTATGGCTAATGAAAATTGACACGTGCTGTATAAGAAATAAATGTTCGGATTATCCGTGCTTCGACTGGTCCCGTGGAGCACGGATAATCGGGATTCTACTGTAACAGATAAGAAGGCAGTCTCAATATATGATTCTCGCAACTTTCGCTTTATCATGCGGTTCAGAAAGTACTTATTCTTGAAATTTTTCCGACAATTTAACTAGGGAATAACTTAAAATTTGTATATGGATAAAAACTAATTAACATTATATACCTACTCCAAAACTTATGTAAAGAAGAAGAAATGTAATTTACGAAAAACTTCAATGACGTCTTTACAATTATATGACGTCACGAAAGAAAATTTAATTTGCCGCAAATTATAGTACCTATAGTATATTTATTTTATTTCATAATAAATATCTTTGCCTGAGGAAAACCACTAGTTAAACTGCTGCAGTAGTGACACGATTATATAGAAGAGCCAAATCATAGAAAGAAGAAAACGCAAAATTATGTGATTCAAAGTGTAAGTAAACATTTAGGTGTAAAGTAGCCACTCTAATTCGTGTAGTTTCCATCAGTGATCCTTGATCTATCAGGGACGACATCTAACTTTACCACATGGCAAGCAATTTGGACGTATGTGATAAAATAACACAGGAGTGACAAAACAAAGAAAAATGATAAATATAATGATATATCGGGTGATCCATCTAATGGTTTCTTTTTAAATCATAAGTTATTTTTATACTGACGGTTATTTCACTCTCGAAAACTTGACTGTTAGTCAGTACCATACCTCCGCAGAACGAAATGAATCGCTCTACGCTTGAACAACTTTGGGAAACATGGCAAACTTATTTCCAAAGTGAATGCTGTTTTGTCCAGACAGTGCGTTTACTGAAAAGACATTTTGGCCAAAATGAAGTAAGCACCGCACCTGCTGCGCGAAAGTTTGTGCAATAAGTTCGTAAGTCTGGCTTGCATGTGGCCAACTCTAACGTTTCCTGTTGTCCTACGGTGCGTACCATCGAGAATATGGCTGCTATGGCCGAGAATGTGCAATCAATCCAGGAACATCGACTTGCCATCGACCTCAACAACTCAACATTTCACGCACCAGTCTGATGAACATTTTGCACAAAGTTCTCGGATTATTCGGAAATCGAAAACCGGCACGTGATTGTCGAGAAGCCAATGTGTCTGCAGAGAGTGACAGTTTGGTTCGGATTTTGGAGTGGTGGCATCACTGACCCATTTTTTTTTGAAAGTGCTGCTAAAAAGGCCATTTCGATCAACGGTGAGTGCTACAGAGCCATGATTACCAACTTTTTGTGAGTTGAAATTGAAAACATGGACGATCTTTTGTTTCAGCAGGATGGTGCGCCATGTCACACTGCCCATCAAACAATCGATATTTTGGGCGCTAAATTCGGTAATCGTATTATCGGCTGTTTTGGCGATGTCAATTGGCTGCCTCGGAGCTGCGATTTGGTCCCGTTATACTTGTTTGTGGGGTGCCCTGAAAATCGATATTATGTGGAAAATCCAAAAAATTCAGGCGCTGAAAGTAAAAATTGTCCGAGGCATTCGTGAGATACAGCCAGAAACCGTCAATAAAGACTTGAAAAATACTGCAAAGCCAGCCGAGGCAGCCACATGACTCAAATCGTCTTCCATAGATAATGGGAATGTTTGCTCTTTTTAACAAAGCCATAATATACCGAAAAAATTGATTTAAGTTCATTTTATTTTATTTTTAAGAAAAACTTGTATTTGGACCACTCGATATACCGGTAGTGTGTCGGCAGAGCTATATTCCATCTCAGATACCGTGCCTTCAAATACTTTCCGCATTAGAGACGGCCATGCTTTTTTTTAATGGTTGGTGACAGTGCATAACTTTGATAGTTTGGTTATGTCATGTAGGTAATAATAGGCGTCTATAATTGGAATTTAATTATGACAACTGTCAGATTTTGAAGTTTTCAAAAGTTTAGCATGTACACCAACATTGATACCTAAAAAACTCCAAAAACAGCCCACCCTAATGCGGAAAGTATTTGAAGGCACGGTATGTATAGCATGCATTGAAACAGAGGAAATACCAACTAAGCAAGTTAAACAAATATCTCCACTCATTGCATGTTATGTAAATATTTACGTATGGAACAAAAACTGTCCTATTTATTTTATTTAAAACGACGTTGCAGTAACTATAAGTACTTCGATATTCTCTTCCAACCTGACTGTAACTTATTAGTCGTTTCCTTTTCATTGCACATGACCGTGCCTGTATTAGCAATCCAGTTAGGAATATAAACAGCTATTGTTGTCAAATAAGTTGAATTCCAAAATGGTAAGGTGTGAAATGGGCAATATTCATTTTTTTAAAATATCTTAAACAGTTTATAATAAATTATAAATCTGAAAATGCTATCTAATACTTCTCAAATTCATCAAAATGAGCAACTTTCCCAATTCAACCGATCCTGTATCTTCAGTATTAAGAAAGTTACCCATATAGGGAGATAGAAAAGAGGCACTTGTATTAATACTGTGTCGGCGGAGCTTAGTATGAAAACTAATAACGTTGTAGCAATGAGACTTTACGTATGTATGTAGTATGCAACTGTGCATTTTCCAATTTTATTTACAAATATACAGGTTGTTCCAAATTTTCGAAACCACCTTCAACTTTTTTATTTTAAATAGATTGCTATACTTTTTAGATATTATAATGATAGATGATATATGGATATGTGCACGTCAGACTGTTAGTTTTGATCTTATTGATAATTTTGTTAAAATCTTGACAGTTGCAGCATCTAACATTTTAATCCTTGGTCTGAAAATGAATAGAATGCCTCACGTAACTCTTGTGTTACTAATTTATGGATTAACACGTTATTTGTTTTGAGGTTGAAAAAAGTTAATAAATATACAGGGTGTTAAATATGTCGTGTCTAAGTTATCGATCTTTATTGGTTATTTTCTCGTTTTTTTTTTAAATCTAACCTATAATATTTTTATAAGTCAGCATATTCCTTGTAAAATCGCCTTTAAAATGGTACCAATAATATAGTACTTATTTTTAGTATTTTCAAAGTTATAACCCTTTAATGGGATATACTCATGTTTATAACATTATGCAAAATGCGGGGCATATAATAGGTGGTTGGCCATGAAAACAGTTTTTGTTTTTTTTTTTTAATTGTATTTCTTAGACACCAAACAAACGAGGCGTTAAAAACTAATTAGTTGTTAAAATAATGTTACATAAATATTGGAGATGTTATTGATGTCCGTTCTATCGTTAATTGAATTCTCATCCTCTTTTATATATATGCTCTCCAAGAAATTTCTAGTTTTATAGTGTGTTTCTGTTGTTTTGATTGATGTATTTTTGAAATCGAAAGCGTGATTAGTTCTGTTGATATGTTTTTTTAATGCTGTGCTGTTATTCGCGAACTTGTGGCCAGTCGGTCTGTCTTTTAGATGTTGTGTCGTTTGGCCAATGTACATGCCATTACAGTCATTACAGGGAATTTTATAGATTACGTGAGTTTTTTTTTCGGTTGGTATTTTATTTTTCAGTTTAGTATATTACGAGTTTAGCGGCCAAACAACACAACATCTAAAAGACAGACTGAATGGCCACAAGTTCGCAAATAACAGCACAGCATTAAAAAAACATATTAATAGAACTAATCACGCTTTCGCCTTCAAAAATACATCAATCATAACAACAGAAACACACTATAAAACTAGAAATTTCTTGGAGAGCATATATATAAAAAAGGATGAGAATTCAATTAATGATAGAACGGACATTAATAAAATCTCCAATATTTATTATTTTAACAACTAATTAGTTTTTAACGCCTCGTTTGTTTGGTGCCTAAGAAATACAATTAAAAAAAAAAACAAAAACTGTTATAAAGAATTTAAAATAAACAACTAAAATAAAATGTGTCATGTACTCGAAGTTTTTTGATGTGGATATGCTAGGAGAATTTGTATAAAAATATATCACAAAATACATTTTTAAACTACATGAATGTTCACACACACAGTCGAGCAGAATCATTGCAAATGAAATCTGTCGATACTATTCACGTGAGGCAATTAGAAAGCCAAGATCAATCTTTGGCGAATGACTAATCTCGTCAGACAATAATACTAACTATGTGTAAGATATAATATAGAATCGTGTAAGTAAATCAAAACATGAAAGTGTTAATATGTGTTAGTAGCTATAGACATATATGTTTCTACCATGTTTGGTTTGGTCAGTGTAGCATAACTAAGATGGTGTATGTTAAAACAATAATATGTGTAGATTAAAAAATATGTAGTGTTACATTGAAATGCAATCGAAAAATGTCCAAGTCTAAAGCAACAGTGGTTAACAGTGCATTTAATAATGTGCAATACCTAATCTCAGCTAGGCATTTAGTAAAATATATTAAAATTCTTTGCCGATTATACAAAGGTATTGAAAATTGAACTATGCTTATTTGTTTACATTTACACTTATACATGTTTGATTTTACATTCTATATTTGTCACTATCATTTTTTTAAACGACAGCCAATTGTCATTTTGTTATTATTTGCTAATCATATTGCTGCTACTACCAAGAAAGCTACTTCATTTTTTCAATACATTTATATATTCGGCAAATAATTTTAATATATTTTACTAAATGCCTGGCTGAGATTTGGAATTACACATTATTCAGTGCACATACCAATAAATTAAACAAATATAGATAGATATTAAAGACCAAGAACATTACGATATTGATATTTCAATATCCTTATTTAAACAATATATATATAATATATTCACTACCGTATTGTCTGGGTCTGCTTTCTGTAGTTTAGTTATTAAGTTTGAAATGTTTACTAAAACGTATAACAAAAGTAAAATATATTCGACCATTTCACTATACCTATACATTAAAATAAATCCTTTTTTTAGATTACTTTGAATTAGCAAACATTTTTTTAAATATTTATAAGTTTAGAAGTATAAAAATGTTATATTTTGCTAGAGTATATCTATTAAGTGCAATGAAATACTCTACTAGTAGCGTGTCTGTTTAAGTCTTGACACCACTGTGTGTTTTTCTATACTATAACCCTATCACTAGACTTTATTTTTTCACAATTAAAACATAAGACACTCAACAAAACAAGAAGTAACTCACTATAACTAAATACTTAGTCATTAACTGATTATAAACGGGCGCCAGCCTAGGTGTAGAACAGACTCGTTTCGCTTTGAAACGTCTCATTTTGAAACGGAAACATGGACTTGCAGTTTGCCCAATGAATACTGCATATACATTTGATGTGGATGGCGTTGTTTTGACAGCTAAACTTCTTCAGCAGCATAGATATAAATGTCTTGAGAGTGCAGCATCATCTTTACCTGTACTTTTCCAAAATTCGACTTGTTGCACTTTGAAAATAAGCTCTTCGTGTCGTATATATATGTAAGAAATGCATGTTCAATTAATATGGAGTGGTGAGAATAACAGGATAAAATAAATATAATTGTGACACTTTGATGAAAATGGAATGAGCAGAATTAAATAATTATATACATATGTGAGAATGTATATACAGAAATAAATGTGAAGTCTTTAACTTATGTATCTATATATGTATGTCTAGATTTAGTTGATCTTTTTTTCTTACTCTTTTATATATGTATATATACAACATACATTCACATACCTTATGTACACATGCGGCCTTTGTGCTAATAGTTCGTGTTTGTGTATTTTATACAGGTTGTTTGTGTAATAAGAAAACGCAAAAATAACTGTGGCGGTCAAGGGCGAACATCCTCGTCAGTAACCGATTAATATTAACTTCATAAAAGTTTTCGAACGCACACGATTGGTTTATAACATGTACACGCGTGATATAAAACTTTCAATTCCTTTTATTCACGCTCGTTTCAGTATATTATAGATAGTATGATTGAGTTTTGTGGAGCATCTTTATCGAATTGTAACTATAGAAAATTACTTGTACGTTTTCGTATTGTTTCTTAATATTTTATGTACATCTCTGCACTACCGTTCATAAACAGAAAAATGTTAAAAATAAAAAAACACGTACGACATTAAACTACAAAATAATACATACTATTCCATAAGTATGTAATAACATAATAAAAAAAGAAAAATATTCTAAATTATTGATGAAGGAATTAATGACCTTTTACATATTATATTGGTTTCTCATCAATGTCACACATAATACTATAAGTTTATTCTAAACTACAGTTGATTAACCAGTAGGGTGGAGTGAAAATGGCCACAATTTTTTTTTCTTTACGGAATTCTAATTATGATAAAAAGTTGCTGGGTTCCGTTGTCTTAAAAATGGCTTTTATAAATTTAACATAAAATATGTTTTGAGGGTTCCTTGAAAAAGTCAAATTCGAGGGCAAAATAGCCATTTTCTTTGAGGAACATATTAAAATATGTTTTACTACTTTTTGTTTCCTTATAGCAAAAAACCTTTAGATTATACACATCCCTACATAAAAATTGCATTTTTAAAGAAATATTCATGCCTACAGGGTCCGCTAGAATTAATAAAATTCATAAAAAATCATTATTTACAGGCGTTAACCCCACGAAGCAGTTCCTTGCTTACACTGTGTAAACAAAGTAACCCAGAGCTCATCACGTGGAGTTGACTGCTTATCGAGCCCTTCGCGTCTCAGCCCTACCTGGCAACCTATTATACAAGGAGACTTCTTCACGGCCTTAAAAAATATTATTTATTACAAGTTTAATGCTCCGTTCCACAGCTTGTGTGTGGCAAGGAAATTTGGGGATCTCAAACATTCTTGTGGTCCGAATCTCGTCTTGAAGATCTCCGTCTGTAACATTATGAAAAGCTGGTGGTTCAGTTAACTTTACGAGTTGCCGATAAATCATTTCCTTATGATCATTTGCGTCAATGTTAATTTTTGGTATTTCGAAAGGTTAAACATTTAGATTACTTTCCTGCTTTTAGCAATCCCAGTTCCCTAATGTGTTCTCTTGGATCTGTTACCATAATTAAAATAATATTCTCTCCATGTGCAAAATAGGCATTCCGTTGAATCACCGGATCTATGATCTTTAAATATTCTTTGTCCATAAATCTGGAATATTTAATGAGCTTCCAAAGATTTTGTGCATCATCAGAACATCAATTGTGTTTCTTTGGGCATATGCCGTTGACAACTGCGTGGTCAGTACTTAGATCTTTAAAATCCAAAGGAGCTAAATCTAATTCAGTTTCAATTGCTTTGTAGTTCGTTAGGGGAAAGGTTTCACATTTCTGCAACAAACCACCAATTGGTCCAGTAAAGCTCATTGGACCTGTAGTTTGTCCATCTAAATTCTGAAACAATTGCCTCAAAGGAAGTTTGTTTCCTGTAACTGGCACCCAATCTAGTGAAGTGGTCGTTCTAGTGTGAACTCGATTATACGAATTATTCCACTTTTGCATCAGTATTGGTAGGGGTGCCATAACATTCATAAGACATAAGCCTCGATAAATCAAATTTAGCTGCCAAATAATGTAGTATACTTTCTGCGCATTCCAGTGCATTGCTCGAATCGGGAACGACGTGCCCTATATATTTGGAAAGATGTCCTTCAATGAGAACTAAATGTTCTTTTAGTAGTACTACTCTTAGTATAATTTTTGCTATTACTAACATATACAGTATATACCATATACACGCAAATAATGAAACTATATACATTTTTATAAAAGTTGAAATTTTCAACACTGAATATAAAGCGATTGAAACAAAAATTGGCATAGATAATATGTGACCATAAAGGCAACTTTTTGTAACTGGAATGAAAAATCATTTTTTTTCACTCCACCCTAATAACCACTCTCACTAAGTTTGGCAATGGATCTCCATAGAATGTGTGGTTACTATTTTATCTGAAGTGAATATAATGTAAGGTAAGGTGGGGTAACATTCATCTTTTCACATTTTAATTTTTAAAATTATTATGTCATGAATAGATAACGAAATTTATGCAACAAACAATATACGTTAATGTTGGTTTTTGCATAATATTTATATGATTGAGTTTTCGCGCTTTTTTTTAAAAAAAAAATATTTACCGAACAATGTAAAGTGTCAATGTTGACCGACGATGGTCAAACATTGACACCCCCCATCTAACTTTGTACAATGTCAATTTTAGGCGCATTTAGGGCATGTATGACATGCGAAAGGCTATGATCTTCGAAATATTTATGATAATTTTCAAAATTTGTAAAAATTACAAAAAGAAAAAACATAATAATCTGGATGCAAACAAATTTTTACAGGTTTAATAAAAAATTAGAGGTTTTTTAGGCTCAGAAGACAATAAATTAAAATTAAAATTGTGCATTCCCCTCCGAATGATCGGGGTTGGAAGAACCTTGACAATATCTTCTTCTGAAACTAGTGTCTCGTCGCGGACATCCGAATACACAAAATAATGTTGTGTTTCCTCAAGAAGTTAATAGTATATTTAGTAGTATATTTAGTGCTTTCAATGCTTTGAACTTGTCCGATATAATACACTTTTCTGCACTACCTTTTTCGAGCTCAAATGTAACGAGAACCCAAGAACCTATCTCACAATATCATAGCCTGTCTCCATGGTGGATACTACGGCATTAGAGTCAGTCTCGTCAGTGATGTCAATGTCATAATGGTTAATTAGTTTTAAACTAGAATCGCTGTCTTGTTTCAAGCTTCTTTTGAAGTTGTTTGCGAGACCATTTCGGTAATTTCTTCTTTGTCTCTCGTCCTGCTTGGTATCATTATCGAAATTCTTCACTTGTCAGACATTCCGCATAATTACGTCGCACCCGGTCTCTTTTATGCATTTTATGAGTCTTTTTTTCTGTTTTTAAAACATACATCAAAAAAAGTTCCAACTTCTTTGTTAAGAATAACACAATATTTTGTGATTCTTTTGGGGCCAGCATAGGGGTTGATGTTCGAGTACTGTGTCTGGAAGTTTTGGGCAGAATAGCCGTACTATTAGTAGGTGTATCTTGAATTGAACAATAATCGTTTTTGGATGGAGTCAGTAAAGTGGCTGTTACACATTTGTCTAAAATGTTGACATTATTTAAACGATAAATTCCAGACTCCTCAATTCGATCAATGCCATATGCCAAGGCCAAATCTCTTTTGACGCTCATTTAATTAATTTTAACACAATCAAATGTGCTTTCCATGCTATTTTCACTATAGTGTTTATCAGTAGCGGCTGGTGAGTATGTTTTGTTGGGGCACGTACATAGACAAGACTGATTCGCTTATTATCATATATTATTATTATATTATAATAAACGAATCAGTCTTGTCTATTTACGTGCCCCAATAAAACCTGCTCAGCCGCCACTAGTGTTTATAGCATCTATATCCTGGATTTTGCTTAGCTCGAGGCATGGCGTAAACAGTTGGTCCTAAATAGTGTAATTATTGAATTCTATAAAAAAAAAAACAATGACACATTTTTAGCGGGATACATTTACACCCTGTCAAAGTTAACCTCAAAACACTTTCTAATTTTTTATTTTAAGTAATGCAAACAAAACGCAAAATTGACAGATAATATTCGTAATATGTTACAACATCAATTTACCTTACGTTTAAACCCCCAAAACTGCACTTTTTACATGCAAAACAAAAGTTTTTTATACGATGACTAATATTTCACACTGCAAGCTTTGTCTTGATGTTTAAGGATTCTTATAACAAGTATTCATAAACTTCTCGTCTCACACCACCAGATCGCAAAACTTGTCCATAATTTATGATGAACTTTTATTGACGTAATTTTAATTTGTCGGGGAGCTAGAAAGGATATTTGAAAATGTGTCAATGTTTCCCTACTGTTAATGTTACACGTCGTTACCTTATTTGACAAAACTATATTTCTAATACCTGTTGGATTGGATGCGTGTCTAAATTATCGAATTTACTTAGCGAGTCTAGAAATGTCACAGTTTCATTAAATTCAAATGGTCATAAGTACTATAACACTTTATAATAAGTAATTTAAGAATATTATGAATGTCAAATTTAAATTGAAACATAAATCAAAATATGTGATGCGATCTGGATATAGAGACCTTAATGTGCCCGCACACAGAGGCGAAGCGAAGAGAAGCGAATTTATGACTCCTGAGAAAAATGTATGTTATCAAATTGGTACCCGCACACTGGCGCGGTGCGTGGCGAAGCATAGTCGCGAGAGAAGTTTCCAGAGGAAGCAGGCGACGTATTGCGCGCCGCTTCGCTTCTCCTCGCCCCCAGTGTGTGTTACGTAGAGACGCGTAGAATCAAATTTTTGCGTTTTCTTTGGTTATCGAACATTTTCGCTGTCTGATGAGAAAGTGGTAAGCTATCAGGGTGGATGATGAAGCACTAATTTTTCTTCTGACATGTGAAAATATTTGAAAAATTCCTTTTTGTCTTTTCGTAAATCAGGGAATAAGTGATGAAATTCGCCAAAACTGTCTCTCTTTTGATTAATTTCATGTACCCAAACTCTTTTGTTTGGTTTCTCCTGTTCTTCGACTGTAGAAATTAAACCAAGAACAAGTAAATTTTCGTCAGATGAGGAACTACTCATTTTCATCGAGTCGCTTCTACACAAACAATGATAAATAACTGTTGTAGAGAATGAAATATTGTATTATGCACATGCGCACCAGCCCTGGGGACTATTTCGCCTCGCTTCGCTTCGCCCTAATGTGCGGTCTCTGGTCTCGCGACGCCGCGCTTCGCTTCGCCTCAGTGTGCGGGCACCTTAAAGTGATTTTTAGACAAATTTGCTTTTAGGCGCCTATTTATAAAGAATTAAATTCTGAATTTGCTGGTGTTTTCAGAATTATTCTATCTCAAAAATTAAAAAAGCTATAGCGTTTTGAAGTTGATCAGCACAAATTACATATTTTTGATGAGAAAACACGCATCAAAGTTTTGGCTTTTTTTACAGGTTAGTTTCTCGAATTTAATATCAATGGAAGCAATTACAACCTTGGACTTTTTACAACTTATGCAGTTCATTGTGCACAAGATGAAGAGTGAATCTATTGTATGGCATCAAAACCTTGAAAGCTAATATTTGAACCAAAACACTTCTTTCCCTGTAAAATATACACCTTAAGCTCCCTTTATCCAGATCGCATCAATTAATTATGATATACAAATTTAAGTTATGTAGATGATAATAAAGAAGTTTATCAATTTGGAGTATAAGTAGTGATGTTTTAGTACTTCCAAGAAGTTATATCGGTTGTTATGTAAATGATAACAAATTGATACAAATATTTATGGAGCTAATGATCTTAGTCAAGCCTTCATCGACAAATGACATGTATTCTATTAATCAGAGTCTTCAAAATTATAATATTATTCTATATTAGTTGATATAATCCACTAGTCTTTTAATAATTTCCTAATTCTTGAAGGGATCCGAAATATCTATTTTCCAATGTAGACCTTTATATGGGAAATATTTTAAATTAATAATGAAGGAATTAATGACCGTTCATAAATTATGTTGGTTTTTTATCAATATCACAAACTTATAAGAACACAAATTTATATTACACTGTTTATTAACTATAAAGTTCACTTTAAGAAGAAATCATCTTGATTATATTATAAACTCACTAATCAATTCTGTTTGAGTAGAATCTGATATTTAGAACTTCAACTCTAAACTCTTTAACTTTTCAAAATAATTAAAATATGTTGCTTATCCAAGTACATCGAAATAGATCCTTGTATCTATAAGCACTACAAGTACATATTATTATACTTACTAAAATGAAAGCTAGAAATTGGTATAACAAAAATTCCTAACCACCATAAAATTCAAATAAACTACGCACCTGAAAATGGTGACCGTCTATTGAACTACCATTCCAGTTGTCCAAAAAAATGCAAGATTAATCTTCTTAAGAGCCTGAAAACTCGAATATTAAACATTACACACCCTGATTTTCAAGATAATTTAGTGATTTTGAGAAACATATCGCTAAATAATAATTTTCGCGCTTTACTAACTGTATTAGGGGGCGTCTATTAATTACATGATCTCACAATGGGGGGCCGTGGTAAAATCTCACCAAATCTCAATTAAGTGGGGGGGGGGAGTTCAATGAAAATCTTACGTGAACTTTTAAATTTAGAGAATACACATTATTATACCAGATAACATTTTATATTACAAAATCAATCCCGGGCATAGACAATATTTTAATACAGAACGCAATAACATCGGCTAAAACGCTTACTAAAGGCAACTTAATAAACAGAAATTATGTCCAAAAATTAGTGCCATCTATATTCTGCCGATGCGTAAATAGTGCGTAACTTTGCTATATTCGGCATTTCTCTAGACGCGGGTAGACACAAGATGTGTTAGTGGCCATGTAATATTTTTTGAATTTCGCGGGTGTTTTGAGATTGCAATGCACACCTGCGAAATTCGAAAAATGTTAGGTGGTAGATTTAAAGTTATTGATTTTAGTCCTATATTGCACGACAGAAAATACATGCAATTATAATTCTTAGGAGTAAAATTAATAGAAAGTAAAATTCAAGCATATTCGTCAAAGAACTAATAGTAAACCTATATATTACTTACAAGACATTTTTAATAAAATAAATATATTCAGTAACAATATACAACATACAATAATAATATTGAATACATGTGTACAAAATAAATAATACAATATAAACATGTATGGTAACAGGTACACATTATATTCTAATTTTATTTTTTATTTTGAATGTTTAGTCAAGACATAAAAACTTATTATAAATGTGTATATTTCTTTCTAAGAAATGTAGATATTTATATTACATAAAATACACGACTAAAATTTCAATTTTAGTAAAAATAGTCCACTACAAAAATATTTCATTTTGCATGTGTTTTTAGAAAGTATAGCTGACATATTGCTGTGACCTTCACATTATCGAAAATAACAATCTTAAGAATTAGTTTAGTTATTAAAAAAGAATACTAATTTTATATTAAAATCGTTTATTTAAAAATTAAGGTATAAGTTAAAAACAGATACTTGTAGATAGAATAGATTGCCAACATTTAAGGACAAATTCTAATATCAAAATGTATAAGTTGTTGGTATGTACTAGTTAGATAAGTATAAATATTGGGCATAATATAAGCACAAAATAACTCAATGCACTTTTATTTTTGTAGAAAAGACAAGTACGAAATATGGTTTGAGTATAAAACTAAAGAACCTAATTTCACACAAGCTTTAACCATTTTAAGAAATGGACCATTATTCAAGAATAAAAGGCATGGAAAGTGAATAACAGAGAGAGAGTTATGTTAAAGGATGGGACAATAAAGGGAGTAAATCATTTAAATGCTATTAAGTTATATGACCATGGTGAAATCAGGTGCGCTCGAGAAGATAACACGGTTTTGAACGAATAAAATGTAAATTTGAACATGAATAATGGTACCAATTCATAAGAAAGATTCTAATAATAATACTAAATATATATTAGATACGTACACTTTATAAAAGCGTTAGATCGTAAATAAGAATATCTTGTGTAAATAACAATATGAATTTAAAATACACTTGTTAGTTCTTGTATGAGTAGCTCAAAGGTTTCAAAAACAATGGAAATGGTCATGTGTGGTTTAAAAATCTGCAAACGGAAAATACAATGTTAATGTTGTTTATAGCATTCTACAAATTGACGTGTTACCTGAGGAGCGAGCATGGTTAGAAATCAGGGAGAATGTGATGAAGGCGACCGTTCTTCGCAGTGCGAGCTCAACAAGAAAAATTCCCGTTGTATATAACGTTTTTCCTTTATTACCAAACCGAAGAGTTTCTAAAAGAAGAATAAAATTAGTACATGGCAAGAAAAAATATGTAACAAATGATGAAAAAGGCAATGCATTTATATATAAATACAATGAAGGGTTATACTGAAGAGGAGGAAAAGTATAAGATACACTTAGCTAAGATGGGATGCAACAAATTTGTGAAAACTTTAATAACAAACAGTTTGAAGTCTCGCCATTAGTGTGTAACTGTCAAGATGATCTACGTGTGTCGGTGCGAGTGTGGCAACCTAAAGAAACGAACAAAAGATTTTCATCACGAACGGTTTTGAAAAATGTGCCAACCTAAAATGTAATTGAATAAGAGAGGCGCTAAATCGTCGATCGGCATTTGTTTTAGTATATAAGGTCAAAAACAGGATAGGACCTGTAGATTTTAATTTGTAATTCGAGTAGTAAAGACGTAAATTTTGTAGAAGATTAACAAATTTGATATAGCAAAAGTGAGAGTAGGGTCTATAAGCACTACTTATCAACTCACGATTTAATAATTTGTATTAAAGATTTAGAGTTCAATTTTAATTTAGTTTTCTTTTAAACAAATTTATTCAATTAATTTTCTTTTCTTATCATTAATTTTAAGATAGAGGATGTCAATAAAATAGAATTTGATAAAATATATGATCAAATGAAGTAAGTCATGAGATAACATAATTCCATTTATTGGATATCATATGAATACTCTCTTGTCTAATAATGATATTTAGATTTTCAAAATAACAAAAAGAATAGTTAATGGTGCTAAACATGCTGAAGGCAATTTGTGAGAATATTTGCCTTTAGTAGATTGTTGGGCATCAAGTATTAAATAATGACTTAATA
Source organism: Amphimallon solstitiale (assembly GCA_963170755.1). Taxonomy (NCBI): domain Eukaryota; kingdom Metazoa; phylum Arthropoda; class Insecta; order Coleoptera; family Scarabaeidae; genus Amphimallon; species Amphimallon solstitiale. Next base: position 57,671,583 of record OY720684.1, read on the forward strand.
TAGAAATTCAAATAAAATTAATACGAATATGCGGGGATGATTTTGATGGGCAAATGCTAGGAGACTAGAGGTGCAATGTGAGAATGTTTATAGCTAGCGATTAGTATGAACCAATTTCAAAGCATTCACGTTGCAAGATTCTAGATTACTGAAGCACTATGTGAGAATGTATGGGTTAGTGAAATAGTGGCGGCATTGTATTAATTAACAAATTAACAAGAATCAATAATATTTTAAAAGTTAAAAGAACATGGTTAATATTCATTCAGCTATCATTATATAGGGTGAGTCATTAGTAGCCGCTTCTTCGATTGCTCTATTATGTTTTAAATAAAAGAAAAAACAATTAGTGGAAGATCCATGGCTGCTTGTGGCGCATATTGTAAAAATACTTTAAGCTCTGACGCACTTCCGGTTTCACAGGAAATGCACGGCACATAATTTTTTTTAATGACACCCTATATATTTTTGGATTTTCTTGAACTGATTTAAATTGTCTGTTCAACTGTTTTTTTCTTTTTCAAAATTGAGCCACTAGTTTTTGAGTTATTATTTTTTTTTGAAAATATTTGATGAAAACACGTATTCAGAAAAAAAATCATTTTCACATTGTTTTTAAAAGCAAAAACATTAACTTTGGTGGTGCTTGTAGCCGAGAAAATTCTGCATCATTTGGTAAAGTTGCACTCGACAATAACTCAAAAAAACTTTGTTTTTTCAAAGCCTACTTCCTGAAATTTTCAAATACCAAAAACTTATTTTTTTTAAATGGAACACCCCGTATTTTATTGAGGCATTTTGTTCCTTTTTTTTATTCTCTTTCATTTTTGTTAACAATGTCCTATACCTATCTTTTGTAATTTCTGAGATAATCACTATAGGAGCAATTAGCGGTCAATTAAAGAACTACGAGCGCTGTTGTTTTATGCACCAAAATATTCGTTCAACCAATGGAAGGCAGGAATGGCGCCCGACTTCCTTAGTCAACTGTCAAACAAAGTAAATGTTAAATCCAACTATCCCAAAAGTAACAATTTTACAGAATGAAGAGCATCGCATTTCAATTTTTTAATTCCGATAATGTCCAGTTGCAGTATTTCATTTTTGACACTGTTGGTTAACATCGAAATAAAATAAAGGTTATGTTTACTGACATATTTGAAGATGTCTTCAAAAAGTTTTGAAAATCCGTCCGTAGATAGCGAAGATACTCTGCTCCATTAACATTTTCATCAAAGAAGTAAGGTCCAATTATGTAATTACCCACTAGTCCTCCCCACAGTTTTAATGACCAACGATGTTGAAAGTTTACAGGTGTGATAAAGTGGGAGGGTTTTCTGTGTTATAATAGCGGAAATTGTGACGATGAACGTATTCACTTTAATAGAAGGTGGCTTCGTTGGTAAACAACAAAAAATTGAGAAAGCCAGAATAATTTATCTGCTGCCAATTGACAAAAATGTAAGCGATTCTGAAAATTTCTTTCATCTAACCCTATGTATAAATATGCTACGGGTGAATTTCATATTTCCTAATTATTCTGGATTCTCAAATTTGACTTATATCTAACTGTCGACTAATTTTCGTAGTACTTGTATAGGGGTGTTCGACTACACTCGCAAGTACCATAAACGTCTTGTCCTCACCAGCTATTGCTTTTTCCGCTCTTTCTTTTATATTCAATACTTTCTGTTCACTCAAACCGTCCCTTTATACTTTCGAAGGTTTCTGGCTTCGGTTGACTTCTACCAGGGATCGCTGTGCATAAAGTCTGGATGCTAGCATAGAGTTTCTTTCAGATTCACCCAAAACGTCAATTATATCTATTAACTCTTCATAAGAATAATTCATTTGGATGATAACTAATAGCGATGCTTTTATAAGTCTGATATAAATCTATACCGACTTTCTTTAACAGTTGACTCAGGCAGTCAGTCGCATTCCAGCCTTTATTGGACGAATATTTGGGTGCATAGAACAGCGCACGTAGTTCTTTAATTGGCCGCTAATTGCTCCTATAGTGATTATCTTAAAAATTACAAAAGATAGGTGTAGGACATTGTTAACAAAAATGAAAGAGAATAAAAAAAAGAACGAAATGCCTCAATAAAATACTGGGTATTCTATTTAAAAAAAATAAGTTTTTGGTATGTAAAAATTTCAGGAAGTAGGCTTTGAAAAACCAAAGTTTCTTGAGGTATTGTCGAGTGCAACATTACCAAATGATGCAGAATTTTCTTAGCTACAAGCACCACCAAAGTTAATGATTTTACTTTTAAAAACAATGTGAAAATGATTTTTTTCTGAACACGTGTTTTGATCAAATATTTTCAAAAAAAATTAATAACTCAAAAACTATTGACTCAATTTTGAAAAAGAAAAAACAGTTGAACAGACAATTTAAAGCAGTACAACAAAATCCAAAAATATATAGGGTGTCATTTAAAAAAAATAAGTTCCATGCATTTCCGGTGAAACCGGAAGTACGTCAGAGCTTAAAGTATTTTTGCAATATGCGCCACAGCAACCATGGATCTTCCACTAATTGTTTTTCCTTTTATTTAATACTCAAAAGAGCAATCGAAGGAGCGGCTACTAATGACTCACTCTGTATATATATAAGTATTTCCAAAACATTATGACTTTAAAGAGAGTATTAATTTTTTTTAAATTGTAGAACAAATATCTTTAAAAGACAATGTTATTAACAACCGTTATTTTTAAATATAAATATATTTTTTTTATATGAGATTTAGACATATTCCTTGACCTTATCCCAAGTAAACCTAAATATGAGGTGAACCAGATCATAAGAAGTAAATCACTGCAAGAACTCATGAGAAAATTTAAAATTTTGTGCTAATAGGAACATGATAATAAATAAACTATTAAAATATTTTTTATCATTCATTAGCAAAGTTACATCCACAGCAATATGTTTAAAATATAATTATTTTTTTCAAAAGACAATATACCATGAGCATCAATTGTATTACAAAGAATCAGGTACAGGAATTTATCAATTTATCCCATATGGAGCTCTAGAGATCTTCTTACAGAACAAGTGCAATAATCTACTATATGCTTCATACTGCAACAATAAACTAAAACGAGTAAGTTTCAGCAAATTGAAAAATAATAATTATATAATATGTACCATCGGCTGCATAGAAAACTGGTACAGTTGGTTTTAAGTTGATTGATTTGGGCTGTAGCATGTCAAAATTATATTTAATGTCATTCATATCTGTCGTATATTGTCAGGATAATATGCCACAAATGAACAAGATTCAAAAAGCTATAATTCGAACTAGGCTGCATGATGATAATCTATTTACATTTCATTTGAATTTCCTTTTGTGCCATCTATTTGTAAATAAATGATTAGTTTGCTTTAAAGTTTTATATAGAACCCAGGACCCCAAGCTGCCTAGTTTCCATGTTACTTGACAGACTTCTTACACAACTAAAAATTTCAAATATTCGGGTAAATATTTTTTTGTTGTTGTACCACTCTTCTATGCAACCGATGGTACTTACTTATGAAAGTGATATGAATTAGAAATGTTTATTCTTACTTCCAATAAAAAACCACAAATAAAATGAATGTAGGAGATCAAAAGGCCAGCAACTAAAACAGATTTCAATTTTACGATTACAGTAAATATCTTACACAATGATTCTTATTTTCTTTGTCCTTATAACAAATAAAATTAAAGAGAAAACTAACAAAATACACAACCACATTCAAACAAAAATAAATATTAACAATTATGTGACGCACAGATACAGACATAAACAACTTATTTGTTAAACAAATATCAAAGAAGCCATCTTTTGGCATATTTGGGCAAAAGTTACGCACCGGCAGCCGTTTGATGGCGCCACATTCACTAAGTTTAAATGCCCAACCGATTTACCAACCCCTGCGACTGACTGACGGATATGCAATGATTCTAACTCGCGCGGCAGGGAACTCCCCGAATGGTATCTGACACTTGTGCAGCATTTCTTTGAATTTGGGGATTCCCCACACAAGTGTCTGATTTCAGAGTCGGTTGGAATCATTGCATGTCAGTTAGTCAGTCATACATTATCCGATCCTCCACGAGGAGGAGGTATATAGATACGTCTAATGTTTGTCTGCCTTTACTACCAAAAGACATGGACTACTTGTGTCCAAATATTACAATAGAGGAAGCACATGAATACCCATGGAGTGAGTGAAGAATTAGCGAAGGTGGTGTCGCAGCCTATTTTTTACTCCTACTAAATTTAATAAATTCGTTATAGTGCATCTTAAGTGTAGTATCATTTATCTCCTTTAATTCACAGAAAAAATGTAGTTCATAGAATTAACGCTTTAGTATTTTGTGGTATGAAGCAAAAGTACATGTGTATATTAAATATATTTAATCATGTAGAAATTATAGGGTAAATCTGACGTAATTAATGGATACCCCCTTAGGGATTTATTTAGAGTAAAAGGTCATAGCATACACGTCAGCTAATTCTGTCTTAAAATGTTTCACATCACTTAAAGATATATTGGACATGACATATAGTAGTAATGTGGTCTACGGTTCAGTATGTAATGACTGCAAAAAGTGTATACCGGGTGATCCAAATTAAATGTTCACCATTGCTATCTTCGTTATTGTAGGGGCTACATAATTGGTTAAATTAGGAAATTTTTAGTGTTATTTTGTCGCTGAGTGAAAACAGAAAAGCAATTGAATGAGTAGGTTTCCAGTTATTTTTAAAAATTTATGTTTTTCTGACAGAATACTCGGTATATTTTTATACCAATCTATGCAAAATCAGTTGCTTAACAAAAGTGTTCATTTGCCTTTTTTTTTTTACAAAAGTTGAGCATAACCGATGTAATACAAAAACAAAGATTCTATCCTTTAATAAAGGTGCGGAGTTATATATCTTAGAAGACATGGAGATTAATTTTGTACAAATGACAGTGTGACAGAGTTTGTCAAAATATATCCGATTGTGTGATTGTTTTGAAAATGACTTTCTGGCATATTGAAAACTGTGACATTCTGGAAACATATTTGATGTGCTAGAAAAATTGCGATAGAGCGAATCAACGATACAGTGAATTATTTCCTGGGCGACAAGTGCCATATCGGCTCTAATTTTTAAGACCTTATCGATAATTTCGAAGTAACGAAAATGTTTTTGACAAGAGAAGGACAAAGAAGACAAAGACGTTTTAGAAGAAACGGAAATTTGCATCCTGTTATCTAGAGAAACCGGCATTTCTTTTACAAATACTCAAAGAATTTTGAAGAAACATAAATTTTTGCCGTATAAGCTCCAACCACTTTAGAGGTTAGAAGATTATGACGCCTGTAGAAGATTAGAGTTTTGTGTCTATTCGTAAATGCCCTGAAGACCTAAACTTTGTCTAACAAGTATTTTGGAGTGACGAGGAAAAGTTTTCTATTAGCGGTATGTACAATAGAAAGAATAATCATTATTGGAGTAGAGAAAATCCTCTATTAGTTCAGCAGCGTAATCCACAGATACGTGTTAGTATTAATGTTTGGTGTGGTTTGGATGGATCCACAATTGTACGTCCATATTTTTATCACGATACCTTAACAGGAGAACGATACATAGAAATTCTAAGACCGTTATTAGAACAATTCCTCGACAATGTGGATTTAGCGACTCGCCCAAATGTTTATTTTCAACAGGATGGGGCACCTGCCCATAATTATCGAGTCGTTCCAACATTTCTGCAGAGACTTTTTGGAGGTAGGTGGATAGTCGCACATGGCCCAGTTCGTTTTCCCCCGCGATCGCCTGACATAACACATCTAGACTTTTATTTTTTGGGGATATGTAAAAAAACGAGCCATATAAAGCTACAATACTGACAATGAACTCCAAGACTGTATCCGCAATATTATTAATTCTATTGATGGGAGAGTTGTTTTTAATGCAACACGAAGTGTTTTGAAAAGAGCAAAATGTGTCGAAGTAAGAGGCGATGTTTTTGAAAATTTAATTTAGAATATTTTTTTATTAATGTAAATTTGCTTTATAAATGATGTTCATCGAAGTTCACTACACTTTGTTTTTGAATTTTTCTGTTTTCACTATCGTAATCAGCAGGAAAAATACTACAACTTTCCCAACTTAACCGACTACGTAGCTCCTACAATAACGGAGATAGCAATGGTGAACACTTACTTTGGATCACCCGGTATAGGTCAAGCTAGGCAAAGAATCAAAGAACGTAATATACAGCATGTAAGTGGTGCTCGAATCAAATCAAATGCACTATTTTACCCTCACGTATTTATACTACTCCATACAATTTGATCAACCTAACATTATATACAGTGTGTCTACTTAAGTTGGAATCATATGGACATTTTTTTTATTATTAATTTTAAGAAAAAAGTTATTCTTTGTAAAAAGTTCTGCATGGTCTAGAACCCAAAATGAATTAATAAAATATCAATTTTTTGCAGTCGTATACGAAGTGTGTCAAAAAATATGAATTTTGCTCAAGAGTAAAGTATCTTTATTTTTGACATTATCGAATATTAGATTATATTTAAAAACTACATTGCAAGTATGTAATTACATTTATCTTTCATGAAAAATTAGGTTTTGCTCATTTTTTCTACACATTGATTCTATTTAAAAACATTATAAACTACTTTTATTTGTAAATTTAAGTACTGAATATTTATATCTTCTGTTTATTAGAACATGATAATCTTTACGTTTCTTAATGTTTGCAACAATTTCGCAAATTAAATACGTAACGAATGTATAACAGTAATTTAGTTTGCAAATAGGAAAACCTTACAAATAATACATTAATAAACAGAACTAAAAATAATTTTTAAATCATTCCGCTCCTGCCTCGACAAATCTACCCTCTTTTCCTAAACATTTAATCGTTCTATTGCCAAATTCCCGTAATACATTCCTTGTTATATCTACAGCAATATCATATCTGACATGCTTCTGAAATGATCCTCTCCAAATGATCAACATCTTGAAATGGCCGTCGTCGGTAGACCTGCTGTTTTAAGTAACCCCATAAGAAAGAGTCAAGAGGGGATAAGTCTGGAGATCTAGCAGCCCAAAACAGATCTGAATATCTGTGAATGAGATTTTCATTGAAGATATTTTCCAGATATTCTTTAACAGCAAGTGTACTATAGCATGAGGCACCGTCTTGTTGAAACCAAATATGTTGACGTTCTTGTAAGGGCAGTTCGTCCATAAGATCATTGATTTCATTTTGTAGAAATTGTAAGTAACGTTCCGCATTCACAGTTTGCCGACAATAATATGGTCCAATTAATATGATTTAGAAAATACCACACAACATGTTCGTTTTAAATGAATATTGGTCGCGAGCCTTTATGTTAAATATGGGATTAGTGTCAGACCACCAGCGACAATTTTGTGACGAGACAGTTCCATTTACCTCATCGGAAAAAATTATGCATCCTCTTCTAACTCTCCTTGGATGAGAAAGCAAAATTCAAATCGTCTATCATAATCCCAATCTTTCAACGTGTGAACGAAATGTGGTTTGTAATGTAATAATTTATTTCGTTTTAATATTTTTGCCACTGTATCTTTACCTACATTATTGTGTAGCAAAGACGCCCTTTTGCGCAGTGACATTTTTGGAAATTCTACGACAGATAGCATTACTTCTAATTCCGTGCCAGCATTGACAACAGATTTTCGGCGTTTTGTATGGAAATTGTTGTAAATACTCCATAAGTCTTGAATTTATTTACTATTTTCGTAACTGTTGATTGACAAATACTTCTATTCTGATGTATATTATTAAAAATAACTGCTGCTCCTCTATACGTTTTATAGTTTTCTCCAACATTCAAAACAGTTTCATTTTTTATTCTCGAGTTAATAACACTGTCATTTTGTATTTTACAAATGCCAACTCATTTTGACGTTCAAACGTCAAACATTACTTGTCAGTGCAAGGCAGCGATGCCAGATGTCAAATATGAAATTATAGCGCAGCGATGCCAGAATTATCGAGTTTTAGGGAAAATTATGGTACAAATTGTATTAGACGCCGGCCCAAATAAAACACTAATTCGAATTTATGTTATGTTATGTTACTTGTTGGGTAATAATGATGATGATTATTATTATTATAATGATATGTTTGAATTTGAGAACTTTAAGCAAAATTATATATAAAAAATAAACGACAGATTTTACGTTTAGCCACACAGCATTAAATAAAATAAATTTATATTTAAATAATTAACCTAACAACTATGTCTTAAAATAAACCTCTACACCTTCTTCGTCATCGGATTTGTACAAATTTTTGGCTTCCGTTGCTTGTAGCAAAGAATTAGACACTTCGTAATTGATGCTAAGAGCAATCCATTAATCGAATTTGTACAAATCCGATTTCGAACATTAGTTTACTTTAAAAAAAAAACCTTTCCAATTCGCACAAATCCCTAAATAAATTCTGACCTGACAGGTCAGTAAATAACATAAGTACTTGTCTGTAAGACTTTCATTTTTTATGTCATCATCAAAATTATCAATTAATTGAGAATACAGCCTCCACTGATCATCCACCTTTTGGTTCTTATCTAAATCATTTGGTTTTATAATTTTAGGGAAAGAATTCATAATATTTAAAATTTATTGAGGTTTCTGCTTTGTATATACATATTTGTTGTCAAATATTGCTATTTTGGACGGAGGATTTTGACACACTTTCCATATTTTGCTCCTTTGCTGTAATTTTTAATGGCTGATAGTCAGCAACAAACTCTAAATTACATGCAATACATTTTGCTTTTAAAGCATTATCTAAATTTAATAAAAACTTAAACCATGTAAATTTAATAAGTATATATTGTCTCTGAACATATCTTTAACAGGTTTCGCTTTCCCATTCTGTTATATATTTTGAGACCTATTAGCGCGTCTTTACAATATTTTTCAAACGTTTACTCTTGCGTTCTTGTTCCTCCGAGTCTGATTTAGACGATTCGAATGTATTTTCCGATAAACTTTCCGCCATTACAACAACTAATACATTGAAAATGCAGCCAATAGGCAAATTTCAACAACCACCGGCACAGATAGTATCAAAGTGACCCAAGACCGAAACACCGAAAAACAGATTAATTACTAGGGATTCCCCGAACTTATCCTAATCTAACTATCTGGAACGTGGCAAACCAATCAATATTGCCAAGAAGGCCAAATTTTTTTTATTTATATTAGGATACCAGGAATTAAGATGTGGTTATTTGCTGAATAGTGTTTGAGCAAAATATTGAATCGATCGAAATTATGGTATAATTATTGATTATGGTACGTTCACTGACTGGTAATGATTTAAGGTAAAAGTTATGGTACAATTCCATAATTATGGTACATCTGGCATCGCTGGTGCAAGGTATCAAGAGCAAATTTTCAATGTATAGAAAAATTGTTGCAAACATTACAAAACGGAAAGATTATCATGTTTTAATAAACAGAAAATAAAAAAAAAATAACGAAACTTGAATTTTCATGGTAGATAAATGTAATTACATACTTGAATGTCGTCTTCAAATCTAATTTATTATTCGATAATGTCAAAAATAAAGATACTTTACTTTTGAGCAAAATTCATATTTTTTGACACACTTCGTATACGACTGCAAAAAATTGATATTTGATTAATTCATTTTTGGTTCTAGCAGAGCTTTTTATGAAGAGTAAATTTTTTTCTTAAAATTAATATTAAAAAAGTTTTCCATATGATTCCAACTTAAGTAGAGATACTGTATAAAGAATTTAGTTTTCTAAAAAGGTTATTTCTTGAAACTCTTTGCATTACTGTCTTTAAACCCAATATTAACTCCAAATCACCCTCTCAAAACTTGACTAATATTTATTTAGGTTTACTTAAGTTAATTAATAGCAGAATTTTTAATAAAATTCAAATCCTGTAGGCCATTTGTTCTATAAAATTGTTCTTATAAAATGGATAACACTTATTACTTATTACATATAAAATAACACTTTTTCAAATTTTTTATAGAAAGATATAAAAAAATAACAATGAGATTAACTTTTTGACCATTCTATTTCATTTTTACAATGATTTAATATGTGTGGCCCTAGTTACAATTATTTTAAAATGTAAATTAGTCAGTGTCACATATTAATGTTTCTCGTACCTAATTTTTTCCCTTTATGTTCTCGTGTGGCAATTGTAACGTAGTTAGTAATTTGTAATTACTAGTTGCCTCTAATTAAGTTTTTTTTTTGTAGATTTGATGAAGGAATAAATATATTCCTTCATCCTTATATAACCAAAAAGGGTGTGCTTCATGTATTCCTCCTTGGCCAGAATATTAAAGCAGTAATTATTTACATTTATTATAAAAGATACAGATGTAGCATATGGGCTATTTATTTTTAAAAACAACAAAGAAAATATTAAAAACATTATTTTATTAAACACCCAACAGTAAGTATGTATGATACATGAAAAATCGACAAATAATAGATAACAATAATAAAAGAAAATAATAAGAATAATAACGATACTAATATTAAAAGAAAATAATTATAAAGGATGTTCAAACAATTGATCATCCCGTTCTAGACATAATTGTGCCCTGCGCAGTGTCGACGTAATGGCACTGCGTAATTTTTACCTTTTAATGCTACCAAATGCTACAAAAACAGCTTCACGCAGATCTTCGGCATTATCAAATGTTTGCACATACACCCGATCCTTTACGTATTCCCAAACAAGAAACATCCAATGTGACATTTTTCTTTATTTTGTTTAAAGTTCTGAAATACATGGAAATTTGAAAATTGGAGAATATCGGATAGTTTCACGAATTCTTAGGAATAATTCGTCTAAGTTAACCAAACCTGTATCTTTTATAATAAGCGAGATCCCCATGATGGAAATGTTATCTGGAACATGTTGAATATATATACATATCAATTAAGGAAATATCGCGGACACATAATAAAATAGGAGAAAGAATTTAAAGAAGAAAGAATATTTCGCTGTAGTGCAACCGCAGACACGCGTTTCAGACTCGTTGGTCATCGTCAGTACGGTGTAATCAAGGAATAAGGTGGAATATCCTTCAAGCCGCAGTTGGTTGTCTGCCTTCCCGTTGGTGTTCCTTTTGTTTCTATATCCCACCTTATTCCTTGGCTACACAGTAATGATGACGACCAACGAGTCTGAAATACGTGCCTGCTATTGCACTACAACGGAATAACCCGATATTATTTCTCCTATTTACATATATAGTAAAATTAAAGATATAATTACTGATAAGCGGTTTTATAATATTAGTAACAAATGCTTACAACTTTCCTATTTTATAATCATATTTTTCATCCAACGTCTGCAACTTAATATGATTTTAATTAAAATTATTGCCAGGTAATATCTTTTTCAAGTGTCATGCTTTAATATTGTCAATAATAATCCTGCAATTTCAAATATGAACTCGGTTAATACGAATATTGTAAGAAAAGTTTGGAGAGGGATTGAATTAATAATTCTGAGAAGAGCAAATGTAAAAGTACTAGTTGTATCTGTCACACAATAGTATGCATGCAATTAATGTTTGCTAGTGCTAGTAATGCAGTGTAACCTCTATAATCCGAATATGCGATAATCCGAACATTCAATAATCCAAAAAAAGGTGGAGTTTAGATTTCCATTTCATTACTTCACCACTGCATAAAATGGAGTACAGAATATAAAATTCGAGTTTATTAACTCTTACTTTTATAGCGCATTAGAGATCAAGCAGCTGCTGCTCATGTAAAATCCTTGTAGCAGCGTCACTGATTTTAATGTTCCTCAGAACATTACAGTACCTTAAAGGTTATATCCATAGTTATCCTCTTAAAACATTCATTTGGTTGAAAAATACAAATTTTCCTACATAACATTTATTATACCAAGTTGTTTTTTTTAACACAGGCGTTCCTCGTGATTTTCTAGCTATTACGTTATTGTTTATTTTCTTTATTATTTTACATTTGAAACACAAATCTTATGAAAATTAATGAACTACAAATGATATGTTTTATGACTGGCAGATAAACTATTTTTATTATGCCTTATATAAAAGTACAAAGACAAACATGATGTAATATACGCTCATATTAAAAATTTCCAAACATCTTGCTGACCGATAAATTTAGAACATTATTCTAGGAATGCTGGACATACCTAATATGTTAACTTATTGGCCAAAAAGTTGAAAGTTGAAAATTGGCCAATTTCTTGGCCAATAAGTTGTTGTGGCGTAGAACATGTTCTATATGTTTCTCCGACTTGAACAACTTTGGTGATTTCTAGTAAAATATGTGTGATAAAGTTTTTGCCCAAATATATTCAATGTAAGCAAAAAATTAATTTTAGAATTTGAGGTATGATTTAAGGTTAGCATGAATTTAATTCAAGTTCTCAATTATTTTGTGTATGTTGTGTTTAAGTTTACACATGATTTTTGAAAGTATACAACCGTTTGTAATTGTTTCTGTTAAGTTAAACTTTAAAAGACTTGGGAAAAAGTAATTTTAAAATGATGTAAAACACATTCGACTGCAGGCTTCTCTTAACAACTGTTACTTGATATGATTTTATACAATTTAAAGATAATCGAAGTCATTACCTTCGGTAGTCCAATGGGATAGGGCACTGGACAAGATATCGTGAGTTCGAATCACACTTTTATAGTTAAGTTTACTTAATTAAATTATCACAGCTACGTATGAGATATTATTAACTCTTTTTAGTTATTTTGCCACCACTAGTTTTGTACCGTTGCTAGTATTAATTCAGAAAGTGGTAAGTGCAAAATAGGCTTGAAATGTGTTGCATTAATGAGACGGAATAGACAATTTTTGAGTCGCTCATTAGATTTTATAATCACTAATATTAGTAAAGTAAAGTTAGTAGTGTAGATTGGATCAAACATTTAACGATAGAGAACTTAGAAGATTGCTACGAAAGTGTATACAGTGTGCTTTTTGATATTGTCAATGATATCTGCCCATCTACGCTCAAACAAACAAGAAAAAAAAAACTAATCCATGGCTAACTGAAGAACTCAAAAATAAGTGTTAAATTAAGAGGCAGTTATACGAGGGTTACATCGAAAACAGATTACCTAAAGAACTCTATATAAATTATGCAGATTATGTAATGTGTGAAATTAAGAAGGCTAAAACGGAATACAATTCAAATTACATTCTTTTATCGAATAATAAAAGTAAGGCAACATGGGAATTGGAAAATAACTTAGCGGGGCAAAATAGGACTCGCGTCTGTCAAAGTAGATGGTATAACGGACCACAAAGCGATCTTAGACTACACCAATGAATATTTCCTGAGTATGGGTGCCAATATTGATGAGAGACAGGCAACTCAACTTGAAGAAATTTCCTGTAAAGAGACCTGTTTCATGGATCCTACGACACCATCTGAGGTCTTCAACGTTATTATGGATCTAAAGAATACCATGTCCACGGGATATGATGAAATATCTGTTCCCGTGCTAAAGGCTGTCGCAGTGCATCTAGCTGACCCATTGTGTCATATCATCAATAGATGTTTTGCGACCTCGACCTTCCCGGACGCTTTGAAAACAACTGTTGTATGCCCGGTATACAAGAAGGGGAATTTTCAGGATATTAGGAATTACATGCCTATAGCACTCATTTCAAATATAGCTAAGGTGTTTGAAAAAATGATACATAGAAGAATGAACGGGATTTATCAACAAACATAAACTCATAACAGATAGACAAAATGGTTATCAGGCGGGAAAATCGACATGTTTGGCCATGTATCAGGTGATTTCCGAGATACTTGATGCCTGGTCAAATAAAGAGCAAGCAGCTGGAATTTTTATGGATTTGTCGAAGACTTTTGATAGCGTTAATCACATTGTGCTTCAGAAGACAAAGTGTTGTAGCAGTGAATGAAGAAGGTACCAGAATTAAGTCTGAGTAGCTCATTGTTAACAGAGATATACCACAAGGATCCATACTGGGGCCCCTGCTATTCTTAATTTACATAAATGGTTTTCCACTGGTACTCAGACATCCCATGACCTTATTTGAGGATGTCGTCTCATTAGCAATAAGATCAATTGAAATAAATGACTTAAGGGAAAACATTGTACGTGCATTGTCCTCTATCAGCTCGTGGTTCAGAGCGAGTAATCTTGAGTTGAAGGTGAATAAGACCCAAATCATCCACTTCGCTGTTTCACAACGGGAGAGTCTTACTATAAACTCTTGAGACAGTGTGCTCACCTCGTCCTCCGACGCAATGTTTCTCGGCATAAAGGTCGATTCACAACTAAATTGGAAGTCCCATATGCACTATCTGTTTCAGAAGATTTATCCATTTAACTATGCCCTCAGGGTTATTTGCGGGTCAGTGAACAGTGAATCCAGTCTGTGTGGGTACCGAGCTTACGTCGAATCGCGGATGCGGTATGGTTTGGTCTTCTGGGGGAACAGTGTGGATGTGAGAAGACTTTTCATTTTACAAAAGAAATGTCTTCGTGCGGTTTTTAAATTGAGACTCACTGACTCGTGTCGGGAAATACTTAGAACACGAAAAATACGTACGCTCACCGGTCTCTACATTCTGGAGTGTGGTTTGTGTGTGAGGAGGGGTATGAACAGTACGTTTAACAAGTATGTTTTGAACCACAACTACAGTACTCGTAGGACAGAAGGTGACTATTTTGCAGTCCCACAAACAACTCTGGCAAGGGTACAAAAGAACGCAACTAGTTAGGTTTTAAATATATATAATAATATCCCGAAACAAGGATTTGAGCGGTGTAAGTGGCTTCAAAAGAGCATTGGAAGCTTTTTTATACCAACAGTCCTACTCGATAGAGGAATTTTATTTTCACAAAAAATTTTAACCTGTTGTCGGTGTGACACTGTTAATTTTGTCTTTTATTCTTTTTTATATACGTATATGTTTGTGATGAGAATTTTTCATGAATATTCTATGTATGTGTAATTTTGAACGACATGTGCTTTTTGTATTATTGCTATTGATCATATATTTAATACTTTTTATGTGAGTATGACTATGACTATGACTATAATTTGATCTGATGCGTGGCCAAATTTACAATTGATACACTGCACACTTTTTTCAGGATTTTCATAAATATTTGAAATATTTTTCGCTTTCTTTTGTTTCAGGTACCCCATTTTTTTGTAAACGCGCAACAGGCCATTCCAAGTTTTCATCAACTAGCCATTTAAGTGCCATATAAAACGATTTTTTATATAAATATTAGAGTAATCAAGTGCAATAATTCGTAAAACTGTAACTGTAACTGATATTAAGTGTACCACTGTGATAAAAAAACAAAATAAGAAAGGAGCGCATAAAAAAGAAAATTATAGAGAAAAGGAAAGGATAAATTAGTACGATTCTTTTTCATTTTGCAATGTTGAACAATTCTTCCCCACAAATGGAAACGGACGGCAGCATGATGTCGCCACCGCCGCCTCAGGCATCGCCTGCAAACCGTTCCCCACATAGGGACGCTCCAAGTCCACCCGCAATGTTAGCAACCATGACGCCAGTGAACGTCATGGAGCTTAAAAAAGAGATGGACGAAAAACGTGCCATGGCATCACCAATATATACTCAGGTCAAGACCGAAATGTATGAAAAAGATGACGAAATCTATGCACACGGTATATCCGATAAAAACGACGCACCCTTAGACCTTATATACGAAGACGGTAATAAAACAGTTATATATACGACAACACCCGATCAAAAAGGTGTCGAAATTTATTCGGCCGATAATTCTGATGGCATAACGATAAACAATATTAATACACATACAATACGTGGACCTCAAATCGCGGATGTTCTTTTAGACGGTAATTCTGGAGCGATGGTCAGTGCTGTTGGTGGAGATGGGACTGGTAGTCCTCAAGGTACGGTCTCTGTTGTGTTACAAAGTAACGGACAGGGTTTACTTCAATATCCTCAAACCCAAGTACCGGCTACTGCTGTACTAGTACTCTCTGAACTGTACGAAGATATGACCGGAGTACCAGTTGTTGGCTTAAGGTAAGTCGCACAAATTTTAAATCCTTTGACAAAATTAATAAATTGATTTGCATGTACTATGTCGGCATTAATTATAATTTTTATCACGTATAATATAAAACACTATGTATGTATGCAGTGATGCGTTATTATAAGGCAAAAAACAATTTATGGGAGTCTATCTAATATTTATTAATATATTGGAACTCTTATGTCATTCGGTTTTACTGTTTTAAATAAATAGCAACACATCAGATTTTCACTGATTTATTTGTGTCAATTGGATCGTTAAGGGGATATTAAAGTCGATTTGTATTTGGGAATCGACCAAAATTGCTTTTGGAGGTGTTGGCCCGTAGGAGGAGCCAAATGCAAGCCATCTCATTCTCATATATTTGAAATGAATGTGTTGTTTTTCGTCACCCGAATACAGACAAAAAAATACAGCTGAAGGCGCTGCTAAAATACAAATAATTCAGTACCGCACCATTCCGGAATTTCTTAATTTAATTACTCAAATTAAACTTTTTTCCGCAATTCAAGAAGCTATATCTCACAAGAAAACATTGGTTTACACAGCAATTACATCCGTTTTGATAAATTTCATTTAATTATTTCAGATTTTGACCGAGAAACACACGTACATTTTACTCTAATTTGGAATAAAAAAAATAGATGGTTGTAACAAAAAATTACATAATCTGACAACCTTTCCGTGACTCATATCTATATTGGAGTTGTACAGAAAATTTCACATTTCTATCTTGAACAATAGTAAAAAAATGAGGTGTGGCCACCACACGACTTTCTTATACGTATGAGCGTTTCAAATTATAGAATTTTAAGAATTTCTTTTACAAAAATTATTCAAAATCCTATTCTAAGTACCTATTCTATTTTCTTAATAAATCTCTATAGAATGCAAACTTTGCAAGATATTATCAAAAAAGTGCTCCTCGCTAAGAGTAAAAGTGCTACTTCCGGTCCGAATTTTGAAATTTCATATATACAAAAAATATTGCAAATCCAGTTTTAAATACTTTTGTACTCTTGATAAATATATATAGAATGCATAACTTACGACATATTTGCAAAAAATCGCTATTCGATAAGAGTAAAAGTGGTACTTCCGGTCTGAATTTTGAAATTTTTTTTATACAAAAGATATTGAAAATTATGTTCTAAATACTTTTATACTCGTAACGTACTTGTCTAAAAAGCATGACTTGCGAAATATTCGCAAAAAACTCATTTTCGATAAGAGTAAAAGATCTACTTCCGGTAGGAATTTCGAAAAACTTTTTAAATAAAATTATTCTCAATTTTAATTTTAAGTATATATGAATTCTTTATAAATTTGTTTAAACTTAGTAGTTGACGAAATATTGCCAAAATTTGATTTTTTCGCTGAAGTAAACTGCTACTTCCGGTCTACCGATTATACTGAAAAACTAATCAGATCTCAAGAGGGAGATTATACACGTAAATACAAAATTTCGTGGTCACACACAGACATTTTTTAAAAACCACTTTTTCGGTATCACGGTACTTCAAAACGTGGACATCTTCAAAAATCTCGGGGTCAAAAATTTTCATCATCACAATACTTCCTTATACTACGTATAAGAAAGTAAAAAACTGATAAATTCGATATCTTGCTTTCTCGACCGCTTTAATATCACCTTAAAGTACATTTCCGAAATGTCAACAGTTATTAATTTCTAAAAATTCATTTGCTACACTTTCATGATGTAAAATATCAAAGTTTTATTCACACTATGCTTCCCATCCAGAATGAGCATAAATGTTCTGATTTTGTTTCTCAAACTCTTTTACTTTCTTATACGTAGTATAAGGAAGTACTTATTGTGATGATGAAAATTTTCGACCTCGAAATTTTTGCAGATGTCCACGTTTTGAAGTCCCCTGATACCGAAAAAGTGGTTTTTAAAAAATGTCTGTGTGTGACCACGATAGCGGTCAAACCGCTGTAGATATCAATCCCAAATTTTGTATTTACATGTATAATCTCTCTCTTGAGATCTGATTAGTTTTTCAGTTAAAACGGTAGACCGGAAGTAGCAGTTTACTTTAGCGAAAAAATCGAATTTTGCCTATATTTCGTCAACTACTAAATTTAAACAAATTTATAAAGAATTCATATATACTTAAAATTAAGTTTGAGACAAATTGTCTTAAAAAAGTTTTGCGAAATTTCAACCGGAAGTAGGTCTTTTACTCTTATCGAATATCAGTTTTTTGCAAATATCTCGCAAGTCATGCTTTTTAGACAAGTTCGTTACGAGTATAAAAGTATTTAAAACATAATTTTCAATATCTTTCGTATAAAAAAAATATCAAAATTCCGACCGGAAATATCACTTTTACTCTTATCGAATAGCGATTTTTTGCAAATATGTCGTAAGTTATGCATTCTATATATATTTATCAAGAGTACAAAAGTATTTAGAACTGGATTTGCAATATTTTTTGTATATATGAAATTTCAAAATTCGGACCGGAAGTAGCACTTTTACTCTTAGCGAGTAGCACTTTTTTTTGGAATATCTTGCAAAGTATGCATTCTATAGCGATTTGTTAAGAGAATGAAAGTACTTAGAATAGGATTTTAAATAAGTTTTGTATAAAAAAATTCTTAAAATTCTATAATTTGAAACGCTCAAACGTATAAGAAAGTCGTGTGGTGGCCACACCTCATTTTTCCGATATGTTACACATAAATCTAAGGACATTCATTACAGTTCAACTTATAAATGATTATTGATCGTTTGAGAAATAGAGAGAATTTCAATAAAAATGTTGACAAAAAATAGTTATTTTTGTAACATGGCAGTAAAGTTACATTTTTCATCACGAATGTGGATATTTGTTGCCGTGGCGGAATTCGAGGCAAGTAACCACTATGAGGGATGAAATAGTATATTACATACCTAGGTGGACAGTATTGAAACACTATACTGTCGAGAGGTTAACTTTGTCTCGAGACAGGGATGAAACTTTTCACCGAGGTTTGTATACTATTTTATTTACAACCATAATTATTATATTTATGAGGGCGTATTTTTCTGTTTTCTACCTAGCCATGAAACAAAAGAGTGACGATGTCAAACAAATTATTGAAAAATTGCTGTCACTGTTAGAAGTACATGTGCGAAGTTGTGTTTAGTTTATGCTGTGTATAGAGATTTGAGACGGTCCATTTCTCGATAAAATGGGTGAAACTAAAGTTGAACAACGCAGCGTAATAAAGTTCCTGACAAAGGAAGGCAATGGTCCAAAAGCAATTCATGAAAAAATGGTTGCTGTATTATATGGGGAAGATACACCATCTTATTTCCAAGTAAAATATTGGTCTAAACTCTTTCGATGAGGTCGAGAATCAACCAATGATGACCCAAAGTCCGGACGACCCGTTGAAGCTCGAACTGAAAACATTGTGCGAAAAGTCGAAAATTTGATATTGAAAGATCGGCGTGTAAAGATCTCTGTCATTGCCAATGAAGTCTGTATATCCGAAACAAGTGTTCTCAAAATTTTGCATGACGATTTGGGTATGAAGAAGGTGTCTGCACGGTGGATACCCAGATTGCTTACACCTGAACAAAAACTGTGCAGAAAAGAAGTTTCTAAAGAAAATTTGGTCAAGTTGGAGAGGGACAAAACATTTTTATCTCGAATTATTACCGGGGATCAGACTTGGGTATATTACTGGGACCCTCCTACTAAACAAGAATCCATGCAGTGGGTTCATAAGGGCTCCCCACCACCAAAAAAGGCCAAGACACAATTTTCTGGAAAAAAACTGATGGCAACTGTTTTCTGGGATGCTGAAGGAGTTTTGCTTATTGAATATATGCCGAGAGAGTCTATCATAAATGGAGAGGCCTACGGAAACACAATTAAAAATTTAAAAACTGCTCTGGAGGAAAAACGCCCGCATTCTTATCCACAAAAAAACTTGTTGCTGCACGACAATTGTCGGGTTCATAAGGCAAACAAAGTTCAGCAGATAATCAATGACTGTGGGTTTATAGAGTTAAGGCATCCACCTTATAGCCCCGACCTAGCTCCGTCAGACTTTTTCTTATTCAAAAATTTAAAAAAGCATCTCAGAGGAAAGCGTTTTGCTTCTGATGAAGAACTCATAGAAGCTGTTGAAGAATATTTTGCGGGGTTACCGAAGCAATTTTTTTCTGAGGGTATGGGGCAACTGGAAAAAAAATGGAATAAGTGTATTAGTGTTGAAGAAAGTTATGTAGAAAAGTAAATTTTTTTGTTCTCTTATGTGCTTTTTTTCATGGCTAGGTAGATAACATAAAAATACGCCTTCGTATTTATAATAAAACTTCCGGTAAAAGTTTTGACATATTGAGTTGTCAGATTTGAGATGTTCTAGCGTAAACGTCCAATATATATACGTCAGTTTTTTCGGTGAATAGGTAATAAAAGAAATGTTGAGTAGTAAAGTCTTCAAGGACTGCACTCCACTGGAACTGAAGGAAACTGTCCTCCCATAGCAATCCAAATATCTTAGCTCGATTGGAGAAGGACAAGAAATCACTATTTTATCATATCAGCAATAGCAGGGCGGCCTATCTATATGGATTCAAGCTATCAATAATTCTAATGTAACATTTAATTTTAATAAATAAGTTCTTGTTCGTTTTGTATTATCAAAAATAAAGGTTAACTAACATTTCATTGATATTGAGGTTGGAAAATGAGGGCGGGAAGTAAGGGCGGGAAGTAAATGTGAACAAAGTCACACTTCCAAACTTTTAAAAAGTCAGAAATGCCAATATTACGCGTATGGTTGTAAATAAAATAACTTTACTGCCTAGTTGCACATTAAATTTTATCTGAAATTGTTCGTAATAATGCAAAGCAAATCTTTATTATACTTTAGAATGTTAATTGTGAAGGTACAATTATTACTACCTTCCGCTGTCAGCTGTTAACTAGTGACAACTTATGCAAGCCAACATACACCAAAATCTTCCAATAATGATTTACTTTACTGCCGATTTAAGATAAAACACTTTTTTACTATGTTTTTACCACTTTTATTTTGCACAGTCTGTGATTCACCAGAATTGAAATTAGTCACGGATAGCGTAAAAATAAAAGGTATAAAAAACAGTAAAAATAATAGAATATGTAGACTTCGTGGCTGTAAAAAGTTTAGTGTTGATGGAACAGGAACTCCTGGGTTGGCAGCCAATTAAAACTAGTATTTCCTTTTTTTCACTATTTGAGCTTTCGTAAGTGAGGTAAATAAAAAAATTACGAAAGCTCAAACAGTAAAATAAAGGAAATACTAGTTTTAATTGGCTGCCAACCCAGGAGTTCCTGTTCCATCAACAGTAAAAATAGTGTTTTATCTGTATCATATATTACATACTTATTAAAAACACAAGAATTAAATAACATCTTTCTTCTACTCCCATCTTTAAAATGCCATTAATCTTATATATTTCCAGGATGCTTAGTTATCTTTTAAATACACCTTGACAAGCTGTGACTTCGTGCGCATTAGTCACGGGGTTGCCTTAGCTAAGGGCTCTTTAGTCACGGGCTGAAGTTAGTTCTAGGTTTTCTAATTGCAAAAATCAGTTGAAGCTCAATCAATTTGTCAAAATAACTCGACGTGGCGCGACAACAGACAAGTGATTTTGAATCGTTTTAATTATTTTTGTAAATAAAGTATAGTAATGAAATTCGTTTTATAAACTCGTTAATCGTTCGATTTACTAAACACTCACTCCGCTACGCTTCGGTCGTGATTTATAAAACTAGTGATAAAAATGAGGTTTATAAAACTTGATACATAATATACTATTAATATCTTTATAAATTAATAAAAATAGAAATCCTGAAAATGATCTAAACGATCAAATTGACCCAAATAGATCAAGGTAGGTAACTTGTAAGTGAAATTCTTGATCTATTTTTAATGTTATTAGTTTAAGCGGCATAATCTACGAAAATCCGAAGTTTTATATAACAATTTTGGTAATATATGAATTAATTGTTGTAAAAGTTTTTAATCCTTTGTTAATGCGTGCCCTGAAACAGCTTTCTCGTTCAAGTTGTCTATGGAATCAAGAGTATATATTTCATTTTTCCGTTTAATTATAATGTTCCACTGTATATAATATATATGAATATGAAATATCATGGAAATACTTTAATTTTTCTTTTAGGTTATTTAATATTAGATTACACACATAAATGCAAATCTAGAAACAAAAAATTGCCAAAAATTGAATTTAGAAACTATATATAGAGATAATTAATTGAGATAGTATATATCATAAAGGCATTTTTGAAAGAACCTGCTACTAACCATAATTTATATCTGTACGTACATAAACGTCAATCTTGACAATTCAACTTGATTTAGTATTAATATTTCTTAGCCGAAGTACGTAACAGGTCACTTGTTGGTACTAAATCTTTTTCCTATTTATGATATAGGTAATGTTCAAATATTTAATCCTGTATCCATAAAAATATCGTACAAAAATAATAGAAAAATATGTACCAACCAATTATCTTTTTTAATAGATCAGACACCTAATACAGTAACTTCTTGTGAGGTCAAGTCGGCAGAAAGAGAGTTAAAGGATAGAAATTTATATAAATTTACTCTTAATGCTTATTATTGTGTCAAGTTGCCTTGTGAATTTGAATCTGAGAATTGAAGAAAAATATATTGCATTTGTTTTATGGGATGGAAGAGTTAACACTGACACAGACAATAAGAATTTCATGGAATTAATATTAATAATTCTGGGGAATTAGATAGTCATGAGAGCAATTTTAAAGGACAACAATTAAAATAATGTAATGTAATGTAATATTTAGCTTTGATAATGGACGAATACCACAAGTCTTGTTCGTAGAAATATTACATATCTATTTATGACTTCAGAGTACATATAATACCGGTTTTTATCAATAGTCGTGTTTTGAAATAAATATTTTGGTTTTATTATTCGGTATTTTAAAACAACAATAATTTGTAGATAAAACGTAAATCCTAATTGAAGCACGATTCTGTTTATGTTGGTCTTTTAAATTTCAAATCTTATTGTAGTTATATTGTCATTAATCTTTTTCATTTGTAAATTACTGAAGGATATGATTTAATTAAAATTTAGTTAAAATTAATCTACCAAGAATAATGTTAATTACTAGTAGAGATATACATAGGACTTAACAATAATAATATTATTATCCAACAATCAACAAATCAATTACAGAATAATATTCTTCAAAAATTGACTTTTCACAGGAAATAGTTAACGCTTTTGCTAGTAAGTTTTCCTCAATGTATCAACGTAGCTCTCATTTCTTATTCGAGGATTTTTAACATAATCGCTTCTTTTCAGAAGCCGAGCTAAAAAAGATAATGTCGTCTTTCAAACAGGATTATACAGCTGACGATGACCAAATCCCAAGTATATTAGTTCATAATGCCAGAATTGCTTTAACTAAGTCTTTGGCTATAATAATAAATAATTCAACAAAGGCACCTCGTTTTCCTTGGCGCTGGTAACGAACTAAAATAACCCCAATCTTTAAAAAAGATGACAGAACCAGAGTTGACAACTAGCCAGTCTACCCAACTTTGCGAAGTTTTCGAAAATGTAATTTATTCCTGTATACATTTCAACACAAAATCTTTAATTTCTGAATATCAACATGGTTTTGTTCGTGGGCGGTCTACGGTTACGAACTTACTCACCGTAACTCAGTTTGTCTCTCGTGAACTGTATCCTAAGTCGAGTCAGACGTAATATACACGAACTTTGGTCGCGCGTACGCACAATAGGTCATAGTGTCCTTCTGGAAAAACTGTCAGCATTTGGATTCAACTCGTCACTGTTAAAACTAATACATTCATATTTGACAAACAGGCACAAATAGAACACATAGGTCTTCTATAATGAATCCCTGTCATATGCGTTTACTGCCTCATTAAGGGTGCCACAAAGTTTTAACTTAGGGCCTCTATTATTTATTCTATATACCAACGATTTCCTTCAATCATTAACATGTAGTGTACTAGCATATGCCAATGATTTAAAGATCTATTGCTCTATACGAACCTGGAATGATGTATTTCATCTTCAAGAGAATCTTACTTATATGTATAATAATAATATAATTATATTTATACGAAGAACATGAAAATTTAACAAATGTAAATGAGCTCTATTATAATCTATATACCTGCCTCCACATCGATATATTTTATAAGTAAAGTAAAGTAAGCACAGTCAAAGCTTATCTTCTGTCCATCAGAGTTATAAAATAAATCTTTCTCAATAATCGAATGTAGCTAAGATCGAAAGAATGATACCCTAAAAAATCACTTTCGAAGACTATCTAGAAACATCAAGGGAATATGTAGTTTTTAAAACTGCCAATTTTGTTGGGAGATATACCCTCTATATTGTAATAGTGAGGGATTAGGTATTTTTTCGAGTGAATGTCAAACCTGTGTTTCTTAATATTCAAGTTTAGAGGATTTTTTAGACACCATTTAAAATCATTCAGACTGTGCTACATGTTGAAGCAACCGTTAAAGTAGAAAATAATTTAAAATCATTAACATATAACATGATTCTATTGGTGAATATAAGTTACACTATCTATAAATATCAGAAAAAAAAAGGGTCTAAGCGCCAAATTAATTCTGTCTCTTAGGTACGATTCCAAAAGCTTAATTATGTTGTTACTAACTCCGAAGAGATCAAGCTTTTTTAAAATTAAGCAAAAGTTGAACGTGGTCAAACGCTTTGTAAATGCAGTATGCCAACAGGGTAGCCTACTTTTAGTGAGGATAGTTTTAGGAATTGCTATGTTAAAATAGTTATTTATATTAGGATAGAGTTCACTATTATACAGTTCTATTATACCACTTGGGCAACACTTAATACTAAGGATATGGATAGAAGAGAAAATGCCAGAACAAGGGAGAAGACAGACAGAATTGTAGGAAGTGTTACAAGAAGGACATGCTAATAAGCGAAAAAGAGGTCGCCCAAAGCCAAATAGCTCGAAGCAGTAGTAAATAATATAGAGCGGTATTACCCCAATATTATATACTTCTTCTTGGAGCCATTTTTCCTTGAACGTCCTCTTCTTCGTTTACCTGATCTGCTCTGTGGAGAGAAAGAGTGGCGGACAAAAAAGGCCTCATGTCTTGAGGGCCAATAGAGCTGACATACATAAGCAACTATATATAGACACGTGTTTCTAGCTGATTGGTGATTTGTCAGTGTATTCTATCCAAGGAAAACCTTGGAGATAGAAGCAACAATTGGAGACTATGCTATATTATTCAATCAGAATCTCCTTCTGTTTTGAAAATACATCTAATGACGCCACGAGATAGACATTGTCCAACTGCGCGTGAGTAAACTGAACTTTAGTAATAGTCTGTCATAATATTCTTGCTTTTTATCTCCAAGGCTATCCAGCTTTATATACTGCAATAAGGATGACCAATGAGTCAGAAACACGTGTCTACATTTTTTACCTGCATTATGCACACAAATATATATAGTAAAATAGCTGGAGAAAATGAATGTATCTTGCGTTAATCACAGAAAGCTTACAACTTCGTAAAAAATATTACCGTGAGTGATGAAACTAAAAGACAAAATTATACTGTTTTGTATTAAATCAAAATCAAAATGTGTGCTGAGGACTGAGTGTAATAATAATTTTGTTCAATTTTCTTCAAATTATGGTCTATAGGGATAGTGGGGCCTCTATTTTATTAGCATTAATGTTAAACACAATAAGAAGAATTACATATCTAATAAAGATAAAAATGGTAATTTATATACGTCTTATAGAAACATCGACAGTTTACAGCTGCGAATTCATTATGATTTGGTTGCTTCACATGTCAGAAATTTATAACTTCTAGAAACTACCACTAATAAATTTCATTATCTTATAATAAAAACATAATTAGCTTAAAAATTAAAAATGCCCAAAAACTAATGAAATAAAATTGCGATTAACTGTATATTGCTCAATTTAAAATTTAAAACACACCCGAAATTATGTACAAAATATCTTTAATGACGTCACGGCATTTAATTACATTAATTTAGGCAACTATTATTGAAAATAACAAACATATTTTAGTGAACATTTCACTTTACTATCTTGCATATTTTAAAAGCAATCTGTGTGCGTAATAGTGTAGATGTGTTCGTTGTGTTATTATAGATTGTTTTCTAAATAGTTTGCTGGTCGCATTATGTACGTATCTACATACACACACATAAGCACAATACACACGTAAACGTATATAATCTACATATATATCCATGATTAGCGGTTACTAAATGCGTATATATTATTAACGTAATGGTAGTTAATTGCTAGGTTTCTAGGCGACCAACAAACACACACAAAATGCTCTGTAAGAATTTTGACGTACTTAAATGCCAGAAAACTGTTACAAATAAAGAAATTTAGTTTATACCGCGTGTTGACGAGATCATGTATCAGCCCCCCATTTATTTAATACCTAAAACAAAACTTTGAAACTTGAACCATATGTATGAGTGATTGGAAAATAAGAATGGTAGGTATTTGTTTTTACTTTCTTATACGTAGTATAAGGAAGTATTGAGATGATGAAAATTTTCGACCTCGAAATTTTTGCAGATGTCCACGTTTTGAGGTCCCCTGATTCCGAAAAAGTGGTTTTTAAAAAGTGTCTTTCTCTCTCTCTGTATGTCAGTGTGTGTGTGTGTGTGTGTGTTTGTGTGTGTGCGTGACCACGATAGCGGTCAAATCGCTATAGGTATCAATTCCAAATTTTGTATTTGTGAATATAATCTGCCTCTTGAGAACTGATTAGATTTTCAGTAAAATCGGCAGACCGGAAGTAGTACTTTACTTCAGTGAAAAAATTGAATTTTGCTAATTATTCGTCAACTACTAAGTTTAAACAGATTTATAAAGAATTCATATGTACTCAAAATTAAATTTGAGAAGAATTTTATTAAAAAAGTTTTTCGAAATTTCTACCGGAAGTAGGTCTATTACTCTTACCAAAAATCAGCTTTTTGCGAATATTTTGCAAGTCATGCTTTTTAGACAAGTACGTTAGGAGTATAAAAGTATTTAGAATTTAATTTTCGATACCTTTTGTATAAATTTTTTTAAAAATTCGGACTGGAAGTAACACTTTTGCTGATATGGAATAGCGATTTTTTGCAAATATGCCGTAAATTATGCATTCTATATATATTTATCAAGAGTACAAAAGTATTTAGAACAGGATTTTGAATTTTTTTTGTATAAATGAAATTTCAAAATTCGGATCGGAAGTAACACTTTTACTCTTAGGGGGTAGCACTTTTACTTTCTTATACGTAGTATTTACTTTCTTATACGTAGTATAAGGAAGTATTGTGATGATGAAAATTTTCGACCTCGAGATTTTTGCAGATGTCCACGTTTTGAAGTCCCCTGATACCGAAAAAGTGGTTTTTAAAAAATGTCTCTCTCTCTCTCTCTCTGTCTGTCTGTCTGTGTGTCTCTCTCTCTCTCTCTCTCTCTCTGTGTGACCACGATAGCGGTCAAGCCGCTGTAGATATCAATTCCAAATTTTGTATTTACGTGTATAATCTCCCTCTTGAGATCTGATTAGTTTTTCAGTAAAATCGGTAGACCCGAAGTAGCAGTTTACTTCAGCGAAAAAATCGAATTTTGCCAATATTTCGTCAACTACTAAGTTTTAACAAATTTATAAAGAATTCATATATACTTAAAATTAAAATTGAGTATAATTTTATTCAAAAAGTTTTTCGAAATTCCTACCGGAAGTAGGTCTTTTACTCTTATCGAAAATCAGTTTTTTGCGAATATTTCGCAAGTCATGCCTTTTTGGCTAGTACGTTACGGATATAAAAGTATTTAAAACATAATTTTCAATATATTTTGTATAAAAAACATTTAAAAATTCAGACCGGAAGTACCACTTTTATTCTTATCGAATAGCGATTTTTTGTGGATATGTTGTAAGTTACGCATTCTATATAAATTTATCAAGAGTACAAAAGTATTTAAAACTAGATTTGCAATATTTTTTGTATTTATGAAATTTCAAAATTCGGACCGGAAGTAGCACTTTTACTCTTAGCGAGGAGCACTTTTTTGATATCTTGCATAGTATGCATTCGATAGAAATTTATTAAGAGGATAGAAGTACTTAGAATAGGATTTTGAATAATTTCTGTAAAAAAAATTCTTAAAATTCTATAATTTGAAACGCTCATACGTATAAGAAAGTCGTGTGGTGGCCACACCTCATTTTTTCGAATATCTTGCAAGTATGCATTTTATAGAGATTTATTAAGAGATTAGAAGTACTTAGAATAGGATTTTGAATAATTTTTTTATAAAAAAATTCTTAAAATTATATAGTTTGAAACGCTCATACGTATAAGAAAGTAAAAATATTTAATGAATCAATTTTACATGATAAAGCAGCTTACTACATTCGTATTTTTCTTAATCACTTGTACGAAATGTAATTTATAGTGATCGGAAGTCAGGTTTACATGACGTCAATTCAAGGGACGTATTGCAAATCACATAATGAGTGAGGATTTGATATTTTTAAGACGTGAATCAAAATACGTATAATGAAACAAGTTTTTACCAAGTACCAGTAAGCAAAACATATCACACATCCTGTTACCGCTGAGAGTTCAAATGAAAGTATATCACCATTAATTGTACCATATGCTCAGGTGTCAATAATTGTCCATCATCGTAAATAAATTTATATGTTGAAAACGACCGTTTTACATCTACCGTTGTAATAGGGGCATATTTAAAGTACAAAAAGTTTTTTAGTACCGGCACATTTATCCCCGGTTCGGATAAATCTTTTACTTTCTTATACGTAGTATAAGGAAGTATTGTGATGATGAAAATTTTTGACCCCCAGATTTTTGAAGATTTCCACGTTTTGAAGTACCGTGATACCGAAAAAGTGGTTTTTAAAAAATGTCTGTGTGTGACCACGATAGCGGTCAAACCGCTGTAGATATCAATTCCAAATTTTGTATTTACGTGTATAATCTCCCTCTTGAGATCTGATTAGTTTTTCAGTAAAATCGGTAGACCGGAAGTAGCAGTTTACTGCAGTGAAAAATTTGAATTTTGCCAATATTTCGTCAACTACTAAGTTTAAACAGATTTATAAAGAATTCATATGTACTCAAAATTAAATTTGAGAAGAATTTTATTAAAAAAGTTTTTCGAAATTTCTACCGAAAGTAGGTCTATTACTCTTACCAAAAATCAGTTTTTTGCGATTATTTTGCAAGTCATGCTTTTTAGACAAGTACGTTAGGAATATAAAAGTCTTTAGAATTTAATTTTCGATACCTTTTGTATAATTTTTTTTTAAAATTCGGACTGGAAGTAACACTTTTGCTGATACGGAATAGCGATTTTTTGCAAATATGCCGTAAATTATTATTAATTATATGTAAATTATTATTATATATATTTATCAAGAGTACAAAAGTATTTAGAACTGGATTTTGAATATTTATTGTATAAATAAAATTTCAAAATTCGGACCGGAAGAACACTTTTACTCTTAGGGAGTAGCACTTTTTTTCGAATATCTTGCAAGTATGCATTTTATAGAGATTTATTAAGAGATTAGAAGTACTTAGAATAGGATTCTGAATAATTTTTTTATAAAAAAAGTCTTAAAATTATATAGTTTGAAACGCTCATACGTATAAGAAAGTCGCGTGGTGGCCACACCTCATTTTTTAAAATATTAAAAGTTATTTTTTACCGCACTACCATAATTGGCATAATTTTTAGTTTTCAAGTGATATAAAATATGCAGTGGTTAAGTGGTAGAGAACAATAAAACCGAAAACACAGTACCATTGGAAATAGCAGTCACCTGCAAACAATTAACAGGCTACTTCTAGTTTTGACAGTTTACGTTATTTTTGTTTATTGTCAAATTGTTATTGTCTAAATTATTTTATAAAAGTAGAATCTCAATTCAGTAGAGAAGAAGACATAATTAATAATTACCTATATCTAATAGTTCTTTTCAATAATTCCCATAACTTGAGATTTTGTAAATTAATGTTTTTGTTATTGTTTTGTTACTAGTAGTTTTACTGTAAACTTTGAACGTGTGTTAGTATAATATCTAGTAGTTCATTAAATGTTATTTACGGAAGTCGTTTATTTCCAATGGTAACTGTGTTTTTTATTTGAAGTTTTATTGTTCTGTTGCTTTGGATTTAGACTACTTTCTGAATATATAGTTTTTCTGCTACCTATCTATCACTAAACCACAGCATATTTTATATGACTTGAAAACTAAAAATTATGCTGATTATGGCAGTACAATAAAAGGTATGTGTTACTATTTAAAAAAAAACGAATACCTGGCATTTGAAATTAAAAAAAAATTTTTGTTTTCTTTCGTAATTTCAACGTGAAATAAATATTTCCTTCGCCAATACGTGTAAATGTGAGAAATACCTATGTAATTGTTTCCACGCCAACATTGATGGTTTTTGTGGTTCGGCAGTTGTTACAAAGCAGCTTCACTTTAATGGATAAATTTAATAGATACCGCCATTTTTGACAGAAATGTCAAAAAAGTAACCTGTACTGGATGGCAAATTTTCAGTAGAAACCAAACATGAACAAAAATACAGAATGTTCTTTTTAAAAATTCAAAATTAACCTCACTTCTGATTAGACCGGAGTGCTATAACGAAAATGAGTGCTCCCTAATAAGCCCATCGCCTCCTCGGGGCAGCGATTTGACCCCGTTAGACTTTTCTTTTGTGGGAAGCCTTGAAAGATCGATGTTATGTGGACAATCCAGAAATGATTCAGGCCCTGAAAGAGAAAGTCGTCCGAACCATTGGTGAGATAGAGTCAAAAAACGAATACATATTTTATAGTGTTATGAATACTTTACTAATATAAAGAAATGTCTAAGTAATAATATTACCTAAGAACCTTTAAATTATTTTTCTAGTAATCAGTATTCAAAGAAACTATAAAAAACAATATGGACATTATTATTTTAGCCATATATATATATATATATATATATATATATATATATATATATGTGCATATATATAATTAAATTTCTTGGACGATTTAGAGGTTCAATACTAATTTCAAATTAATTTAAAATTAGTTTAATTGTTAATTAGGTAATTTTTAATCTTTAAAAATTACCCAGCGGTCCAGGAATCGAACCCGAAATCTACTGATTACTAGTCAGGTGTGTTATCCACTACACTACCACGGGCTTTCGGTCTTGACTCCTTTAATTGTACTGATATACATATACATATACATATAGCAAGTAACAGATGGAAAGTATTGCTGGTATACCAGCGTATATAAGCACCGAAACGTCCATGTGCTGTATATGATAAATAATTCTAAATTTTTCTTGACCTTATTCACATATTCATGTGCATATATATAATTAAATTTCTTGGACGATTTAGAGGTCAATACTAATTTCAAATTAATTTAAAATTAGTTTAATTGTTAATTAGGTAATTTTTAATCTTTAAAAATTACCCAGCGGTCCAGGAATCGAACCCGAAATCTCCTGATTACTAGTCAGGTGTGTTATCCACTACACTACGACGGGCTTTCGGTCTTGACTCCTTTAATTGTACTGATATACATATACATATACATATAGCAAGTAACAGATGGTTAAAAATTACCTAATTAACAATTAAACTAATTTTAAATTAATTTGAAATTAGTATTGACCTCTAAATCGTCCAAGAAATTTAATTATATATATGCACATGAATATGTGAATAAGGTCAAGAAAAATTTAGAATTATTTATCATATACAGCACATGGACGTTTCGGTGCTTATATACGCTGGTATACCAGCAATACTTTCCATCTGTTACTTGCTATATGTATATGTATATGTATATCAGTACAATTAAAGGAGTCAAGACCGAAAGCCCGTGGTAGTGTAGTGGATAACACACCTGACTAGTAATCAGGAGATTTCGGGTTCGATTCCTGGACCGCTGGGTAATTTTTAAAGATTAAAAATTACCTAATTAACAATTAAACTAATTTTAAATTAATTTGAAATTAGTATTGACCTCTAAATCGTCCAAGAAATTTAATTATATATATGCACATGAATATGTGAATAAGGTCAAGAAAAATTTAGAATTATTTATCATATACAGCACATGGACGTTTCGGTGCTTATATACGCTGGTATACCAGCAATACTTTCCATCTGTTACTTGCTATATGTATATGTATATGTATATCAGTACAATTAAAGGAGTCAAGACCGAAAGCCCGTGGTAGTGTAGTGGATAACACACCTGACTAGTAATCAGGAGATTTCGGGTTCGATTCCTGGACCGCTGGGTAATTTTTAAAGATTAAAAATTACCTAATTAACAATTAAACTAATTTTAAATTAATTTGAAATTAGTATTGACCTCTAAATCGTCCAAGAAATTTAATTATATATATGCACATGAATATGTGAATAAGGTCAAGAAAAATTTAGAATTATTTATTATATATATATATATATATACCACAATTAGCGAGGAAAATACAATTAAAATTGGCATAACACAGTGATTTCTTGATTTGTGTTTTCCCTCATAATTATATTTGAAAATAATAAAGTTAAATACAAAATTTATCAATATGAGTACATAAATACATAGAATAACAGTAAGAAATAAAACGATATTCCCTTTTTTGTTTTCCTTGTTTTGTGTGTTTCGGACGAAAAGTTTTTCTTGCCGATGGAGACAAACATGCGAGTGCATGAGACTATGAAAGAAGTATAGGAGGGACTCTAGACTTTACATTCAGAATTTCTTTCAAGATAGTAATTATTAAGTACATATTTCTTGAGAACTTTAATTTTAAATGTGCCGTAATAACTTTTTAATTGATATTTGTTAATGTTAAATTTTAAAGTGTCATAAAATTAAGATGCAAGTATTAGAACAAATACATAGGCCATCGGCAAATGTAAGTATACATAGATTTTCAGCATTGTTAATTGATTTTATCTTGCAATGAGCAAAACTTAATAAGTTTCTTTTTTATCTACACCTAATAAAGGTCTGATGAAGGTTCTGAGGGAGGACCGAAACGTCACAAAGCCGAAAATACGAGTTTTATTTACAAAATTACCTAAACCCTAATTCTACCATTGCGGTAGTAAGCTACATACATAGTGATATACGTCATCAGTTAAAAAACTGAATTTCGTCGAGCATTATATATATATATATATATATATATATATATATATACTGGATGCAATTAATAGTGAAAATTAGATACAGCTATGTAATAGCTTTCTTCTAGAATTAATTGAATATTGTTATGAAAATGAAGTATAATAATTATTTTCGCATTATTTAAAGCAAATCTTTATTGAAGATGCATAAATATAATTTATACGTGCTCATAATAATAGTTCTTTATATATTTTACACAATAAAAACGTCCTAAAATGCAAAGAAATATCTATCTTTATTAAATTGTCTACATTCCTTTGCCAATTCTCATTTCATTCATATGTATACACAATAATTACGAATTTTCCTGTTTTTATAGACTTAAAAGTTCTTTTGGCATTAGAAATTCATATTTCTAAATGCAAATGTGATTCGAAATGTCAAACTAATTACATTTGAATAAATTTCTTCAAATAATAGAAATAGAAAGCCAAATTCATTTTTGTGGTATTTATCTCCAATCATAATTGCACATTACTACTTTCAATTATTTCAAGCGATTGCAAGAGAAGGAATGGCAATCAAGTAATTTCCATCGCACGTTACAAGAGGGTAAATAGCACCTGCTGTTAAATGTAAATTATATAATATTATACCGATTCATTGCAAATAGCGAAGGTCCTAAGTGTGATAACTGAGGAACACCAGATAAAGTTTTTTTTATTAAAACAAGCAGAATTAAAATTATCTTACTAAAACAAGATTCTGAAAGAATAAAAAATAATAATTAACAATTCATAATACAAATTATTATCTTTATAGCAAATCACTTCTTGATATACACATATTTATTTCTAGGAAGAAGCAGTATCATCTACGTTGATCTTTTTTAGGAAATCACGCAACAAACATTATATTAGATGATTTCAGACGAATATATTATCTGGTTTTATACCTACGTATGTATTAATCTCACGTCAGGAAAGCTGTAATTCAAAAAAATAGTTTTCGTGAAATTATATACCTTCTTTAAGTTTGTGGACGCATATATGTATGTATAGATAGATATATGTAAATACTGGGCTGTATCATAAATATTATATTTTATGAATTTATTTGCGTATGTAAGTGGAGAAAGGGAAGTTATTGCATGTCTCTTTTCTAGGTGTGTATTTACTATTCCTATATCATATTAAAATAAATATATATTTAATTATTACAATTAAGTAATATTGCTGACTGATTGATTTTTATACGAAGTGTTTAACTTTTACAATTTATATTTATATAATCGTTAATAATCGAAATTCAAAAACACATGCAAATGGATTGTAAAAATGAGGTGTGGTCACCACACGACTTTCTTATAAGTATGTGCGTTTCGAATTTCTTATACATAAGCTGTTCCAAATTAAGTTTTAAATACTTTTACCTTCTGTGAGTAAAAGGTGTTACTTCCGGTCCGAATTTTAAATTTCTTTTATACCAAAACTTCTCCAAATTGAACTCTAAATGCTTTTATAGTTTTAATACACCTTATAAAATGCGTAATTTGCGAGATATTTGCAAAAAACTGTTAAACCAGGTCCTTTAGATCTCCCTAACTATGGGTGTGTAACAGGTGAAAATGTTCCGTTGACTCTAAACTGCACAAGTGCTCTGACTGGAAATCCTAAAGTGTCTCATTTCGATGCTATATCTTCTTTAGCCCGAATTTTGAAACTTCTTTTATATAAAATTTTTTCCAAATCGATGTCTAAGTACTTTTGTACAGCTGATAAATGTATATAGAAATGCATAATTTACGAAATATTTGCAAAAAAACTGAAATTAGATAAGAGTGAACGTGCTATTTCCGGTCCGAATTTTGAAATTTTCTCCTTTTAAAGGCATGAATGGGAAAGAGATTTGGTTTCCTGCTTATATGACAGCTTGATTTTCCTTGTGCTGTGCTTTTACTGCGTTTATGTATGTTTTATTTATACCAGCTTGTTTTAAAGTAATCCATAACTTTGAGAGGGGAACGGACTCTAATGCTCTCTTTAGATCTATAAACGTAACTCCCCGATCTAAAGCCGCTTTGTTTTTCTATTTCCCTTAGTTTTTTCTCTATTCTAACTATGAGGACTCTTCCGTATAGTTTTCTCACCGATGATGTAACGCTTACTTCTCTATAATTCTTGCAGTCGTTTCTACTTCCTTTTTTGTAAATCGAGTATATGTGGGAAATTTTCCGATCTATTGGTATGTCTTTTTCCCTTAGGCATTTATTAAATATATTATAGATTGTTTCTAGTGTTCTTGTTGTGGCATGTTTCAGTGACTCGATAGGGAGATCATCTGGCCCTGGTGCTTTATTATTTTTAATTTTCTGTATAGCTTTGTTTACCTTTTCTACCATTATCTGATCTCTTTCATTTTCTTCTACTTTCTGTGTGTATAATCGTGTGTAGAAACAGTACCTCTTCCAAGTCTCCGTGCCTATCGGATTAGTATTTTTAGCTTCATTTGAATTTTTCCTTAGGCTATTTATTTCCATTTCTAAGCTTCTCTGGATCTAGATTCTCTTATCGTTGAGTTTATTGTCCCGTGCCGAATTTTTTACATTTTTTATTTCTTTTTTGTCTATGTGTCTATATCTGTTACATTGTTTCCTATATTCCTCGCCTTTTGTTGTTAGATGCTTGAAATATAACTTTTTCTTTGCCTCCATAATTTCAGTTAGTTCAACATTTCACCAGATGTCTTTTACTGGTCTTCTTAGCTTAGTTTCTAGAGCTTCCTTTGCTGTTTCATGTAATTTCTCTTTTACTTCTTCATGCATGTTTTCTGGTGTAGCTATTATATTATACTTTGATTTGTTGTGCCAGTCTTATTTCATAGAGAAAACTAGTGGATTCATTTTTCAAGCTTCCCAGGTTGTAGGCTTTAGCTCTTGCGTTCTGTTCCTCTTGTTTGCACCCTACTCTTTGTTTATCGTATTTTATTTCTATAGATGTTGTAACTAGCAAATGGTATGATCCGTATTCAGCTCCTCTCCGTACTCTCATATCTAATGGTCTTATCTTGCATTATTACTATGTAGTCCAACATAGATCTCAGGTTTTTTGTTTTTTGAATCCATGTATATTTATTGATCTCTATGTTGGGAAAATCCGTTCCGGATCTTTAATGAATGTTGTTCACAAAGTTCCAACCACCTTCTTCCATTTATTTTCATTTACTATTGCCTCCCCGTGTCGTCCAATTATGTTACTGTCCAGGGCTTTACCAACCCTTCCGTTCAAATCTCTTAACATGATAATTTCTTCTTTTGTCTTTATTTTAGTTAGTTTTTCCGAGGGTTTGTCGAAGGAATCTTCTTTCATACTCATATTGGATACGTCGGTGGGTGCACATATTCCGAAGATTCTTACGTTTCTTCCTTTTATCTTCAACTATATTGTTCAGATCCTTTCGTCTATTGGGTTTCAGTATTGTTTCCTTTCCATTTTTTTATTTATCACCACGATCACTCCGGATTTCACTCTCTTATCTTTCTCCACTCCACCAGAAGTATAAGTACTCATTTGTATATTTGTTTCTTACATTTTATTTTTTGTTTCGCTGAGTACTGCAATGTCCACGCGCTTTAGGATTTTTTGCAATTTCTTTTTATCACATAAGGTAGGGAGCCGCTCTATCCTTACAAGCCTCCTCTTTTATCCGGGTTTAGGATCGGTAGTAATAATAGTGTTGAAGCTACTCAATCCACCCGTCCACTGTCCCAAGAGGATCTAACATTCATATGTTATTTTTAATGTATGGACATTGTTTGCAAAATTTAGAGGAAACTTAGGTTTGAACCATCCAAAATTGGGGATGCACACGGTACATATTTGCATCTTCCTTTTGTCTCAACCTGTAAAGTCTCGTTAACTACTTCCGGCACTGGTTGCACATATCGTAAATATTCACAGTAACACGTCTAATTTACCATTATCCCCTTATAAACAGTGCGTGTTCAAAGTCTCCCCTTCCACTATAAATCTACTAACTTTATGACCATGTCTCCTTCTAAAATTATGACAGATGGCGCTGCAGCCTAAATAATAATAATTATAAAATATATTACAATTCTTTGCCAAATATACAAATGAGGCATTACACAGTATTAAGTAAGTGCACAGTTGTTTTACACTTGGACATTTTGGATTGACATTTTAAGGTAATACTATATATTTTTTATTCAACACATATTAATGCTTTAACATACACCTTCTTTGTTATGCTGCACTGACGAAACCAAACTAGGTAGAAACATGTATGTCTTTAGCTACAAACACATCTAACACATACATAGTTGCATCGTTGATTGTTTATGTATTTCAATCAAATTGTACATGTTTAGGTAAACCTAAGCCATTTTGATAGGATTACATAGGTAATACCGATTGTCCTATGCTTATTTGCTTTCATTTACATTTATACATGACTGATTTTACATTCTATATTGTTATAATATCAACAGTTCTACTCTTAATTTTTCATTACATAGTTGCGTCGTTGTTATTTGTATAATTGCATTGACTGAACAGTTTGTGGTAGACCCCAAGCCTTTTGATGTGACTATATAAGTAATCCCGACTGTCCTATGCTTATTTGATTACATTTTGATTTACATTTTATATTTGTCATTGTTTTCTAATTGACAACCAGTTGTCATATTGTTATTACTTTTATTTCATTGTATGACACTACTACCAAGAAGATTTTTAATTTTTCAATACATAATAATTATATATATATAATGAATGAATTTATTGACCATACAACGAAACAAAATTCAGTAACATTATAATAATTTGAAACTCGTAAATTAAGATTAAGTTTACGATTTAGACTTAGATCTACATCCCCCGTCCACATGATCGTGCATGTCAAATGGTCAGTATGAAGTACTGATGTTCCCCTAGGTCCCACATATGCATCTCAACAAAAAGAATAGTAACTACATGAATTGAAGGCAATATTAATCAATAATAAGGTGAATAACCAGCCTGAACAGCTCATTTCAGTAACATGTTCTTCATGTTACTACCGTACCACTACTACTACACGTAATGGACAATAGCAAACTTAATATTGCGTACATAAGCTATATCTGCAGAGAAAGTAAATGATTACGCATTCTCCTTCTGAATTGAGACAAAGGCAAATTTTGATAGATTGAGGCAAAGAGTTCATAGTTCTGCAAATATTAAAACTGAAGGACCTCTCGTATATAGCGGAACGGTGAAGAGAAGGAGTAAGAGCATCCTTTCGACGAATATTCATATTCTGCACATTCGTTCTATAAGTTATTTTTCTGGCCAAGTAGGAAGGTTTATGAAGCAATAGCAACTTGCTGTACAAGATACACGCGTGAAGTACATGCCTATTTTTCATATACAGCCAGCCGGCTCTAACTAGCATATGCGGAATTCTCAAGATATTAGTTGAATCCAGACTACCGTCGACAAAGTCGCAATAATTAAATTTAGTTAAAATCAACGCGTCACACAAGTGCTTTTTGATGTCACTTGTTAGAATATGCTTATGGGAAAAGAGCATTTTAAGTGTAGAAAACGTCCTAGAGACCAGTACAGAAGCATGTGGTTTGAAGCATAGTCTAGAATTCAAAATCATGCCAAGATTCCTACATTCTTGAACAATATCACCATTTATAGAGGAATTCAAAAAAGGCAGACAACTTGAAACAGCGGACGCCTCACCGAATGCAACAACCGAAGATTTGCTTCCGTTAAGTGAAAATCCATGTTGGTTGATAGTATCCGTAAGGTGTCTCCATTTACTAATACCACATGCCTGAAATATGTCATCAGTAATTGAGAGTAAAGCTGTTCCATAAGAATATACATTTCTAAAACCAGACTGATCTTCGGTAGAATATCATATTCCGATAAATGTGTCCGTAACTATGATGCAAGAACTCTTTCGAATATCTTATCACCTTAAAAACTTTAAATGGCAAAGGCGGTCGAATTTTTATATTTTCTTAATTTGTTCACAAAAAAAACGCCGAATTGTACATGTAGGATAATTACGTCATTGTTTTACAAATGACGCCTTATTTGAAAGTTATTTGCTCATTTTGAACATTTAATTTAAAGTCATAGCAATGTATTCAGGACTATTTGTTTTTTTTTCAATTTTAGTAGTTTTTTTATTCGCCTTGTTAAAAAGCTTAATTTAATTGTTCATTAATTTTTTAAAAACATCATTTCTT
This sequence comes from Amphimallon solstitiale, assembly GCA_963170755.1. Lineage (NCBI taxonomy): Eukaryota > Metazoa > Arthropoda > Insecta > Coleoptera > Scarabaeidae > Amphimallon > Amphimallon solstitiale. Next base: position 57,711,323 of record OY720684.1, read on the forward strand.
CTATTCTTTCAAATCCATTCCAAATACCATTCAAATAATATAATTATTCTGCCTAAAAAAACATAAATTTTGACTAGACCTTCCAAATACAAATGAGGGGTCACTCGACCCCCTTTGCTATTAACAATTTTTAAGTGGATATACCCTACAGCGCCATCTGTTATAATTTTAAAATGAGACATGCTCATCAAGTTAGTATTACTTTCTTATACGTAGTATAAGGAAGTATTGTGATGATGAAAATTTTCGACCTCGAGATTTTTGCAAATGTCCACATTTTGAACTCCCCTGATACCGAAAAAGTGGTTTTTAAAAAATGTCTGTGTGTCCGCGTGTGTGTGACCACGATAGCGGTCAAACCGCTATAGCTATCAATTCCAAAATTTGTATTTACGAGTATAATCTCCCTGTTGAGAACTGATTAGATTTTCAGTAAAATCGGCAGACCGGAAGTAGTAGTTTACTTCAGTAAAAAAATCGAATTTTTCCAATATTTCGTCAACTACTAAATTTAAACAAATTTATAAAGAATTCATATGTACCCAAAATTAATTTTGAGAAGAATTTTATTATGAAAGTTTTTCAAAATTCAAAATTTTGTATAAAAACATTTTAAAATTCGGACCGGAAGTAACACTTTTACTCTTACCGAATAGCGAATTTTTGCAAATATGTCGTAAATTATGCATTTTGTGTGTATTTATCAAGAGTACAAAAGTATTTAGAGTTAGATTTGCAATGTTTTTTGTATAAATGAAATTTCAAAATTTGGACTGGAAGTAGCACTTCTACTCTTAGCGAGTAGACTTTTTTCAAATATCTCGCAAAGTATGCATTCTATAGGGATTTATTAAGAGAATAGAAGTACTTAACATAGGATTTTGAATATTTTTTGTAAAAAGAAATTCTAAAAATTCTATAATTTGAAACGCTCATACGTTTAAGAAAGTCGTGTGGTGGCCACACCTCATTTTTTTTAAACGTATGAGCTCTAAAAACGCAAACATTAAAGGCAAATATTCTAATACATATTTTCATATACTTGTACAGATGTTGTACATACTCTTAATCATGTAATGTTAGGTCTTGCTATTTAAATATTTAATTTAGTTTGAAATATTTATTTTATTCATTCACAAAACGTTAATAGGAATTTATGAGATTACTTTTGCATGATAGTTTGAAACGAGAAATGTATTATTTAAAATACACTGATAGCAAATTATATTGGCTCAAGTAAATTTGCTTTAAGCTTAGCAAATCTATGGTTTTAATAATAGCCACAATACATTTTTTATTGTAAATCTTATAGCAAGTAGAAATGAATAAGGCAAATAATTGTTTTAAGACACAATAAATGTTTCGATGATGCAAGAAAGTTGTTTTCTTCAATATGAAAAGAAAGAAATATTCTTCCTTTCTTGCATTATAATAATTTCAAATTATTAAATTACTTTGCTATTGCCAACTCACCGAAATTGTTAGATAAAACACAAATAATAATTCATCTCATAACATGTCCCAAACACTTTTTGCCAGTTACAGAGGGCTTCGGTGTCTGAGTGAAGGAGTGTCAGAACATGTTCCAATATCCCAGCGTGTAACATTTATTTTAGAATATCCTTTTGCTTAATTGCATTTAGTCTCTACCAGTACTTCTCCAGAGAAAAAGAATTGAAGAAAAATTATATATCAAATAAAAATGAATTTACAAATGTTGTTTCATCTATCAACTAGAAAGATTGTGAGAAAAACGACTCAATTATAGAAGATGTAACAAGATTTTTTTTTAAATAGAATTTTAGAACACATTGTTTGTTGCAAATGGCTTTAGAAATCACAAAGTACGTAAGTCTAAACAGTTTAATTGGAAAGCAATTAAAAGGAAATAAAGATTAAACTCATCCTTTTGCCAATTTTTCTGGATAAAATCATCATCTGGAAACATTAATAAATATTTAAAAATTTAATTATATTTTAATATGAAATTGTTTTTACTCAAGGGGGTATTTATCACTTTCTCTGTAAATAATTATGTAAGAATTTTTCTTCTTGGTGCAAGACAATAATTGAAATTGCTTCAATGAGCCATGTCAGTTTTTCACCATTTTAAGTTAGGAGTGGAAATCCACTCTTTCAACCTCTACCCATCATTCAGTGCAAAAAGTCTCAAGTTTACTATTTTACCAGGTCACCATCATGATTTATATGTGAAACAACCCAAATCGCTGACGAGACATTTCTGTGCTAAACGCTTGGCTAAATGTCAAAAATAACATAAACTTAAACGCTTTTTACTTTATCACAGTAAGAAGTAAAATGGAACAAAACTATGAACCACCTCAAAAACAATGAGCAGGTGTGATATATAAGACAAAGTACAAAAGATTGTCATAAAATCTTTTTTGTACTCACCGCCTGTAAAGTGACATGTGGCGCATGTGTCGCTGTGAAAGGTCGAGGCGACTGTAAAAATTGAAAAAACACTGGCTCTTTGAGACGTTTAAAAAGAAAATCTAACTTGATTGTAATAAAATTTAGTCTATAAAATACTACTTCCCTCGACTATTTTTCACTAAAAGTTGGGGAAGTAGGAGTAATAATTTAAAATTCCTCCAATTTGTGGGCCATCTATTTCACCACATCGACATTCATATTGGCAGTTCATAAGAAATTGTAATTAAACCAAAAAACGCAATAAATGTACTATAAATTTATATATATAAGAATAAATACCTCATGTTTGCCATGTGTAAGAATATAATAACTAGGACGCGGACACGAACGGTTGATGACTCATCGCCCATGGCCGCACTATTGACATGTATTTTTAAAGAGGTTTTAATTTTATTTATATACATAATTGGATAACAATTGGCTGAAGATCTATAAAATACAAAATACCTTATTATTTGTTCATTTTCTCTTCTGTAAGACTTATTCTCTTCGAATTAAGTACATCCTTGTAGATAGAAAACGTTCTTTCTACATCGCAACTGGTTATAGGTGCGTACTGGAAATATTCTTTTATTTCAGCGTATTTAGCATACACAATTGCCGCAATGTAATTAAATCTGGAGTTCCATTAAAAACGAAGTCTAACTTTTGCCGAAGGCCACATCCGAAGTCACTTGGAATACTTTTGAAATTATTAATAGCCCACATTTAATGTGGTTAATCCATCTTTTAATTTGAGATTTCGATTTTCAAAATATGTGATTAGTTTAGGCAAATTTCCAAAGTGTTCCTGAAGGAATAACAACTGATTTTTTAAATTTGGGATTTGTGTTAGTTCCTTGCACTCAGAAATACTTCGAGCATCGTCATTTAAACATGTAACGAAATTTTGTAAATTATCGAAATTCTCTGCATAAAAACTATTTCTGTGTATGTTTTTAGCAAAGCTAAGTGACGAACGTGCGATATTTTGGCATTCTGTAACGATATTTTAGAGACTTTGTAATAAATTTCGGAATCACTGACAATTCACTTTCATATCAGAAAAAGTAACATAAGCAACGTTCTAGATCTAAATAAATGATAACTAAAAATGTACGCGTATGTTATTGAAACTAAACGAAATCCATTGCACACTTACGTCTAGATAATTGGGAGAAGTCGATTCAATAAACCGGTATTAAACAGACTATTACAAAAATTACGAAGTACGTAATTAACAGTCAAAACAATGAAAAAACGAAACTAACGTAAGTAGTAATGAACATTTTATTTCTCTTGCGAAATATAAGGTAAATATAATAAATTTTAAAAACCCCTCACGCTCATATCTACGCCGATGAAGAAAGGATTTTACTCATAATTTCCTTATTTTATGGGCATTTTTTACTCTCATTCTCGGGCACTTCTCGGGCGTAAACAGATGTTGCAGTTCACCATATGAATTAGTGCTATTCAGTAAGCGTGTGTTGTTTACATTATTTCTTTGCTCCGTTGTAATTTCGTCGTAGTTTAAACCGGTCATGTCCGCGCCCTAATAATAACTTAATTTTAGGGAAGGGTTAGTAATAGTTACGTACTTGAAATGCGTAAATTAATTAGATAATCTATTTTCGGTCGCTCGTGCTTTCAAAGTGCGCTCATGCGGGAAAATAGTCTTCCCGCAATTGGTTCGTAAATAACTAATTTGTACTCACCGTCTGTACATTTCGCGCATGCATAGTTCGATCAGCAAAGAGGGTTTCCCGGTCGATACGACTGTAAAAATTGCAAGAAACACTGGCCCTTTGGGACATTAAAAAGCAAATTTATCGTTATGGTGATAAAATTTGGTCTATAAAATACTACTTCCTTGCATTTTTCCTTATAAAAAGCTAGGGAATAGGAGTAATTCCTACAAATTCGTCCATAAAATTTGTAAACGCCATCTATTTTACGATTTCGCAAGCAACATTGACAGTTAATTGTAATTAAACCCGACACGCGGTAAATCCACTATAAATATAAGAATAAAAACGTCATATGCAAGAATATTATTTAAACATAATGGAAATGTGAGTAATGGGTAGTACATGAAATGCTTAAATTAGTTAGGTAATCTATTTAAGGTTAGGTATGATACTAATCACTTTAATGAATAATTTTTTAATTTAATGCTCTTACAAAAAATATTGTACAAACCACTTGCTTGAAGACATCTTGTACGCATTCGCGCAATTAAATTCACGAAGTCTTCCCTCACTTGGTTCGTAAACAACTATTGAAGTTCGAGGAAAAGAATATGTTGACTACAAAGGAAAGACTGTTCCAGTAAAATAAAATAATTTGAAAAAGTTAGTTTCGAGGAAGAAACAACTCTCGTTAACTTTTTGCTGCATATCGAATAAAAACGAGAAGATATTTATCTGAAGACTCTACTAGGAATAGTCCTGCTGCCACTAAACGAAAACGTCATAGATTTCTTCAAGAAAAGCAGAAATCATTTCATCAATTTTTTACTCTGAAAGGACAAAAATGAAAGTGTGTTTAGGGCTTTAAATGGAGAAAACAGAAACACGAGTTAAGAGATTAAAGAAGCTGTTAATTGAAGGTGGAGATTACTAATGACAGAAGGGGTCGGAATTATTCTAAAGGAAATACTATTAAAAAAAACTATAGATAAGAAATTAGGGATCATATTCTCTCATTCCCAGTAAAAGTGTTGCACTATTCAGAAAAATATAAATAAATTGATGCTAACCTCAATGTGAAGATTATGTATCAGTTATTTAAAGAAAAGTTTGCTCAGTTTCCTATTAAATATAAGTAGGGTACTTAGGACAGTTCTGGCACCTCCTCCCCCTCTCACCCAGCTCCCCCTCACCCCCCTCGCCCTAGTGGCGCCCTCTGCCAACCCAACTGATGTGGCGCCCCCTCGCGGTCGCCAACCCAACTAAAAATTGCAGATTTCATCATTACCAACCCAACTAAAATTGCAGATTTCATCATTACCAACCCAACTAAAAATTGCAGATTTCATCATTACCAACCCAACTAAAAATTGCAGATTTCATCATTACCAACCCAACTAAAAATTGCAGATTTCATCATTACCAACCCAATGTGGCGCCCTCTGACGGCCACTAACCAAACTAAGAAATGGCAGATTTCATCATTACCAACCCAATGTGACGCCCTCTCACAGGCACTAACCAAGAAATGGCATCTCCCATCACTACCAACCCAACTAATGTAGCATCCTCTCACGGTCACTAGCCAAACTAAGGTGACGTCAGACAAATGGCGGACCATCAAGATGGTCTTTGTTTCTAGAGAATTCCTGAATAAATTACCAGGCTTGCTATCGCGCTTCTCAATGTACTTCAAACAGGTCTAAACATGTTTCCAGCGGAAACCACAACGGCTGTCTGCTTCTGTGATAGCCGCATGCTTGAAATGTATATCTTACTTATAAAATAAAATAAAACAAACAATATATTTTTTAAGAAAAACAATTTATTTATTATTATTTATAAATTAACAATATTATTTTAAATTAACAATATCTCCAAGCTTCATACCATCAAGATGGTCGATAAAAATATAAACTTTACATCTAAGATCGGCATACCATTTCAAAATTATAAAATAAATATACAGTATGCTACTGGACGAGATAGCAACCAAGTATGAATATACAGGACGTTTCAAAGGTAGGGATTTTTAGAAAAGCAAGATGGCGAATCCAAGATGGCTGCCAAAAATCTAATAAACTAAGGTGACGTCAGGCGAAATAGCCGACTACCAATATGATCGATAAAAATATAAACTGTACATCTAAGATCGGCATACCATTTCAAAATTATAAAATAAATATACAGTCAGCCTACTGGAGTCGATTCAGACGAAATAGCCGACTACCAATATGATCGATAAAAATATAAACTGTACATCTAAGATCGGCATACCATTTCAAAATTATAAAATAAATATACAGTATGCTACTGAACGAGATAGCAACCAAGTATGAATATACAGGACGTTTCAAAGGTAGGGATTTTTAGAAAAGCAAGATGGGGAATCCAAGATAGCTACCAAAAATCTAATAAACTAAGGTGACGTCAGGCGAAATGGCCGACTATCAAGATGGTCGATAAAAATATAAACCGTACATCTAAGATCGGCATACCATTTCAAAATTATAAAATAAATATACAGTATGCTACTGGACGAGATAGCAACCAAGTATGAATATACAGGACGTTTCAAAGGTAGGGATTTTTAGAAAAGCAAGATGGCGAATCCAAGATGGCTGCCAAAAATCTAATAAACTAAGGTGACGTCAGGCGAAATAGCCGACTATCAATATGATCGATCAAAATATAAACTCAACTTCTATAAAATACCCAACTCCGTATCACGCATCACAACAACAACCCAACATAGTTTCAAAACGCCACAACACCAGATCAACTTAGGAAGATACATCTAGCTCAAACCCAACATACTTTCAAACACCACCACCGAGGATTTATATTTGACATCAGCATACCATTTCAAAATTATAAAATAAATATACAGTATGATACTGGATAACATAGCAACCAAGTATGAATATACAGTACGTTTCAAAGTAGGGATTTTTAGAAAAGCAAGATGGCCGCCAAAAATCTAATAAACTTCGGTGGCATCAGGCATCAATCCATTAAAACCACTATCAAATCATTCTCTTTAAAAGCCATCATTCCAAAACAATACATTCAAATCATACATTCAGCGATAGATGCATAAATGAAATGTATTTATGCAGCCTAACAGTTCAAAAAGCTCGATATCGAGCTTACCAGCATATTTCTAACAGATCTAAACATGTTTTCTAATGGAAACCACAACGTTTGATCGCTATCAACACCTCTATGATAGTAGCCTTATTTAATATATCTATATCATAAAATAAAAAGGAACAACATATTTTAAGAAAAAACAATTTATTAAAAAATAATAACCACATTTTGTAGGCGAATTATAGCATATCAATCATAGGGAAAAACATTAAACGAAATACAACGATAAACAATTATGACATATAAATCCATAGGTAAAGTTATATAGGTAATAAACATCATTCTCTCCATAGAAGACCTAGATATTTAATACCACATACATAAATACATAGACACTCTAATCCTCATATGAATAAATTGATAGACTTATAATAATTATTTTCATCCATAAGTATTCATACATACTTTTATATATATCACTACAAGAAATAAGTCGACACCGCTGTGATAGTCACCTTATTTAATATATCTATATTATAAAATAAAAAGGAACAACATATTTTTAAGAAAACAATTTATTAAAAATAAAACTACTACACACATCAAACAAACCTCAACCATACTTTCAATTTCACAAATATCAAAATTTAAACAAAACAATCAAATGCAAAGGCAAGGAATGTTCTCGAGATGATCCATATAGTGCAATATAACAATGCAGTAAAACGATAGAGCTGAGATACATGGTCTATCAAAATTTTTATTACCCACTCTTTCAGCAATCAAAACTTTTTGACAAAACACTATACATATGAAAAATAGACATAGCATTAAATATTTCCATTTTAGAGATACCCCAGTTTAATCCCAATTTTAAATAACATAAATTCTTAAATTGATTTAGTTAACTTTCTTATAATATTTAAAAAAGGTTGAAAAAGAAAACATACTAAGTCCCACAACAGATAAAATATGTACTATCTTTTTACACTTCATGTTTAGTACTGTCATTAGAAGAAATATGCCTGAGGTACAGCTTTTAATATGAAATTTAGGGGTTTTTTACACAAAAACATAGTTTATGCCTAATAAAACTAATTTTGAAACACAATGTGCACATAGTATTAAAAAAGAGAATAAAAACATTAAACAAGGTACGCTTCACACGAAACATTATTATAAATTACATTTTAAAAACATGGAATTCTATTTTATTTGGATGACATTGTATTTACAAATAGTTTTTATATCATTACAAGAAATATGCTTTTCATTAAATATTAACCACTGAACAACAGCAGTATACACAAAAAACTTGATAGTCACCTTATTTAATATATCTATATTATAAAATAAAAAGGAACAACATATTTTTAAGAAAACAATTTATTAAAAATAAAACAACTACACACATCAAACAAACCTCAACCATACTTTCAATTTCACAAATATCAAAATTTAAACAAAACAATCAAATGCAAAGGCAAGGAATGTTCTCGAGATGATCCATATAGTGCAATATAACAATGCAGTAAAACGATAGAGCTGAGATACATGGTCTATCAAAATTTTTATTACCCACTCTTTCAGCAATCAAAACTTTTTGACAAAACACTATACATATGAAAAATAGACATAGCATTAAATATTTCCATTTTAGAGATACCCCAGTTTAATCCCAATTTTAAATAACATAAATTCTTAAATTGATTTAGTTAACTTTCTTATAATATTTAAAAAAGGTTGAAAAAGAAAACATACTAAGTCTCACAACAGATAAAATATATACTATCTTTTTACAGTTCATGTTTTTTGTACTATCATTAGAAGAAATATGCTTGACGAGCGGCTTTTAATATGAAATTTAGAGGTTTTTACACAAAAACATAGTTTATGCCTAATAAAAACTAATTCATGTTTGGTAAGCCTACTATTTAAGACAAAAATTATTAGTTATTTCCATTTACAACAGATAGCCCACTATTTATCAATATTTAAGGCAAAAAATTATTATTAATTCCCTCATTTACAACAGATTTCCTTGCTTAATCTCAATTTTTAAATAACATAAATTCTTAAATTGATTTAGTTGACTTTCTTATAATATTTAAAAAGGGTGAGAAAGAAAACATACTAAGTCTCACAACAGATAAATATTAAAACTAAAATAAATATATACTATTTCAAAATGTTTCTACCTTTTATAGCTGTGTTTTGTTATACACAATCCAAACCATTTTGCATGTAAATATCAGTCACCATTCCAACATGCTTCAGAACTAACCCCATCAGGTTAACTGAAAGAAGAAACACAATCCTATCAAGAATTTTATCTTATATGGTATATGTTTGAATATCTTTTTCGACCACAATTATAGGAATACAATTAGTTTCACATACCTAATGCGGGTGACAGATTGGGCAAAGTATCGGGGGGATCACCAAACTAATCCTTTCAGAACATCGCTCGCATCTGATTATTTCATATTCTTAAAAAAAATATATACCGAATAATATTTTACATCTCTTTTTTTCATAAAACTCACCTATCATGAGTAAATTAAGCACAAAATGGCTCAGCACCCTGTGTCGATATATTTCCCGCAGAGGTGCAGAATAATAGCACATCGTGCATAATATATCATCACCCCCTTCATGCACTCGCACGAAGCCAGCAGCAATCACGCACATATTATTAATAGGTATCAATTGATGACGTCCATATCCGTCATCTCGGTACACATCAACCACAATGTCACCCGAACCACGAGATTCATAACCATTGTCTGTATCAACAGACGGCAAAGTTAATGTTGAATCTGAATTTTGATCATCCATCACCTTAAACAAAAATTAATCAATATTAAATTCTACACCCCCAACCATCTTTAAACATCAACAAAAATTATTTGATATTAAAATACCACTCACAAAAATAAACAAACTAAATAAACACAATTAATAGCCAACAATAAAAGATGCAGGGGAAAAACAAAATCTACTTCGAGGCACACTATCAAAACTAATATAAAATGATCTACTACACATCTATATATAACCAACCCCCACTAATGACCTTAAACGAAAAAAATTCTCACTGGAAATGGATAAAGAAAACACAGGATTACCTAAAACAATCTTCTCCACATCTTCAAATGATTTTTTTTTATTATCATCATAAAAATCCAAACAATTGCCAACCCAATTAAAACTAGGACCCTTTAACGATAGACGATTAGCATTAAATTAAAAAAATATAACCAAGTATCATAACTTTCAATGCCATAAAAGCAAATTACCGACATCCGTTCCAGACAAAAAGCCCTAAAACTCGGCATTGGTCAAATAACTGATTACACCCCGTACCGTAAGAATTATTTACATAATGAACCCTTAGGGAAGAATGCGATATATATACATATTTAGTAGATAAATTAAGAACAAATTTAGTTTCACCAATTATAGGAACCCCCACATATCAGTCAGCAAATTAACAAAAAAGATTGATTTAACCAATTCCAACGTTCTAACAAAGAAACGCACTTTATGTATCTGGAGATGCCTTCAACATAATTGAAATTCCACTTAGTCCGAGCAGATCACAACCCCATCATACCGACAAAGGAATGAATAATTCGAACAGATACCTATAAACCTGTCACAATCAACAAATCCATTAGAAAACGACACAACCTCCCAGCAGCTGTAAATTAAATGCTAATGATGCAAAAATACCTAAAAATATTTCGTAAAACAAGAGTATTTTAGTTAAATATACAATAAATATTATTCAGTATTGGAATACACAATGAATAACACAAATTTGAGTAGAGAAAGATAAATATTTCTAATTACACATGTGTGAATTTGAATTTACATCACCTGCCCGAATAGAGTGTCTTATATATGGATAGTAAAGTCGTCGCGTCCATACAAATGCATTTCTCACATACGTATGTATATAGTCACCGCGCTTATGTACGAACTACTACGGCGGATACAGCCCTTAGCATACATACGTAGGGTAGACAGGTAGTCATTTGCTGACCGTCATTATTTTTAGTCCCATCGCTTCGTATATATAATGCCTCATTATTAGAGGTTCCTAATAGATGAATTTTATTCATAAATATGGGGATGTTTAAAATGAAAAATAGGAAGTATACATATTCTCTTTATTTATTAATGTATACAAGATATATTTATTTATAACATCTTTATATATTTATTTTAGCAATATTTATCACCAACGCATACTCTCTAAATCGGATTTTGATTTCTTCAATTTCGGATATAAACCTCAAGAAAACTTAACGATAGACAATTAGCATTAAATTAAAAATATGGCCAAGTATCGCATAACTTTCAATACCATAAAAAGCAAATTAACGACATTCATTCCAGGTAAAGAAAAATTGCACCCTGTGCAGTAAGAATTATTCACATAATCAACCCTTAGGGAAAAAATGCGATATATATATATATATACATATTTAGTAGACAAATTAAGAAAAAATGTAGTTTCACAAATTATACGAGCCCCACATATCAGTAGACAAATTAACAAAAAAGATTGATTTAACCAAATTCCAACATTCTAACAAAGAAACATACTTTATATATCTGGAGATGTTTTCCACATAATTCAAACCACAACTTAGACCGAGACATTTTTATATTTACCCGACAAAGGAATAAGTCGAACACAGTTATGATGCCCCTGCAATACAAAAAAAAGATGCCCAATAAACATGCCACACTCAACAAATCTATTAGAAAACGCTACAACTTCCCAGCAGGTGTAAATTAAATGCTAATAATGTAAAAATACCTAAAAAATATTTCCTAAAACAAGGTTATTTTAGTTAAATATAAAACTTTGTCTGCCCATGTGTATACAGAAGTCCAATTTGTTTACACAATCAGTAGGTATAAGTAATATATATTATGCGATATGCTAGCATATATACAGAGTAGTGTTAGAAAAGGGTTATAATAGAAACATAGTAGATAGAATAAAATTTAAACTAGAGAAGAAAAGATTAATTAGTAATAAGACTACCCTAAATTCAATAAAACATAAAAAATATTGTAAATTCACTTGCAATAAAATGTTTGTCCTTAAATACTGATAAATAGTGGGCTATCTGTTGTAAATGGAAATTAATAATAATTTTTTGTCTTAAATAGTAGGCTTATTAGCTATAGGCGTATATTTATACGATTATATAAAGTGGGAAAATAGGATGTGCACATATACACATTTTTTAATTAATAATAATGTACATCACATATATTTATTTATAAAATTATAAAATACCAACAAATTGACGAACAACATCACAGCTTTCTATTTATACATACATATATTGGGAATTATTGCACTAATTATAAAACAAAATTAATTATAGATAGACAAACATTATACAGGTATATCGCAAACATGTAATGCTAAGATAATCAGAGTCCTGCTTTCGGAAATTGCTGCAAATGCCAACAAATTGACGAACAGCATCATATTTTTTTTATTTATACGTACATATATTGTGAATTATTACAGTAATTATGAAACAAATTTAGTTATAGGTAGACAAACATTATACAGGTATATTGCAAACATGTAATGCTAAGATAATCAGAGTGATATATACATACATGTAAAGAAATTTATAGTTTATTCAATCTCTTATTAAAAGACTTATTAATAATTTTCAAATGAATACCTGACAGTGGTGGAAAACTGTTGAAATTTGGATAGATTAATAGTTACATATGCGAGCTTCAGAATAGCTTCTGAACATGTTGGGGAGAGGTTTAAACTGCTTTCTATTCAACTTGAACTCCGGTGAACTTGCTAAAAAAAAAAAAAAAATCGTTAAAATCGTCGATTCCCCATCACAGAAAAATAGTGTATCATACAAGGGAAAAAAGTATTATCGATTCCCCATCACAGAAAAATAGTGTATCATACAAGGGAAAAAAGTATTAGATTTTAGCTCGAGGTAAGATAAATTACCGAGAGCTAAAATCTAATTTTTTCCATTGTATAATACACTATTTTTCTGTGATGGGAAACCGATAATACTTTTTTTCCCTTGTATGATACACTATTTTTCTGTGATGGGGAATCGACGATTTTAACGATTTTTTTTTTTTAGCAAGTTCACCGGAGTTCAAGTTGAATAGAAAGCAGTTTAAACCTCTTCCCAACATGTTCAGAAGCTATTCTGAAGCTCGCATATGTAACTATTAATCTATCCAAATTTCAACAGTTTTCCACCACTGTCAGGTATTCATTTGAAAATTATTAATAAGTCTTTTAATAAGAGATTGAATAAACTATAAATTTCTTTACATGTATGTATATATCACTCTGATTATCTTAGCATTACATGTTTGCAATATACCTGTATAATGTTTGTCTACCTATAACTAAATTTGTTTCATAATTACTGTAATAATTCACAATATATGTACGTATAAATAAAAAAAATATGATGCTGTTCGTCAATTTGTTGGCATTTGCAGCAATTTCCGAAAGCAGGACTCTGATTATCTTAGCATTACATGTTTGCGATATACCTGTATAATGTTTGTCTATCTATAATTAATTTTGTTTTATAATTAGTGCAATAATTCCCAATATATGTATGTATAAATAGAAAGCTGTGATGTTGTTCGTCAATTTGTTGGTATTTTATAATTTTATAAATAAATATATGTGATGTACATTATTATTAATTAAAAAATGTGTATATGTGCACATCCTATTTTCCCACTTTATATAATCGTATAAATATACGCCTATAGCTAATAAGCCTACTATTTAAGACAAAAAATTATTATTAATTTCCATTTACAACAGATAGCCCACTATTTATCAGTATTTAAGGACAAACATTTTATTGCAAGTGAATTTACAATATTTTTTATGTTTTATTGAATTTAGGGTAGTCTTATTACTAATTAATCTTTTCTTCTCTAGTTTAAATTTTATTCTATCTACTATGTTTCTATTATAACCCTTTTCTAACACTACTCTGTATATATGCTAGCATATCGCATAATATATATTACTTATACCTACTGATTGTGTAAACAAATTGGACTTCTGTATACACATGGGCAGACAAAGTTTTATATTTAACTAAAATAACCTTGTTTTAGGAAATATTTTTTAGGTATTTTTACATTATTAGCATTTAATTTACACCTGCTGGGAAGTTGTAGCGTTTTCTAATAGATTTGTTGAGTGTGGCATGTTTATTGGGCATCTTTTTTTTGTATTGCAGGGGCATCATAACTGTGTTCGACTTATTCCTTTGTCGGGTAAATATAAAAATGTCTCGGTCTAAGTTGTGGTTTGAATTATGTGGAAAACATCGCCAGATATATAAAGTATGTTTCTTTGTTAGAATGTTGGAATTTGGTTAAATCAATCTTTTTTGTTAATTTGTCTACTGATATGTGGGGCTCGTATAATTTGTGAAACTACATTTTTTCTTAATTTGTCTACTAAATATGTATATATATATATATCGCATTTTTTCCCTAAGGGTTGATTATGTGAATAATTCTTACTGCACAGGGTGCAATTTTTCTTTACCTGGAATGAATGTCGTTAATTTGCTTTTTATGGTATTGAAAGTTATGCGATACTTAACCATATTTTTAATTTAATGCTAATTGTCTATCGTTAAGGTTTCTTGAGGTTTATATCCGAAATTGAAGAAATCAAAATCCGATTTAGAGAGTATGCGTTGGTGATAAATATTGCTAAAATAAATATATAAAAATGTTATAAATAAATATATCTTGTATACATTAATAAATAAAGAGAATATGTATACTTCCTATTTTTCATTTTAAACATCCCCATATTTATGAATAAAATTCATCTATTAGGAACCTCTAATAATGAGGCATTATATATACGAAGCGATGGGACTAAAAATAATGACGGTCAGCAAATGACTACCTGTCTACCCTACGTATGTATGCTAAGGGCTGTATCCGCCGTAGTAGTTCGTACATAAGCGCGGTGACTATATACATACGTATGTGAGAAATGCATTTGTATGGACGCGACGACTTTACTATCCATATATAAGACACTCTATTCGGGCAGGTGATGTAAATTCAAATTCACACATGTGTAATTAGAAATATTTATCTTTCTCTACTCAAATTTGTGTTATTCATTGTGTATTCCAATACTGAATAATATTTATTGTATATTTAACTAAAATACTCTTGTTTTACGAAATATTTTTAGGTATTTTTGCATCATTAGCATTTAATTTACAGCTGCTGGGAGGTTGTGTCGTTTTCTAATGGATTTGTTGATTGTGACAGGTTTATAGGTATCTGTTCGAATTATTCATTCCTTTGTCGGTATGATGGGGTTGTGATCTGCTCGGACTAAGTGGAATTTCAATTATGTTGAAGGCATCTCCAGATACATAAAGTGCGTTTCTTTGTTAGAACGTTGGAATTGGTTAAATCAATCTTTTTTGTTAATTTGCTGACTGATATGTGGGGGTTCCTATAATTGGTGAAACTAAATTTGTTCTTAATTTATCTACTAAATATGTATATATATCGCATTCTTCCCTAAGGGTTCATTATGTAAATAATTCTTACGGTACGGGGTGTAATCAGTTATTTGACCAATGCCGAGTTTTAGGGCTTTTTGTCTGGAACGGATGTCGGTAATTTGCTTTTATGGCATTGAAAGTTATGATACTTGGTTATATTTTTTTAATTTAATGCTAATCGTCTATCGTTAAAGGGTCCTAGTTTTAATTGGGTTGGCAATTGTTTGGATTTTTATGATGATAATAAAAAAAAATCATTTGAAGATGTGGAGAAGATTGTTTTAGGTAATCCTGTGTTTTCTTTATCCATTTCCAGTGAGAATTTTTTTCGTTTAAGGTCATTAGTGGGGGTTGGTTATATATAGATGTGTAGTAGATCATTTTATATTAGTTTTGATAGTGTGCCTCGAAGTAGATTTTGTTTTTCCCCTGCATCTTTTATTGTTGGCTATTAATTGTGTTTATTTAGTTTGTTTATTTTTGTGAGTGGTATTTTAATATCAAATAATTTTTGTTGATGTTTAAAGATGGTTGGGGTGTAGAATTTAATATTGATTAATTTTTGTTTAAGGTGATGGATGATCAAAATTCAGATTCAACATTAACTTTGCCGTCTGTTGATACAGACAATGGTTATGAATCTCGTGGTTCGGGTGACATTGTGGTTGATGTGTACCGAGATGACGGATATGGACGTCATCAATTGATACCTATTAATAATATGTGCGTGATTGCTGCTGGCTTCGTGCGAGTGCATGAAGGGGGTGATGATATATTATGCACGATGTGCTATTATTCTGCACCTCTGCGGGAAATATATCGACACAGGGTGCTGAGCCATTTTGTGCTTAATTTACTCATGATAGGTGAGTTTTATGAAAAAAAGAGATGTAAAATATTATTCGGTATATATTTTTTTTAAGAATATGAAATAATCAGATGCGAGCGATGTTCTGAAAGGATTAGTTTGGTGATCCCCCCGATACTTTGCCCAATCTGTCACCCGCATTAGGTATGTGAAACTAATTGTATTCCTATAATTGTGGTCGAAAAAGATATTCAAACATATACCATATAAGATAAAATTCTTGATAGGATTGTGTTTCTTCTTTCAGTTAACCTGATGGGGTTAGTTCTGAAGCATGTTGGAATGGTGACTGATATTTACATGCAAAATGGTTTGGATTGTGTATAACAAAACACAGCTATAAAAGGTAGAAACATTTTGAAATAGTATATATTTATTTTAGTTTTAATATTTATCTGTTGTGAGACTTAGTATGTTTTCTTTCTCACCCTTTTTAAATATTATAAGAAAGTTAACTAAATCAATTTAAGAATTTATGTTATTTAAAAATTGAGATTAAGCAAGGAAATCTGTTGTAAATGAGGGAATTAATAATAATTTTTTGCCTTAAATATTGATAAATAGTGGGCTATCTGTTGTAAATGGAAATAACTAATAATTTTTGTCTTAAATAGTAGGCTTACCAAACATGAATTAGTTTTTATTAGGCATAAACTATGTTTTTGTGTAAAAACCTCTAAATTTCATATTAAAAGCCGCTCGTCAAGCATATTTCTTCTAATGATAGTACAAAAAACATGAACTGTAAAAAGATAGTATATATTTTATCTGTTGTGAGACTTAGTATGTTTTCTTTTTCAACCTTTTTTAAATATTATAAGAAAGTTAACTAAATCAATTTAAGAATTTATGTTATTTAAAATTGGGATTAAACTGGGGTATCTCTAAAATGGAAATATTTAATGCTATGTCTATTTTTCATATGTATAGTGTTTTGTCAAAAAGTTTTGATTGCTGAAAGAGTGGGTAATAAAAATTTTGATAGACCATGTATCTCAGCTCTATCGTTTTACTGCATTGTTATATTGCACTATATGGATCATCTCGAGAACATTCCTTGCCTTTGCATTTGATTGTTTTGTTTAAATTTTGATATTTGTGAAATTGAAAGTATGGTTGAGGTTTGTTTGATGTGTGTAGTTGTTTTATTTTTAATAAATTGTTTTCTTAAAAATATGTTGTTCCTTTTTATTTTATAATATAGATATATTAAATAAGGTGACTATCAAGTTTTTTTGTGTATACTGCTGTTGTTCAGTGGTTAATATTTAATGAAAAGCATATTTCTTGTAATGATATAAAAACTATTTGTAAATACAATGTCATCCAAATAAAATAGAATTCCATGTTTTTAAAATGTAATTTATAATAATGTTTCGTGTGAAGCGTACCTTGTTTAATGTTTTTATTCTCTTTTTTAATACTATGTGCACATTGTGTTTCAAAATTAGTTTTATTAGGCATAAACTATGTTTTTGTGTAAAAAACCCCTAAATTTCATATTAAAAGCTGTACCTCAGGCATATTTCTTCTAATGACAGTACTAAACATGAAGTGTAAAAAGATAGTACATATTTTATCTGTTGTGGGACTTAGTATGTTTTCTTTTTCAACCTTTTTTAAATATTATAAGAAAGTTAACTAAATCAATTTAAGAATTTATGTTATTTAAAATTGGGATTAAACTGGGGTATCTCTAAAATGGAAATATTTAATGCTATGTCTATTTTTCATATGTATAGTGTTTTGTCAAAAAGTTTTGATTGCTGAAAGAGTGGGTAATAAAAATTTTGATAGACCATGTATCTCAGCTCTATCGTTTTACTGCATTGTTATATTGCACTATATGGATCATCTCGAGAACATTCCTTGCCTTTGCATTTGATTGTTTTGTTTAAATTTTGATATTTGTGAAATTGAAAGTATGGTTGAGGTTTGTTTGATGTGTGTAGTTGTTTTATTTTTAATAAATTGTTTTCTTAAAAATATGTTGTTCCTTTTTATTTTATAATATAGATATATTAAATAAGGTGACTATCACAGCGGTGTCGACTTATTTCTTGTAGTGATATATATAAAAGTATGTATGAATACTTATGGATGAAAATAATTATTATAAGTCTATCAATTTATTCATATGAGGATTAGAGTGTCTATGTATTTATGTATGTGGTATTAAATATCTAGGTCTTCTATGGAGAGAATGATGTTTATTACCTATATAACTTTACCTATGGATTTATATGTCATAATTGTTTATCGTTGTATTTCGTTTAATGTTTTTCCCTATGATTGATATGCTATAATTCGCTTACAAAATGTGGTTATTATTTTTTAATAAATTGTTTTTTCTTAAAATATGTTGTTCCTTTTTATTTTATGATATAGATATATTAAATAAGGCTACTATCATAGAGGTGTTGATAGCGATCAAACGTTGTGGTTTCCATTAGAAAACATGTTTAGATCTGTTAGAAATATGCTGGTAAGCTAGATATCGAGCTTTTTGAACTGTTAGGCTGCATAAATACATTTCATTTATGCATCTATCGCTGAATGTATGATTTGAATGTATTGTTTTGGAATGATGGCTTTTAAAGAGAATGATTTGATAGTGGTTTTAATGGATTGATGCCTGATGCCACCGAAGTTTATTAGATTTTTGGCGGCCATCTTGCTTTTCTAAAAATCCCTACTTTGAAACGTCCTGTATATTCATACTTGGTTGCTATGTTATCCAGTATCATACTGTATATTTATTTTATAATTTTGAAATGGTATGCTGATGTCAAATATAAATCCTCGGTGGTGGTGTTTGAAAGTATGTTGGGTTTGAGCTAGATGTATCTTCCTAAGTTGATCTGGTGTTGTGGCGTTTTGAAACTATGTTGGGTTGTTGTTGTGATGCGTGATACGGAGTTGGGTATTTTATAGAAGTTGAGTTTATATTTTGATCGATCATATTGATAGTCGGCTATTTCGCCTGACGTCACCTTAGTTTATTAGATTTTTGGCAGCCATCTTGGATTCGCCATCTTGCTTTTCTAAAAATCCCTACCTTTGAAACGTCCTGTATATTCATACTTGGTTGCTATCTCGTCCAGTAGCATACTGTATATTTATTTTATAATTTTGAAATGGTATGCCGATCTTAGATGTACGGTTTATATTTTTATCGACCATCTTGATAGTCGGCCATTTCGCCTGACGTCACCTTAGTTTATTAGATTTTTGGTAGCTATCTTGGATTCGCCATCTTGCTTTTCTAAAAATCCCTACCTTTGAAACGTCCTGTATATTCATACTTGGTTGCTATCTCGTCCAGTAGCATACTGTATATTTATTTTATAATTTTGAAATGGTATGCCGATCTTAGATGTAAAGTTTATATTTTTATCGACCATCTTGATGGTATGAAGCTTGGAGATATTGTTAATTTAAAATAATATTGTTAATTTATAAATAATAATAAATAAATTGTTTTTCTTAAAAAATATATTGTTTGTTTTATTTTATTTTATAAGTAAGATATACATTTCAAGCATGCGGCTATCACAGAAGCAGACAGCCGTTGTGGTTTCCGCTGGAAACATGTTTAGACCTGTTTGAAGTACATTGAGAAGCGCGATAGCAAGCCTGGTAATTTATTCAGGAATTCTCTAGAAACAAAGACCATCTTGATGGTCCGCCATTTGTCTGACGTCACCTTAGTTTGGCTAGTGACCGTGAGAGGATGCTACATTAGTTGGGTTGGTAGTGATGGGAGATGCCATTTCTTGGTTAGTGCCTATGAGAGGGCGTCACATTGGGTTGGTAATGATGAAATCTGCCATTTCTTAGTTTGGTTAGTGGCCGTCAGAGGGCGCCACATTGGGTTGGTAATGATGAAATCTGCAATTTTTAGTTGGGTTGGTAATGATGAAATCTGCAATTTTTAGTTGGGTTGGTAATGATGAAATCTGCAATTTTTAGTTGGGTTGGTAATGATGAAATCTGCAATTTTAGTTGGGTTGGTAATGATGAAATCTGCAATTTTTAGTTGGGTTGGCGACCGCGAGGGGGCGCCACATCAGTTGGGTTGGCAGAGGGCGCCACTAGGGCGAGGGGGGTGAGGGGGAGCTGGGTGAGAGGGGGAGGAGGTGCCAGAACTGTCCTAAGTACCCTACTAATATAGCTACTGCACAAAGTTCTTCAATGAAAATTTTAACTTCACTTTGTCACTTGCGAAGATTTGAGTCTGAAAATAAAAAGTACTAACTTTTTAACTGGAAGAAAACGGGTAACTGTGGTAGAACAAATGGTTCACGAAATAAGGCCCAGCAAATTTTATAGCACACTAAAATTCACAAGCGAAGAGTGCAAGGAACAAAAGGACTTGATATTATTAGCGTTTGAGTTATTCAGACAAGGATCCCAATTAAGTTTTAATAATGGATTATATCAAAAATTATGTTTCAGCAAAAACTAAAAAATCAAACTAAAAATCATTGCGTTAAAGCATAAACTGACCGTTTTTAGAAAGTTCGACAATTTTACCCAGTAAGAGGAGATTCGTTATTATCTTGTGATCGCGTATTTTAACGGACATTGTTGGAGTAAGCAATCATGTTTGTATACAGGCTGTCCCAGAAATAAAAAGACGGAGTAGCAGGTATGTAAAGTCCGAACAGAAACAGGCCCAAATATACCGCAATAACGAAGAAATTAGAAATTTAATTTTCTATGTTGTTTTTTAGATAAAAAAATTACATTACGGACCTGGCACAGAATGTATGTTTATAAATACAACTAAGAATGCTCATTGGTAAATAGAAACGAACACGCATTCATAGAAAAATACGCTTTTATTTGTATAAAACGGGAAAAAACGTTAAATCGTAGTCATTCATATGAAACATATTTTTTGCCAGATGGGCGACCCACTTTATTGCAGACAATAAAAGATTGTTTTTATTTTTAAAATAGGAAGGTTGTTGCTCTTAAATGTGTTTGTAGTCGGAAACAGCTGATTATTATTATTTTAGAATATTCAATAAATCGTAGTTTTTCTAGATTATAGTAAATATCAAGACTGTAATTATTTTTTTCTAGCAGGTGTAAAATTAAAGTAATTAATGGTTTGATATTTATTATGAAGTACTTATTCCTCCTCCTTTTTTTCTAACACAAGTAATATGGTGGTCCTGAATAGGACCGATTGTGAAAGTGAAGCAGGTGGATATTTAGTCCAGGGTCGGCGTAAGGCCAATTGAATTCTTTATTATTTTTTTCTGCCGTCTGCGCACGAATAAAGACTTGATATTTTGAGGGTACGTTTTTACACAATCTAGCTTCCGATTTCTGCTACTCCGTCTTTTTATTTCTGGGACAGCCTGTATATTTTGCTAATCTTGCACGGAATTGTTCAAACACTACATTTAATATTTATTGTAGCAATTATTCAAGTACGGTTATGCAGATTACCCCCAAAAGTACCGTGTATATTGACTTCACACCCGAAGATATTATTTAAATAATCTTCTTTCTTAAGAATACGAACAGTACGGGAATTGATTATATTCATGTAATTGCGGTTAAAAAGTCTGTGAGATTATATACCTGATCTTCTTGTGAAAATATTAAAGTTTCAGTATACACTTGTATTTTTCCCATCATGGGTCAAACCATTTCAAAAGAAGTATGATCAAACTGCTATATCAAACTATAGGTCAATTACGTTGCAAAAAGTTTCTTTCAACATTTTTTTTTGCGATGGCAGTTTATAATAGGCTGTCAACGTTTCTAGAGAATTATAAATTAGTTTTAAAATCTCAGCATGATGTTTGATCGGGCAGATCTGCTCTTGAGGCCGGTAAATACGTGTCAGGTCATTTTTATCTCTCTCACGCTTTCGATAGTCTTGACGTCGACTGTATTCCGAACAAAATGTACACTTCTGGTGTACGGAATTTATTATTGTGATGGATAAAATCGTTTTTGAGTAATATAAAAATGGTCGCATATATCTTTATCCGGCCACCAATCGTGCATATAATATATGAGTACCCCAAGGCTCCATTTTGGGCCCTCTACTACTTTTAATATTCACAAATAACCTGGGAAATTGTATAACAATTGGTCTGGTAGTGATGTACGCTGACGACACATCGATTGCGCTTTTTGCATATAGTCAAGAAGATTTGCAAAATCCAATAGGATAGATTAATGGTGAATAGTGACAAAACCGTATGCGTATTATTTTTTCGGTGTAGACTTATTTGCCACATGGATCTGGCTAATATAGTTTCCAATTCAACGGTGTTTATGAAACTCATGTTAAATGTTACTGTACGCAATATATCTTTTATATTTACATATACTGCGTGTCTCTAAATGTTTGTACGCCAATTAAGTTGGTAGTATGGATTTTATTTTTCTAAAGTTGGTGAATTCCAGTGGGCGCGGCATGACCATGTTGTTCTGAATAATGACAAACACTAAAGCACAATGAGATTATATTGTACATAGAGACTTGTTAATAGACACATTAAAAACGCTATTATTAAATCAAAATAACACTGATAAGTAGAAAATATGTTTATATATAAAAATTGTTGAAAATGTTCTGAATTTGCTTGTAAACACAACATTATTCGTCGTTTCATGTTTTCAAATACATGGCAAAGCTCTTCTTGTGTTATGTTTTGAATTTCATGCCTACGCGCTTGTTGAAGTTCCTCCAAATTTTGCAAGCGGTTTTTATAGACTTTATTCTTTACCTGTCCAAAAAGAAAATAATCTGGTGGTGTTAAATCCGGACTTCTCGGTGGCCACAAGTCTTGGCTTATAATACGATTTCCATAAAATTGTTGCAAATAATTTTGGTGGTCTGTGCAGTATGAGCAGTGGCTCCGTATGGTTGCAAATAGCCTCTTGTTATTTCATCATCATGCAGCTGAAAAATAAATTCTGTCAAAATGATAGTTTGATGTCTCTCTGCATTAATTGTTTCGTTAAAGAACGTTAACCCTATTATTATCAGTCTTGAAATTGCAATCCAAATTCCAACTTTAAATGGATGCATATCTTTTTCATCGAAATTGTGAGGGTTCTCCGTAGCCTACGTTTGGTAATTTTGGCTATTTACATAACCAGATAAATAGAATCATGCTTCGTCAGTGAAGAAGGTTAGGTCCAGTAAATCATTATTATTAACGTGTTCGTTAAACCATTAACAGTACAGTATACGTTATTGATAATCACGAGAGTATAAGTCCTGCACAACCGAAATTTTTATGAAGGGCTTTTGCACAACTAGGTCTACCAATACCAGAAAAGAACACATAATTAAGAACTTGCGCTTATTTAAATATTATAGCTCGTGTACCTGACTGTACTGATAGCTTTCGTAGTGATTTGTTGGGGCTTTGATTGATTCGTTCTTCAAGAACATTAACAACAGCTTCAATTAATATTGTAGGTCTTCCGGTTGATTTATCCTTACAAGTACAATTTTTTCTCCCAAAACGCGTTACAGTCTCACTCTTGTGATGGCCGAAAACCTCATAGTTGAGATTTTCATTAGTAAACGCTTCTACAAACTAGTGAAAACAAGACTGCAAACTGTACGATCAAGTTCCATCCTGATTGCGAGTTGCACTTCGAAAGTGAGCCATAAGAATGTGTGCGTCTTGTTCAGGCGTAAACATTTTTGGCTTTCCAATCAATACTGAAAAAAAGTTAAAATAGTGATTATTGAAACACAAGTTGCATTTCATATTAAATTATTACTTACGTACAACTTTCAAACGATAATTATTGAGCTCTGTAAAGAACTGTTCGAAATTAAAGATATAAATATGACGAATTTGGAACAAATAATGTTTACAAGACCTACGATAACAACTGGCAGTTGTCGCTTTATTTCTGTCACAGAATATGAAAGAACAATATACAAATAATAATTTATATGTAGATATATATATATATATATATATATATATATATATATATATAAAGTTTATTTTAATTTACTTTAAAATCTAGTTTCATATTCATGACTATTTTACATTCCGAAATTTTACATTCATAATATATTTTTCCCCAATTTATTATATAATTTAATTAACTAACCTTACTGTGTGAATTTTGGTGTGTTATGTATGCGAAATTATTATTCTTACATCCTCTTCTTTCCCTTCAATTAGTAATGTGCCTTCCCTTCTTAAAACTGTTTCTTCAATGATCCTCTGCTTACTGTATTTAATTTAACGTGTTTTACATTCCAAACACTTATTCTTCTATCCTTTTTCGAACTGTCGTTATTATCTTTTATACAACTGTTAATTCATTGTTACTCTTCAACCTGTGACTGCTATTATTGCTACTCTCCTTTCATCCTCTTTTATATGATATTCATAACTAATACAATGATTTTATTCACGTTTTAAAATTCTCTTGACATTTTTTTCTTTTTTCAAAATCAATAATAATCTGTTCTCGTTGCCAAAGCGATTGACCAAAATCATATCAAGGCTTTCTTATTACAAATATAAATATGCAATATATATAATAAATTTCCAACCATATAGATTCCATGTATGTGTATTCAATATGCGTTTACTTTGACATCTTCAATAAATATTAATAATCATGAATATGTTTTACTATATATTTACTATTTCTACTAGTGGCGTTGACTAAACTTTATATATGACAAATATAACATTACACAGTACAATTAATGATAACTTATTTATCTACGTCTATGTACCCAGCTCAAATGGTAGAGTGAGGACTAAACCTTGATATAATTGCAGGCATACCAACTTAATTGGCGTATATTGTTTCTGTAATTGATTTACGCGGTCGTCATTTTGATTTTAGCCCTTTTTATGTTTTCTGGATTTCAAATTAATAGTCGAATTTGACATTAGAAACTTGTAAGAGCAATTGAAAGACTTTTGTTAGTAGTGATTTTGAAAATTATTGACACACTTTAGAAGACTATGAATTCAAAATTACAGGCAATTAGCGCTACTTCATTATATTGTCAATGTTACACGTAAGCATGTATAAAATTATATTTATTTTGTAAATTAAATATTTAGGGATAACTCTGCCGTTAGAACAAATGGTGCTTCCACCATTCCATGTTGCCGATTTAATAACATCTTTCTAAATCGCACTGCGTAAATCAGGTACAGACACCCGTTATGTAGGTATCCTTCACAATTGTACATGCATTTTACTGACAATATAAATACCATTTTTGTGATCAATGACAACAAAATATTATTATTTGGGACAAAATAGTTTTCTGGTAGTACGAAACCAATGTGTCCATTCGTACACTGTTATTTTCTAATTATTTTGAAATTTCTAATAAAAGAAACTAGAAATTATTAATATTACGTAAAATGATTAAAACCAAACATTTTTCTGGTTTCTTTGATGGAATCACTGCTCAATAATCACTATATAATCTTTACATGGGTTTATATACGTGCAACAGTTAAATGAGTTAACATTAAATAAGTAAACAATATTCGTTCATAAATATATAACGTATTTTCCATGAATTATTGTTGTTTATACTGCGTATAATAAATAATTAAACCTTGCGTGAAAAAATACAATTCGTAGCGTGTATAAATGTATATGCTATTTTGTTTTTGTTCTGTCTGTTTCTTAAGATATGATTTTAACCTTTAACAGTGAATAAATTAACATTATGAAGATTCCACTCAATTGTCAGCTCAGTTATTTTATGAAGTTTTATCCTCGAGTAAGTTCGGTATCATACAAACATCGCCATCGCTGCTAGGACGATGTTCATTTAAGAGGTCCATAGAAATATTCCAAGGTTAAGTTTAACGGTAGCTCGGGCACATGGGAGATGTTACCATCCGAAGAATCAATAGAAGCTGTGATTTTCGTTATATTACATACACATACATATACGGGCTAATTTTTTTGTAATTAAACAAAGATAAATCTAAAATATGTTATATACACAACAACTTTTCTACTGTATCTAGTATATACATATATGCCATTGTATACACTTTTGAATAATAAATTAAGAAAAATTAACATGCAGGTACACTGAAACATGCAAATAACACAGCTACATAATTGCTAGTCATTTTATAACATAGATAATTGCTTATATTGTTTGCTGAATGCATTGTAATCATATATACTGAATAAAATAAACGGCAATAATTATATTTTCAAAAACATAAAGCAAATAATCAAAAATAATTTGTTCATGTTTGTTTACAATGGCATTCAAAATTATTCCAACACAAAGTGAAAATAACATTAAACCTATAAAATGTAGGCATTATATTTACGTAGAATCTTAAAATATACCTATAGATGATTTAAAATAACATTTCAAAACTTTATAGGTATTAATATAAAAAAATCCTTATTTTCTTATGTCTAGAAATGCTTGCTGTCAACAGTACAAATTTTATTTTTGTTTCAGATGTACTAGAAACAAACTAATAATAAAACTAAAAATTAATAACAGATTTATGCTTCCCAGATAAGAAAGGATAAACTACAGAAAAAGTAATTGTTGAACTCTCGGTTATGCAGTAACTTGTAGATTTCAGTTTATAATTTAAAAATAAAGTGTGGACACCACACCATTTTCTTATACGTATGTGCGTTCCGAAAAAAGATGTTACAAATTAAGTTTTAAATCATGGATCTTCTTAATAAAATAAACCTTTGTGTAAAAGGAAACTTTCAGTCCGAATTTTGATTTTTTTTTCATACAGAAATTATCCTAAATGAAATGCTTTCGTGTTCTTAATAAATCTGTATAGTATACAAAATTTGCCAGATATTTGCAAAAAACTGTTATTTAATAAAAGTAGAAGTATTACTTACGGTCCAAAAATTATAAATTTTTTAAGCAAAAATTGTTCCAAATCTATCTTCAAATTTGCATTTATAATAAATCTATATAGAATGTATGTCCGGTCCGAATTTTGAAATTATTTATAAACAATATTGTTCCAATTCGGGATATATGTTCTTTTGTATGCTAGATAAATCTGTATAGAATGCATATTTTACGAGATATTTGCAAAAACTTGTTTTTTGCTAAAATTCGGTAGAAATTTAGAAAGACTTTTTTTTATAAAATCTTACTAAAATTCACTTATTACTACTTTGGTATTCTTTAGAAATTTGTCAAAAATTGGTAGTTGACGAGATATTAGTAAATATTGATTTTTATACTAAAGTAAACTACCAGATCTCAAGAGGAAAATTATACTCGTAAGTATAAAGCTTGGTATTGATAGCTGTAGCACTAAACACAGATATGTTTGCAAAAAACACTTTTTTTGGTATCAGGGGACTTCAAAACCTAGACACCTACAATTCTCGAGGTCGATAATTTTCATCACAGTACTTCCTTATACTGTGTATTAGAAGGTAAAAATGATATATCCCAAAATGTTTGAAATGTGATTCTGAGTCATTCATTACATTTGAAGCAACTCGTGAATCTGGGACAGGGAAAGCTGCTAACAATTTAGTGCGAATGTCTTGAATCAATGTGGAATCAATTATTAACGACTTTGTTTTGTTGAAAACTCGAAAATAATTTTTAAATTATAAATTTATTGAATGATTACAATAATTTTAGTAAACATGAGTTTAATACATACAATAAGTTTATTTTTACTATAATTATTTATACTAAATCCACTGAAGCCTACAAGCCTGTAGGCTTTAGTGCATATTATTTATCCGTTTTGCCTTTGATAAATCTATTCCTTCAGTCTTCAGCATATACAGCTTACTAAGAAAATTGTAAGAGGTTATATGATCTGTTACTATGAAAACTTTTTTTAAAGTGAGAACTGATATTAAAATCATTGCTCGGCACAGTGCAGAATAGGAACAACAGCTCCTCCACAACCACTTGTAGTGCGTAAGCGATATTTATTTAAAATTTTTGAGTGAAGATTTATTATTGAATCTTCACTCAAATTGACGGATATGCGGCTAAACTTTTATTTATATACCTTATACACTGCTCAAAAAAATTAAGGGAACACTTTTTTCAAAACCTGCAGTGTAAGTTTTTAAATAAGAGGTCAAGCAAAATCAAATTTAGTATACTTCAACGCATATATCTAACTAAACAAAATTACAAAAATAATTTTACAAATCTTAGTTACTTCTAAGTTACACTTAAAAATGTAAATTAATAACGCAAATCAAAATGGAAACAACTGTCATAGTATCGTGAGGTTTAATACCTTGTATGCCCTCCACGAGCACGAATCACTTCTTCACACCTGCGTGGCATGCTTCGCACTAGTCTGCGAAGATATTCTTGGGGCATGTTTTCCCATCCCGCAATCAGGGCTTGTGTCACCTCCTGTAAGGTTAGTGGTGAATTAGGGCGCTTGCGAACACGTCGGTCAAGCAGATCCCACACGTGTTCAATAGGATTCAGGTCAGGACTTAACGCCGGCCATTCCATGACCTGAATTCCACGTTCTTGTAAAAAAATTCTCGTGATGCCGGCGGTATGTAGCTATGCATTGTCCTGCATTAGGATGAAATTGGGACCGACGCCATATGCAGCAGGCACCACATGGTCCTGCAAGACATTTTCAATGTAATTCATTGCATTTAGTGCATTAGGAACCACAAAATGATCAGTTCTGTTGTCTATACCAGTTCCAGCCCAAACCATCACAGATCCAAGACCAAATCTATCCACTTCCTGTATAGTAGTGGCTGAGTAGCGTTCACCAGGACATCTGCCTACACGTACTCGACCGTCGCAACGAGTTAAACGAAATCTGGACTCGTCTGTAAACAGTACAGGCGTCCTGTGATGAAGTTGCCAATCTATGTGATCCAGAGCAAACTTTCGCGCTGCTTTGTGATGCTGCGTAAGGCGTGGTGCGCGGACAGATCTTCTTACTTTCAAATTCGCCTCTTTTGATCTGCTTCTAACAGTTAGATCATAAATTTCTATTCCATGTGCTCGTCTTAGATCGTTTAGGAAGTCTCTTGCTGTGGTAATACGCTTACGTAGAGAGGAAAGGACAAGAAATCGGTCTTGATTTTGAGTAGTTTTTCGATTTAGACCTTCTCCAGCTCTTCTGACATATTGGCCAGTCTCCCCAAACCGATTCCATAAACGCTGAATAACAGAAGGAGAAACTCCAAAGTCCCTGCTAACATGTCGAATAGTGTGGCGGTGCTGGATAAGGGCGACAGCACGAGCAACTTGCACATCACGAAGATGCCTTATTTTACTTCTAATCAACGAAGACTGACAACTGAATTCATCTGTCATCTTTAGTAGGCTTTTAAAGTCAATTTAAAGCATACTTGAATTTTTTTTTCTATTCTGCTTTGCGCTATTAATTTACATTTTTAAGTGTAACTTGGAAGTAACTTAGATTTGTAAAATTGCTTTAGTATTTTTTTAAAGTTAAATATATGCACTTGAAACATACCAAATTTGATTTGCCTAGAACAATTATTTAAAAAGTTACAGGTTTTGAAAAGAGTATTCCCCTAATTTTTTTGAGCAGTGTATATATACAGGGTGAGTTATCTCCGTGGGTAAGGCCGATTATGCTCTTATGAGTAAAGATATTTCGAAGCGGGTTTTTTCTTGTGATAGCTGCTCATTAGGAGCACATTTTAAAAATATTTTGTATTATACAGACTGTTCTATAACTTAGTGGCTAACCATAGCTATAGTTTTGGAACACCCTATACATTATTGTACTTTGTATTTCCCGTATAATCCTAAGTCAAAAAGTAATAAGATAGTATAGGCCTAAAATCTAAAGTTTTTGACTCATTTTTCTGAAAAATTCAATGTTTGTATAAAATTATATTTCTCGCAAACGACGTATTAGATGAAGACAATTTTTGGCAGTATTGTTTACAATAAGAGATCCTAATAGAAGCATGTTTTATTTATTTACAGTTCCTAACTGCATGTGCAGAAAACTGGATTAAAATTACATGACACGTTTTTGTATAAAAGTCAATTTTTTTTAAATGGAACATCTATATATCAGTTCATTTTTGAATTGTTTATTAAATTTTATGTCAGAAACATGTAAGACGTTAATACTTTAAATGTGACTATTACTGAGCTATTGTCGTTTTTTGATATAATTTTGTTAGTTTCTGTATAAAAGTCAATTTTTTCAAATGGAACACCCTATATATCAGTTCATTTTTGAATTTCTTATTAAATTTCAAATCAAAAACATGTAAGACTTTACTACTTTAAAAGTAAGGGCTATTGTCGCTTTTTGATATAATTTTGTCAGTAATCTACTAAAAAAATTAAAACCATAAAACTGACAAAATTATATCAAAAAGCGACAATAGCTCAGTAACAGTCACTTTTAAAGTATTAACGTCTTACATGTTTTTGATGTGAAATTTAATAAGAAATTCAAAAGTGAACTGATAGATAGGATGTTCCATTAAAAAAAAATGACTTTTATACAAAAACTAACAAAATTATATCAAAAAACGACAGTAGCTCAGTAATAGTCACATTTAAAGTATTAACGTCTTACATGTTTCTGACATGAAATTTAATAAACAATTTAAAAATGAACAGATATATAGGGTGTTCCATTTAAAAAAATTACTTTTATTCAAAAACGTGTCATGTAATTTTAATCCAGTTTTCTGCACATGCAATTAGTAACTGTAAAAAAGTAAAACATGCTTCTATTAGGACCTCTTATTGTAAACAATACTGCAAAAATTATGTCTATCTAAAACGTCGTTTTCGAGAAATATAATTTTATAAAAACATTGAATTTTTCAGAAAAATGTGAATAAGTCAAAAATTTTAGATTTTAGGCCTATACTATCTTATTATTTTTTGACTAAAAATATACGGGGAATACAAAAATGCAATAATATATAGGGTGTTATATTTAAAAAAAACTATAGTTATGGTTAGCCACCAAGTTATGGAACACTCTATATAATACAAAATATTTTTAAAATGTGCTCCTAATGAGCAGCTATCACAAGAAAAAAACCGCTTCGAAATATCTTTACTCATAAAGGCATAATCGGCCTTACCCGCGAAGATGACTCACCCTGTATATAAGAAATCAGTCCGGCTATGAATTTATTCTGAAAAAATTTTAACACTCTCTCTAATATTTGAAAACTTAAGTATTAGATGTAATCATTCTTCGAGAATTCATACATTCTCTCATCAAACGTTAATCTCTGCTTGAAGAACTTGTACTTGTACATCATCTTATATGGGTGAAATCTCAAATCTTTTTTAGCTCTGTAGCTTGGCGTCAAGTAGAGCGCCGTTGAGTTCTAGTCAATGCCGCCTCACTCTTTCCACGTTTTCCAGAGTGCGCACATTGCGTGGAAGGCCAGAACGTTTTTGTTTTTATGACAGGGTCAGTTTCACGGAATGGGTGGACCCAACTTAACATCATATCTTGTATTTGATCTGTGTTGATCTGGATGTTTCCGAAAAGATTTATCGGTAGCCTATCTCACGAAGGACCACTATTCTTTTATCGGAGCATACACTGATGAATAAAAAACACCTTCACTGAGTTCACTTCCTTTAATTATAACAACATAAACCTATTTCCTTAACAAAACATAGAACTTATATAAATGCATATAATAATATTTAGCTTAAACAAACGGATTGAGAAACACAGTATTATTTTTACATTCTAATTATTGACTTGTGATTGTGTACGAGTTAACTTGATCGGTACAAGTTGATTTCCCGGAGGTCTCGATTAAATTCTCGCTCTAGAAGTCGTGATGGGAGAACTCGAGTGATAGATAAGCGGGTACCCGATTATTCAAAAATATGCAAAATAGTCGATCCAATTCGGTTTCTTTGACGATCGACCGGCGATGGATTTGCTGACAAACTAACTGCCTCAAATCGGAGATGCTAGTTGCAAACTGACCAGTTTATTCATCGTACTTCATCACCCGTTATCTGGTGCTCGTTACTTGCCTTGAAATACCGACTACCCGATTATTTTTCACTCGAGTTGTGGCATTATTAGTGACGAGTAACACGTGGCGGGTGTTAAAATGCGACTAATGAACTATCGTAACTTAAATCTACGATTTACCGCAACCAGTTTATCGTATCGGAAAGAACTTAAAACACACCAAATAAAATTTAGTGTATTATTGTTTTGTTAAATAAAGAGCTATATAAAAATGTATATTTACAATTTTGAAAGCACACTTTGTTTTTGTACACCATTTTTTAATAATAATTAGTGGTTTTATACAAATAGTCCTAAATCTATGAGCCCTGTCATTTGTAATGTATACAGGGTG
The DNA here is from genome assembly GCA_963170755.1 of Amphimallon solstitiale. Taxonomy (NCBI): domain Eukaryota; kingdom Metazoa; phylum Arthropoda; class Insecta; order Coleoptera; family Scarabaeidae; genus Amphimallon; species Amphimallon solstitiale. The sequence continues at coordinate 57,744,361 of OY720684.1, forward strand.
ATGGTGCAATTGAGAACTACTGGAGTGATAATCCGATTATTAAAATCACCCGAATAGTGAGTAATCGGTTATTGAAATAATTTGGTTTTGCTCATCACTATCTAGAAGACGTTTTTGGTACAGCATAAGATTGAAAGCAGGGGTACAATATGCTAGTGGCTAGTACATAACAATTTGTTATATTATTGGTCACAAAAGAAGAATTAGTATTTGTAACAGTATTTGCACAAGGCTGGCAACAGTGTGAGAGTTCTTTGATACCTAGATGCCAGTATTAGGGAGTGCCAAGATAACTATGTTTATGAATTTAACAAATTTGATCGTACTATAAAACTAATAATGCTATAAAAAAATTTTGAATGAGGCGCAACTGGTATAAAATGTCTTTATCTACGGATAGGCCAAATTAATAGGTTTGCAATGTGGGAGTCATATTATGACGGCATTCCTGTAATCTTATGTATAAAATTAGATGACTGTATGTGGCGGTGTGTGTATGTTCCCTATAGACTCCGAAACCGCTGAAACGATTTTGATGAAATTTTCAGGAAAACTGTAACATTGTCTGGAACGTGTTCCTGTTAAGCTTAGTGCCGATCGGACCAAAAATAAAAACATTTTCCATCATTTAATCTTATTGATATCGGATCACCTGCGATATTCCGTGGTTAGAGCACTACTAACCCATGAAGTTGCAGTAATGATCTTATTTACATTGGATCACCTGTGATTATTCAGTGGTTAGATTAAAAGTGGATGTAAGTGTGTGGGTGGGTGTGTATATTCACTGTAGACTCTGAAACCGCTGAACCGTTTTTCATGAAATTTTGAGGAAAACTCTATCATAATCTGGAGAGTATTTCTGTGAAGTTTGGTGCCGATAAATTTTTTTTTTTGGGCGTAGCAACGCGCGCCGGGAATCGCTAGTATAAATATATAAATTGAACTTTATTCTTGATGTCTTGAAATAGCCGTTTATAAAACTTTATTGATGAATGATAATAATACGAAGTTTGGGATTTACTCTAATATAAAAATAAAATTGTTCTAAATGCTACAGTGTGTACCTACTAAAGAAAACAACTCAAATCTATAGTTTAAAAAATCATCTCGTTTAGGAACGCTTGCATAGCAATCTTTATTGAAGTCCCGACGAAAAAGCCTTTGCACGTGTATCATCAGAGAATCGTTAATTTTAAATAATTGTTCTAAGACAAACGTACAATAGTCTACGTTCCAACGCTATAATGCAACTGCAGCGTCATCCCAAACGAAAGATGCTGCGCACAGGTAGAGATCTCACTACCGCACCATTTTCGAATATTATCCATTCTAAAGACACCCGATTTTTCTGCCGCACCTGTATACGGTAATACAACCAAATGCAGTATTATTGACAATAATAATAAATATTTTATGTACTTATGAACAAAATCATCAAACGTGGTTACTATGTAATATATATTTTTAATAATACCATTGTTTAAAAATTTCAATTTAGAATTATTATTTATTAATATATAAGGCTTGCGAAACGAAATAAACAATTTTGACATTATTACACATAAGTTTTTAGTTATAAAAATACAACTAATTTATTCTTACAAAACATATAATATGTACAGGCTGTCCGGGAAAATGTTGGAAATCTCTTGGATGCATCTAGAACATGAACAAATAAGATGACAAGTTCCTATAAAAAATCGGTTTTTAATGAATTTCTTTTAAAGTAATTAATATAAATATAAACGCAGTGGTGTCTCCGGAGGCACGTTAACGAAATTATTGAAAAACTTCATAAGAGGGTTCAACATGGGCTCGTAAAGTCTGATACACTCACGGGCTCGACGAATTAAGGACTGTTGTACCCGCAACAATAACCCAGCTGTGTTCCTTATCACATCACAATGAAATGTGATTCTCTGTAGAAGTTCCTCCCTAGTGTCGACCGGAGTGGAATACACCATTTTTTTGAGGTGTCCCCACAGGTAACAATCAACGGCGTTAAGTCAAGAGATCGAGGAGACCAGGCAATTGGTACTCCTCTACCTATCCAACGGTGTGCATAGACGTTATTCAGGTGCTCCCGCACACGAACGCTGAAATGAGGTGGTGCCCCATCGTGCATGAAGTACATGTTTCGGCGGGTTTCAAATGGTAAGTGCTCTATTAAATCTCGAAAAACGTTCTGAAGAAACAAAACGAATCGTCCAATCAAAAAATTGTCAATGATTCGTGCTCAAATATTAAGTGATTGGAACTGATGTTGATAATGCGAAACAATAGTGGCATAAGGATTTTCATCAGCCCGCACATGCGTATTGTATAAATTGGTGATACCATTTTTGGTAAACCTTGCTTTATTCGTGAAAAGAATAATGCTCATGAAGTTAACATTATTACGTTGCTGATCCAATACCTAGTTTGCAATGTACTCTTTGCAAATGATATGGATATAACAGCTGTTCATGAAGAACTTCATGTACTATTGTTTTCGATGTATTAAACTGTGCTAGTAATTGTCGAGTGCTCGTTGATGGATTGTCATCTACAGCATTTAAAATACGTTCCTTTAATTGCGGCATACGTACGGTTCCTCTCACACCAGCATCAGTACTACTTCTTCCAAACTTTCCTAAAGTTTTGAAGATAGTCAATACTATGTATTACCTTATTAACTGGAATCGCCCACCATTCTCCCTTAGACGTTGGTTAACACGTTGAAATGTCTTATGGTTTGGTAGAGCACGATTAGGAAATCTTTCGTGATATAATTTTCTGGCTTCTAAAGCATTGCAAGACGCAATACCATACATCAGATGCATATCTGCATACTCAATAAAGGTGTATTCCATATTTCGAATAAATTCAATGTGTCAACGATGTGAAGACAAGTTCTAAAATGCCGGATATTTTATTTATTTTGTACCATAGAAACGTTTGCAACAGCAAGAGGTTTTTTTGATGTTGATAAAAAAATAAAATGCCCATTTTTTGCAAACTTTTTCTCGTAAACGGTTCATTTTAACGACAATAAGCTAGAGTACCTTTTTTTAAATCTATGGTTCAAGCCATCCAGTTTTAAATTTTTAAAGTATTTATCATACAGGGTGTTAAAAATTTAGGCATTAAGTTGTATAGATTAACCCGGCCCTGGTAAACTACAAAAGCTAAATATGTTTCAAGGACACTATTTTAAGAGGTCCTTACTAGTGTCTATCACATTAATTTTTTATTAAATTATATTAATTACTTTAAAAGAAATTCAATAAAAACCGATTTCCAGCAGCGTCCTTCAGGGGCGCATATCTCGGTAGGAGGGGCCTGTAGGAAATTTTTTTATAGGAACTTGTCATCTTATTTGTTCATGTTTTATCTGCATCCAAGAGATTTCCCACATTTTCGCGGACAGCCTTTATATTTAAATATATCTTTGGGCTCTTCTTTTTCTGTTTTCTTCTGTTGTCTCTTTCAAATATCATATTCATGTGACGTAAAGTGGAATTAAATTGACGTTGACATTCATAATTTTAACGTTTCGTATTATTGTTAAAGTTCAAGAAATGTAACTTTTATTTTCTTAGTAGCAGGTTCGTTTCAATAACGAAATTAGTACTTAAAAATAGTTTTTATTTGAAAATATGTACAATAGAATTGACTGGATATTATACAAAAGCCCAGTTTTCTATTACTCCGATAGAAACGGTTTTTCAGATCAAAGAAAAGTATTTTTAAGTATCTTCAGTTAATTGGAAGCAATACTATTTTTGCTTCAAATTATACAGATATTTAATGAAAGAAATGTTTATCGTGGATTATAAAAATAATTATTAAAAAGAGTATATAATAAAAACGAATAAGGTGTAACAATAAATATTTATATATACGAAAAACATATTTATTTGTCTATATTAAAAATAGTCATTATTTTAATAAATCTCATCTATTCTAATTTGTTCCTAACTATTTTATTTTTTAAAAAACTTTCCTATATAAATCAGAATGTACATACAGCTGGAACTTTTAAAAATGACATTTAACTATGATAATTAGATGTTTATTTTATGAGATTCAGTTACGCTAAAACTGTCACTTGTATCTACTTTCTATAACAGTCATAGTTAGACATCTATGTACACATATGTCTAAATACATACATTTACGTAACTAAAAGTCAACGGTATTTGATCCATCCTGTACAAGTACAATATATACATAATTATTTGTTGATAATAAACAGAATATATAAAATCCTTAAGGTCATAAATGACAGATATATTATTTTGCTGGGTAAATTACAAGTTATTACAGGTATTCAATGGCAACATAATTATAAAATCAATTACACTTGCAGAATATATCTACACGAAACGTTGAACTCACGACAATGCGATGGTAGAGGTTTTGAGATGTTTCAGAGGTAATAATTAAACACTGGTTAATGTTAAAACTTTGTTAGAAATACGTTCTTCTATTGTCTCTAAAAATCCGAGAATTATCCCCAGAATGTCTTTATTGATCACATAACTAAATAGGTAACGATATTCAAGAAGCAATTACTTAAATATAAGAGGAATAATAAGGAATTGTATTATTAAAAATCTCAGATCGAAAAATTGTTTTTACGCTAAGGCGGACAAGGGCAACTTGTTGGTAATTGTAGGCTTTTAGGTCTACGTTTAAATAAACCATATCTGTAAATATGTTGTGTATATGCTACGGTGTATACAACATTATAACTCGGTTTTTATAAGTGCTACTGATGCGAAATACATATTTAGAGCTTTTTATTTATCATGTGGTAACGGTGTTTTAGTGTAGTGTTTAACGATATTGAGTCTGTTAAGAATAATTCATAATAATTTAATACAGTTGCACACATAGAAACCATGAACCTGGAGCTTTTGAAACAAATACTTTTGCAATGCGTATATATACATATACATATATATATGTTCTCTTTCAGGTTTCTGCGGGTAGTAGTATGTGTTGTCACTGAATTCCGGGGTTTCTTCCGCGTTTCCACTGCTTGGTCTTTGGAAAGACCGATGCTGGTTTCTCGACGACGTTTCGGCAAATTTCTTTTTTGCCGAAACGTCGTCAAGAAACCAGCATCGGTCTTTCCAAAGACCAAGCAGTGGAAACGCGGAAGAAAACCCGGAATCCAGTGACAACATATATATATATATATATATATATATATATATATATATATATATATATATATATAATAATTTTTTAAGTTTTTCTTTGCCGTGTATTTTAATAATTTAATTTTGCTTCTTAGTATTTTCGGCGTGCATTAAGTGTTTTAATTTTCAAAAATGCCGAAAAATACTAAGAAGCAAAATTAAATTATATATATATATATATATATATATATATATATATATATATAATTTAATTTCTTGGACGATTTAGAGGTCATACTAATTTTAAATTATTTTAAATTAGTTTTATTTGTTAATTAGGTAATTTCTAATATTTTTAAAAATTACCCTTATAATATATGTTTCATGGTCCATATGCACCCTGGCCTTTTATCATGACATTTGATTTATTTTGAGATTATACTTACACTCAGATCATTAAAACCATTCAAATTGATATGCTTGCCAAATAAACGTAATACTTTCTTCTTCTTTATCTATTTCATGTATTTATAGCTCATCATATTTTTAATATACCCCTAAAGTACAATTATAACTAGAAGTATAATTATTTATAGGTTAGGATCCTAAGCAATCAAATATTCAAATGTAGCTTTACAATACAGTGCATGTGTGAAATAATGTCATCGGAATTTAGGCTCAATAGCACACTTGTTCTTGTTATAATCTAAATTTTGCACTTAATTAAACACATAAAATTTTTATAATTTGATCTAGTGTTATCATGATAATTATAGCTGGTTTCATCTTCATGGTGCAATTTTCTCTGCACAAAGGAACTTGTTTCAAAAACATTTGATTTCCATGTGTTATCTGAATGTTTCTAGAAAACGTAAAACCGAATGTTTGTAAGTTATTTATAAAAACATATTCATTTTCTATTGCTCTAGATGTCATGATTGGGGATTGGGAATAACTTTCATTTGTTTCAAACGGTCAGTACAGGCGGATAATTTAACGGAAGGTTAGACTTAAAATGCAGCATTATGTTATGGCAATGATTTTTTTTTTATTTTTTAACATATTGCCCTTTAACATTAAAATACTTTGTCGGAATGCCCTTATACCAGTTTCATAATTATCAGCATCAAAGATGTCAAAATACTTCTCTAGTTCTGCAATAAATAATCTTGTCTATATCGTTGCTATTTCAATCGAAAGAAATGTCTTGGCCTTTTTTTGACGGAGGAGTTCCACGATGGTTTTACCACTAAGATTGTTCTTTTGATTCTGCTACATACTAATAGACGCAAGTTTCTTCGACCGTAAAAAAGTGACGCAAAAAAATTACTGGGTTTCTGTTAAAAAGTTTCAAATTGTCGTTGGAAATTCCCGCTCTTTCACATTTTGAACTGCATTCAATAAACCTAGCACTCAATTTGCAGAGAACTTAAACACGCATAATTCGCCATGCAATTTGTGGTATAGACATGGACAACAATCTTGAAAATCTCCTCCACTTTCACTCTTCACGCAGCACAACATCATCAAATGTTTCTACCATTTCTGTGTGGTAACACGTTTTTCATCGTCGAGACTACTATCTCCATGTTTAAAGCCACCAGCTCAGCAGAAAATCGTGACCTGCGAAGGAGTACCGTTACATAATGTTTGTTGCATGTCAAAATGTCGGTTGTTCTTCTTAAAAAACAAGTACTGAATATGGATTTAATCCAATTTACAGCTTTCACTAAATCCGTCTTCTTGAAGTAACTGTACCTGTCAAACTAAATGTCAGACGATACTGAAAATTTACATATTCTCATGTAAACCCAAGGCATGCGTTTTGTAAAAACACCAATTTATTTTCACAAGTGTTTCATCTTCCGTCAAATCGTTCTGGTAGATACGTTATAAATATATTTTATTTTTGTTTAAAAAAATTAGCTGGATTTTTGATTAACTGATACATAGCAGATTTTAAGCTTTACAAATTTTAAGAAGAACATATATGTCATTTAATCACCATTCGCATTTTATGTTACCCTTTACTTTCTTGAAACCCAGTATAAAGTTTTTTTACGAAACGTTTTTTGGATTCATTTCGCCGCCAGAACCAGTTATTTAGATTTTTTATTGCTTTCTAATATGAAATGTATATCTTATGCAAAAACTGGATTCCAACTGTATTTTATTCATTGATGCACCGTAGGTAGGTATGCATTAGAACAGGTTACAAGTTGTTTCATAGACTTCATATCGGGTTCAAGGCTGCACCAATGTTATTTCGGTATTTTACCGCTTTAATTTACGTTACATATAGCTACTGTAATTAGTTATAGGTTACTGGGTTGGTTTTATGCTTGAATTCCTGTTTTTTTGTTTGTTTATTCGTATTGTAATATATATTTATTTCCCATTACTTAATTAAGCAATCTCTACTAATATATTTCAAACAAATTAAGAAAGCTTTTCCCTATAAAAGCTGTGTTTCAAACAAACAGTGACGTGGAACAATCATGGATAACTTCAATGTAAAGAACGGTATCACTTTCAAATTATGAATAACGAACAAGTATACCGGAAGTGCGTTTTTCGCCGTTTAGGAATTTATAGGCTGTAAGATATTGGATATTTAATTGAATTGACTGGCAGTTATCAAAGAAGAACGCATTCATAGATAAAGTACATATATTGATAAGGTACGGCAATAGTAAATTTCGTCGACTGACGTAGCGCCACTTGCAGGTGGGAGAAAGAGTACACGTTTTTTAAATAAATTTTGAAAATAAAGCCGCGCAGGCTTTACTTTCAAAATTTATTTAGATTTCAGATATTTAACTTATGTGTCATAAATGTAAAGATATGACATGAATAACATATAAATTAAAATGTCGAAGTTATTAGTCAAGAAAGCTTAATTTGGTAAATAAAACATAAATAATAATAATAATAATAATAATAATATATATATATATATCATCATCATCATTCCTGGGTTGGACGGCACGCGGGTTGGCAATGTCTGCCTCGTGGCGGTGTCAGTTGTTGTCACTCAGACCTGAGGATCTTCTGACATTTAAGCTGCAATTGGTGGTCTGTCTTCCCGATGGTCTTCCTTTTGTTTCTATCTCCAAGGATATCCCACCTTATTCCGTGGCTACACCGTACTGACGATGACCAACGAGTCTGAAACACGTGTCTGCGGTTGCACTACAGCGGATTAACCCGATATTCTTTCTCCTAGTTATATATATTGTACAAAATTTTAAATGAAATGTTATGTCCAGTAATGGTATTGTCTGTTGCAGTATGCCTTATTTATTTGTTGTTTATATATATTATATTATTATGACGAATGACGAATCATATACACTGTAATGTGTCTTACATGAGAATAAAAGATATTATTATTATTATTATTATTATATATATATATATATATATAATATAGAATTTCATGGGGTAACTCCGCTCAAAATGCAACTGCGGACACGTGTTTCGAACTACTTGGTTCTCGTCAGCGCAGTGTAGCCAAGGAATAGGATGGGATAACCTTGGAGCTGAAAAACATCAATCAGAGACATACACAAGGGACAGCCTACCAATTGAGGCTTCAGCTAGAGTGTCCTCGATACTGAGAATGAATCTAACGTCGCCGCGAGGTAGACATTGTCCACCTGCAAGCCATCTGAACCCACAGGATAACAATAAAGAAAAGAAATATTGCGGATTATAGAATAATAAAGTATAGAATTTCATGGGGTAACTCCGCTCAAAATGCAACTGCGGACACGTGTTTCGAACTACTTGGTTCTCGTCAGCGCAGTGTAGCCAAGGAATAGGATGGGATAACCTTGGAGCTGAAAAACATCAATCAGAGACATACACAAGGGACAGCCTACCAATTGAGGCTTCAGCTAGAGTGTCCTCGATACTGAGAATGAATCTAACGTCGCCGCGAGGTAGACATTGTCCACCTGCAAGCCATCTGAACCCCTCGCGGCGACGTTAGATTCATTCTCAGTATCGAGGACACTCTAGCTGAAGCCTCAATTGGTAGGCTGTCCCTTGTGTATGTCTCTGATTGATGTTTTTCAGCTCCAAGGTTATCCCATCCTATTCCTTGGCTACACTGCGCTGACGAGAACCAAGTAGTTCGAAACACGTGTCCGCAGTTGCATTTTGAGCGGAGTTACCCCATGAAATTCTATACTTTATTATTCTATAATCCGCAATATTTCTTTTCTTTATTGTTATCCTGTGGGTTCAGATGGCTTGCAGGTGGACAATGTCTACCTCGCGGCGACGTTAGATTCATTCTCAGTATCGAGGACACTCTAGCTGAAGCCTCAATTGGTAGGCTGTCCCTTGTGTATGTCTCTGATTGATGTTTTTCAGCTCCAAGGTTATCCCATCCTATTCCTTGGCTACACTGCGCTGACGAGAACCAAGTAGTTCGAAACACGTGTCCGCAGTTGCATTTTGAGCGGAGTTACCCCATGAAATTCTATACTTTATTATTCTATAATCCGCAATATTTCTTTTCTTTTTTATATATATATATATATGTAAATATATATTAATTTTTATTGGACGATTTGTAGGTCGTTATACTAGTTTTAAATAATTTTAAAACTCGCTAATTTGCAGTGTTTGAAAATTACAATTTTCTAATTTTACCACTGACTATTAAATTAATTAGGTAATTTTTTTTAAAAATTACCGACACGGCTGAGATTCGAACTCAGGACATACCGATTACTAGCCGGTTGCTCTACCAACTGAGCCACCGTCGGTGTCTGAATTCGAATTTCTAAATCGTACTGATATATGCATATCAAGTAACAGATGGAAATGTGAATGTATATATTAAGCACTAAACGTCCATGTGCTGTATATATGTGATATTAAATTTTTATTGACCTTTAATTCATATATGTAAATATATATTAATTTTTATTGGACGATTTGTAGGTCGTTATACTAGTTTTAAATAATTTTAAAACTCGCTAATTTGCAGTGTTTGAAAATTACAATTTTCTAATTTTACCACTGACTATTAAATTAATTAGGTAATTTTTTTTAAAAATTACCGACATGGCTGAGATTCGAACTCAGACATACCGATTACTAGCCGGTTGCTCTACCAACTGAGCCACCGTCGGTGTCTGAATTCGAATTCCTAAATCGTACTGATATATGTATATCAAGTAACAGATGGAAATGAGAATGTATATATTAAGCACTAAACGTCCATGTGCTGTATATATGTGATATTAAATTTTTATTGACCTTTAATTCATATATGTAAATATATATTAATTTTTATTGGACGATTTGTAGGTCGTTATACTAGTTTTAAATAATTTTAAAACTCGCTAACCAGCTCAGAAACCACCCAGAAGTGAGAAGTACACTCCTGCCGCGCTGGATATTCTTTCATTTACATCCTGTTCCATGTCACCATGCCTTTCTATTTGGACTCCCAAGTATTTGAATATATTCACTTGTTCTATTTTTTGTTCTTGAATTTCTATATTAATTTCTTCGTTATCCTTGCCGATGACTAGTACTTTTGTTTTATTTACGTTTATTTTCATGTTCGTTTTGGATAACTCCTCATGCCATATTGTGATGTTCTTCTTGAGGTCTTTTCCGCTTGGTGCACATAGCATTATATCGTCGGCAAAAGCGCAATTCGAAATTGTAACTGGACTCAGTCGTTTGTATCCTACGGTTACTTTCTTAGTTTTGTCATTTGTGGCTTTAATTACGTCGTCCATCACTGTTATGAATAGCAGAGGGCTAAGGACACCACCCTGTCTCAAGCCATCTTGGATCTCGAACTCCATGTTATTCTTCCTGACGTAGCTGGTGTTTTTATCATACAGGCTTTTTATTGCTGCTCTTAAATGCTCCTGGATGCCTCTTTCTTTTAAACTGTTCCAGACTATGCTTTTCGGTATTCGGTCGAAGGACTTCTCAATATCTATAAATGCCATGTATATTGGTTCGTTTTTCCCCCCTAGCTTTCTCTATTAATTGTTTAATTGTGAAGATGTGGTCTTGTACACTTCTGCCCTCCTGAACCCACTCTGGGTTTCTTCTAACTGCTTTTCTATTTCTAGTCTTAGTTTTTTCTCCAGGGCACTTTCGTATATTTTAGATACTACACTTAGTAAGGTTATTCCCAGGTAGTTCGCGCAAACTTTTGTATCTCCTTTCTTATGTATAGGGACGATTGCACCAGTTTTCCAGTCCTGTGGTATTTGTGTTGTCTTCCATACTTGATTAAGAAATTTAACTAGCATTTCTTTGCCTTGTGGGCCCAGGTGTTTTAACATTTCCGGGGTTATCTTATCATGCCCTGCTGACTTTCCTGTTTTGGTATTACTAATTATTTCCTGTATGTCTACATTTATTAGTTCTCCATCTCCTGTTTCTCTTCTTTCTTTTGCTTCTCCTTCCTCCCCTTTGTTTTCTGGTCCATTTCCCGTATTTAATAGTTCGTCGAAGTATTCCTTCCATCTTTCCATTATTTCTTTTCTGTCGGTTACTACTTCACCATTTTCTTTTTTACATGGCTTAAATTACATTTCTTTTCTTTTCGAGCAGTTTTCATTACTTTGTAGAACAATTTTTGGTTTCCATTACTGTCTTTATCCAGTTTTTTTCCCGAATTCTTCCCACGTTTTATGTTTAGATTGCTTTACCAGTTGCTTCACTATCAGTCTCTGTTTTTTATATAAACAGTAACTTTCGTCTGTTTTCTCGTGTAGGTATTTCTTCCACATTGACTTCTTGTGCTTTACTTGGTCTTTAATCTCTTGTGTCCACCGTCTCGTCTGTTTTTTACTTTTTATTATTGCTATTGTTCCACAGGTTTCTGTTGCTGCCGTGAGAAGGCTGCTTTTGATTTTTTGCCACAACTGCTCTATATCGTCATTTCCCCAATTTGCCATCACTTGCATGGCCTCTGTTTCTACTATTTGTGTATATTTTTCAGCTACCGCTTGTTCGGATAGCTTGTACGATTTAATTATTCGGTTTATTTTTACTTTTTCGGTCTGAATTTCCCTGTTTTGTGTAGGGTCTGTAACTATTTTTATTCTAGCTTCTAATAGGAAGTGATCACTATAAATTTCCGGTCCTCTCTTAACTCTCACATCCATTATTTCTTTCTTTGTTGCTTTGTTTGTTAGTACATAATCTATTACTGACTTTTCATTTCTGCTTTTGACCTCTCTCGTGTACATGTGTATGTCTTTGTGTGCGAAGAATGAATTCATGATTGCTAAATTGTTTTCTTCGCAAAAATTTATTAGTCTAGTGCCATTTCTGTTTCTGTGAAATTCGTCGGATGGTCCTATAACATCACTGTCTCCTTCTTTTCTTTTGCCTACTCTACTATTGAGGTCGCCCTTCACTATTAATTTTTCTTCTGTGTTTTCTATAGTATCTGTTAAGTTTTCCCAGAAATCATCCTTTATGCATGCCTTTTCGTCTTCCCCTGGTCCATACACTATTACTATTGTTATTATTTCCTGGTTCTTCCACTTCCTTTCAAATTTCAGAATTTTCTCTCATACATATTCCCATTTCCCAAGTTGGTTTACATGTTGTTTGTTTATTATGCAGCCTACACCTTCCCTAGCTCTTTCTTCCCGTCTGACTCCGCTGTACAGCAGTATATGTCCACCCTCCATTTCTGTAATGCCTTGCCCTTTTTTCTTTGTTTCGCATATTGCTAGTATATCTAGGTTCACTCTTTCAAATTCCTGAATGAGTTCAACTTCCCTACCATTTATACTTCTTATATTCCAGGTACCTATATTCATTATTTTCTCCGTCGTAGTCCTATGCATAGTATGTTTATTCCTTTCATTAATTGTAACTTCGCTTATTTTTTCCGCATTTCAGTCCTTGTCCACTGCCCTTATCATCCTCTTTTTGTTCGTTGCCTTGACGCGCCTTAGTTTTTTGATGTAGATACCACTTTCTTTCTTTCCTTATCTTTACTCCCTTTGTATTTGTCGCTGTTTCCTTCGTTGTAGGTGCTATCTTTCTTCAATTCATCCCAGTCGTAAGTTTCGTTATTAATTGTGATTTTTTGGTAGCTCACTTTTGCTTCCTTTCCTTTATCCCTTTGTTCCTTCGCTATTTGTCTTAACTTTCTCTTTATTTCCCTTTCATGTGTTGTCATATCGTTTTCGATGTATATGTTTGTTCCTCGCAGTTTCTGCTTACTTTTCATTATCATTCTCTTTTGCTCCCAGTTTTTAATAATAATATAATATAATATAATATAATAATAATAATAATAATAATAATAATAATAAGAATAATAATAATAATCTTTATTTTCCAACAGAAACATTTTTCCACTTACAGGAGAAGTAAGACTTAAATAAATTCATTCACGTTGGAGTCATGTCCCTTGTAATTGATAAGTGACCATAAGCAGGACTGGTTTGGTTTTTGTAATGATGTACTTTATATAAAACTAAAATTATAACTTACTCTGATTACAAATTAATTACTTCTCTTATTTTCTTAAATGCATGCATGTCATAGTTCATAAAAATCGCTTGTTTTATGTTGGTCTAGTCATTATACTATCTTCAGAAGTGCTGGCTGCACCAACATTTTCTGTCGTTTGCTTAGATGCTACTTCCTCGAACAGCTTTGATGCAGAGGCAGAGTGAATTGGAGATTACTATGGTAGTAATGATTCCTCATGAGTATTCGATCCTTGAAAACCTAACACAGAATACAATAACATTTATAATAATTTAACAATTTCACAAATTACAAAAAACAAGTATTCAGTGATTCTTAAAATACAATCTTGATATAAGTTATTAATAGTTCGTTTCTGCAATGTGCAATGTCTTCATGCTTCCCTATCTGTTATGCTACACTTTTGATACTTTAAATAATTACTGACAAAGCACTGAGCTTAAATATAAAATGTGAATACATATTACATACCTGGTAAATTGATTGTTGGTAAGCTGCGATTCTTTACAAGTCTTCGATTAGTTGTATGTTCAGGTGGAAGTTTGCAATAATCACTAAAGTGTGCATGACACGCGATAATTCCTATTTACCTGATCGGGATTTAACTTTTTTAATCTTTCATTGTTTATTCTTTGGATCCATATATTGTAGACCTGGTCAAAACAACAGAAAAAAAATTACATAAGTTTGATATATTTGTTAATAATATATAGAAATACCTCGTGATGTAAGTGCGGAAAATGATGCTACACACCACTGGTTTACCATGATGCAAAAGTGTGTATAACTTGCACTCAAAATTGATTGAAAATTATTTATACATAAAATAGTATTTATTTACAGAAATATCAGACCCACAAATATAAACTATAAACATACACCTTAAACCAAAAATACAATAAAATAACTAATATATGCATATACCAGATAAACATAGATAAATATATATGTATATATATATATACAAATCACGTAACTCATGTATTAAACACAAGCAACATAAAAACATTGATGTCAGATGTCAATTCATAGCACTACTGCCAACTAAACTGCTATAAGAATGGGCACCAAATTCGAAAATAAAACATACCTATGAGAATAGAGCCACTACAGGTGGGGGAATGAATTAAAATTGATAATGACCTTGGCCAAAAATCCTGATCACCATAAACGCACTGTTGAAAAATTAGCCATTTTTTAAAATAGTATATTCTATATACATTCACTGGAAAAATTAGTGGTATAATAATATAACGAGATCGTATTAAGGCGGTCATTCTGCTGGGCATACTCCTGATGCTATGTCAATCAACTCTTGAAGCAAATTGTCTTATTCCTCCAATAACATGCTTTGCAACTCTTGTGCAGTTTGAGACTCAGGAATCCTGGCCCCCTTTTGCCCAACACGTCTCACACATAGGATTTATGTCGGGATACCTAGCAGGCCAATCCATCTTTGTTATCACTATCGATCTTATAAAATGTATCTTATGTACCGATCACCAGTCAAAGTTCCCCTGCCAATGATCACTAATTCTGTGCATGCTGTCAAACATATTCCAGAACAGACCATAATTGAGCCTCCACCAAAAGGAAGTGAAATTTCATTGGGAATTATCGTTCTCGTCGATGTCGCTATATTCTTTCTCTCCCATCGATTGCTTTAGTCAGTGAACAAAACATGACTCCATTGACCGATATGGACAAAAGCTAGTCGTGCTAGTTGATGACGTACCTCATGATTTGGAGCGTTTTCTGGTACGTATGAGCCTAGTTCGACTGGTGTGCGCGTTCTTCTCACTGTTCGTTCACTTATTTCCACTCCTCTGACCTCTCTCAAACCATTTCAGGTCTGCACAGTTTTTTGACGCCTGTTCCTCAGAGTTTGCAACATTATGAAACTGTTATCTTTGGCTGTCGTTGGCCGTTTTCTGCCTTTGCTTTCTCACATACGTACTCTCATAATTGTCAATTTTGATATTCCAATAACACTAGCCACTGCGCGATAAGTATGACCACATTCAATCAATGCCACATCCCTAACAGCACCTGTCTAACACGATATAAGCTAAATAGTTTATATCGTGTTTGTATTCTTATAAGTTTAAGAGATATAATAAACTGAGGTTTGAAAGCACCCACGAAAATAAAATCTAACTTTTCCAAATTACTGAAACGGCGAAATTCTTGACGAATATTATTATTAAATCTCTTTGTATTGTATTAGTGATGAAATAATTGCTAGGCACTGTATACATTGTATCATTTTGTAAAAAAATATATATAAAAAAGCACTCATTAAAAATAAATGCTTGGGAACAATTTATACTTCACTATTGATCTGATTGTAGAAAAAAAGTTAGTCATAAATCATTCATAAATTTCATGGTTTGCAGCGGTGAAGTGAACCCGTTTCTGGGAAAAGAGTACGCATTCTGTTTTATAGATGGCGGTCGGTACGTTTTACGCTTTTAAAACATGGAACCTTTTCCTTCTTTTCTCATAAACGCTCGGTGATTTTAATTATTTTAAATTGCTACCTGTAAATATGACTGTAATTTATAAATTGTTTATAAAAGAGAACTTAATTTTCGTTTTGTAAGATCGCATCTAGTCGTCAGTTAAAGATACCATCCCGGCTAATGTATAACAAGGACTCTCTCTCTCTCTTCACAATGTATTGTAAGATTCTCCGATTACTCAAGGGCAGACATACCAAAAATGGAATGGATATTTTTTAAACTTAAGTGACTCGCAGCGCTTGACGGTTTTTATAAAGAGCCCGTAATATACATGTGTGTGAGTTGTGTGTGTTGTGTGTGTGGCTGTAGTATTATAACTACATTGACTTGGTACCATTATATTTTGAAATAAAGAAATATTATAATTGTTTTTTACGTTTGTAATGTTGCTATTTTTACTGGCTGACGATATTGTGAAAACATTAAATATTCCACATTGGATCTCACATTATAATGATGAGATATGATGTTTTTTTTTATGATCTTTCTTGTAAACACCGCACAAGTGATTATTAGCACATGTTCTTTACTGAAATAACGATAATTATAAAGAAACAGGTGTTTGTTTTTACACATACCTAGCCCAAATAAATTCGCTGCAGATAACCAGTATCTCTAAACACTCAATAAATATATTAATTGAGGTTAAAGCTCCTAGGATATAGGTATATAATTTCCTTTGAATCGAGAATAAAACGTTTTGCACAAGTTTTATATAAAATCTTTTGTTCAAACAAAGCCATTGCGCAGTGGCACTTTTACATCGGCACCATCATT
This sequence comes from Amphimallon solstitiale, assembly GCA_963170755.1. Lineage (NCBI taxonomy): Eukaryota > Metazoa > Arthropoda > Insecta > Coleoptera > Scarabaeidae > Amphimallon > Amphimallon solstitiale. The sequence goes on from OY720684.1 coordinate 57,761,294, forward strand.
CTTACTACTACGTAATTTCGCAAATACATTACTTTTCTTTTTAATTAAATATACTGCACAAAAACGTGAAAAATCGTCAATAAAGGTAACAAATTTTTTTAATTATAAAGCACACAAACACCTAGTTCAAGAGTTAAAAGGAAATCTAGTTATTTTTCCTTTTAAGCAGAATTCATAGAAACCTTTTTCTTGGATTTCTACTTTTTTAAACCCTGTGACCGTGTGTTTATTTATTAACTCTCTAAGCCCTGCGAACCCGATATGCCCATATTTCTTATCCCACTTGTAAAATTATTGTCAATATTTCCCACATTTGTATGATATTTCATACAAACTCTCTCGTTCCCATACCTATCAACCTATTATATTTATTTATTTATCACTTTAATTCTGCCACCTTGAAAAAGAATGCTAATACTGATATTTCTAATTTCTTTACGCTTAAGAGATTCTTTCTTAAATTAGGTACATATAAAATATTTTTAATAGTACAATCTACCTTTCAACATCCTACATTTATGTTACCATCTTCTATGGCCAATAAAAATCCATTATTCTTTGCTACTGCTATTTTAATTGGATCTTTGCGTATTATGAATTCAACAAGGCAATCCTTTCTATTGGCAATGTGATCGGTACATCCAGAGTCAACAAAGAAATTTAAACAATCCTTATCATTTGTGGAATTTTCACTTTTTGCTTCCAACATGAAACATGACACTTTTGTCACTTTCTGGTTCTTCTTCTTTCTTTTCGTTAGTTGTATAGTTGCGCCTCCTGTCGCCTTCTCTATAACCATTAAATCCATTTCGGAAACCACTTGAACTTGAGTCTTGATGTGAACTGAAACCACTCCTGAAATTGATTCTAGAGCTCGATGTCGAAAACTGTCTGTTTTGTCCTTTTTGCTACATGATTCATGTATATTCACTCTGAATTCTCTTTTAAAATGTATCTTTTCACCACATCTGTAACATCCCCACTATTGTGCTTGAAATGCATAACCTGTACTTTGCGAGCTTCTCCTGTTTGCCTATTCAACTTTCGTTTTTCATATTCACTTACGAGCTTATTCTTAACTTCAGAGTAAGTTAAATCCTTGGAATTTTCAATCATTGTTACAATTGTGTCATGGGATTTGATTAACTTTTATAAAATATTACAAATAAGGTCTTCAGATTTCATATCTGCTCCTGATATTTTTAATTGTCTCACTACTTTATCGAATTCATGCAAACATTTTTCCATTGGCTACTTTTTCTTTAAATAAAGCTTTCCAGGCAAGCCTGTTTTCTCATATTTATCATATAATCTAATCATTTTAACTCTTGGTTTGCGACATTTTTCACTGTTGATATTTCCTTTCTTTTTCTTTTGCAAAACCACCTGCGCCTTACCACACAAAAACTAACGCCAAAACTTTTTTCTATTTTAACTTTACTTTTTCCTTTTTGTTTATGTTGGCTCCTACCGCCGATCTTTCTTTCCTTCCTCGATAATAAATACTTCTTCGTGTTCTTCAGGTTGTCTGGGCCCAAGACCTGAAGAATAAAACGCATTGCACAGATTTTATATAAGATATTTTATTCAAACAATGCCATTACGCAGTTGGCACTTTTTTATTGGCATCATCATTCTTACTACTACGTCTATTGTACCAACTTAAGGTCACCAAAAACAATTAACGATTGTTAGCGCATATCCTAGCATGTTACACTAATTTGTGTGGTGACATCTTACGGATGAATAACGAGACAGGTTTAATATGGTTTGATCTGCCATTGGTTTAGGTATCAAGAACTAATAATTTAGTTATCATGAATACATTTCGTAATCTATATATTCTCAGGACAAAAATACTGTTTAATAAATGCCTAGTTAACTGCAATTAAGTGGGGAGACTTGTTTTACTGTGCACAAAGTCTGTTGCTTTTCACAACACTGCACTATTTAGTTTCACAATGTAAATAATTTTATATGTGCTTGATTACAAATACAATTTAGTAACATAAATTACAGTACGTAATTAACATATGACAAAAGTAGGAATTTAAAACAAACACTTCAGTTATGTTATGAGTTATGAATAATGCAATGCGTTCATTCTTCCAAGTTATTTTAACAATCATCGATGCACCACGATAAATTCCAATATTCGGTCAATTTCTTCTTGTAATACCATATTTCAGCACATTATTATCTCATATCATATGGGGTCTGCGGTGAACATGTCAAAATTCCTCAACCTTTTATGTTCCATACATGTTCTATTAGACATGTACAGGTAAAATTGGGAGGCCATGGCAAAAAGATTGGTAAAGCCTATTTTCTTGGCAATGAGGTAGTCCGGTCTCTAAAAATACGCAAACTGTAGGCATAATTGTTCTTTTTGTTATGAGCAATTCAAATATTTAAAACGATAACGTAATAATACAATTACCTAATTCATATAAAATTTACTGAAGGTGATGTTAATGCATATCTACCTGGATATTCCATTGAAGAATGAATTATATTTCTTGCAGGTTGAGTTTATTTATTTTGGTGTTGTTATTATGTTACAAATTATTGTAATGATCTATACAGAGATGTGTTTTTTTCTACTTACGATGCCTTAGAATCACAATTGCAATGGAATTGGTTTTACTTAAATAATTTAGTGTAACATAACCACAATACATACAACTTGTGAGAAATATATTCTTCATTATGGTTGTTTGTTTGTTTATGAATTACGTATGATTACACAATGATATTTCTTCATTCGTTTAAGTAAAGTTAAATTATTTTTTTACACTTAACAAGGCATAATTATTAATTATCCATGAGTTTGTGGATTTTTAAACAATTTATGCGTGTTTGACGATTTGCAAACCTTAATTAAATATTTACAACAATATACGTTATAAACAAACACATTAAAACAGAAAGATTTGTAGCGCATACGCCGTTTTGACTATGCGATCAAGAACGGCATAGCACTATGTCTTCTATTTCACTACGTTGGAGGGATGTTTTCCTTGTCTACACGCAATATAACTATATATTAGATAGACAGCAACTATCTTTGCTGAATAGAACAAGTATAATTATTACTAGAGACTGGAAAATATGCACTAAAAAGTTTGCCAAATATGCATGCAATATGCACTTAAAAAATCCCTAAATATGCACTTACAATATGCAATATGCACTTATGATGTGCATTTATTTATTATGTTTTAGGAAATTAAAATTCATTTGTCGTATTTACAAATTGTATATTTATTTATTACAATAAATTGTCGTATTTACAAATTATATATTTATTTATTACAATAAATAACCATATATTTCTTTAAATTTTCCATAGTTAAATTATGTCTACGATCTGTAAGTATATGTTTATATTGGGAAAATGTTCTTTCAACATCGCAAGATGTGATCGGTGCATTCTTAAAACTAGGTATTAATGAGGGGCTTATATTAATGTTTTCATTAAAATTGCCATTAATTACATTATTTATAGATTTTAATGTAACAAAACCTCCATTTTTGCTTAGAATTGCGGCTAATTTTTCTTTAATTCTTTTTCCAGTCAATCCGTAGACTTATCCAATTTTCTCTTCAATATCATTTACAATGCCAATATCATCATTTAAAGATAAATTTCTATCTTCTAATCTAGTAATTGTCTGATCAATTATCGCAAAATTAGATTTAATATATGATAGCTGATTTTGTATTGTCGAATTATTGAAAATTACGTTACACTTTTCTATGGCAAGACTGGTTGCTGAATCAAATTGAGTTACAACATTTTTGATGCCTTCGTAATTATCGGCAAGAAACACAGCACATTTAAGCCATGTTCCCCATCTTGTTAAGATAGGTTCTGGTGGCAATGGAATGCCGGGAAGCATTTCGTTATATAATTGCACTCGTAAGGGCGCTTTTAAAAATACTTTTTTGATATTACTAATTAAATTATTTACATCTGGAAACTCTAATCTAACATTTTCAGCAACCCTATTTAAACCATGAGCCAAACAAGTAGAATGGATTAAATTGGGAAAAAAATTTTCAGGCTTTGAGCTGATTTTAACATATACGAAGTGGCGTCAGTTACCATTAACAGAAATTTTTCAAAAGGTACTTTGTCGGGTAAAAAGAAATTCGCTAAGGACTCATTAATAAACCTGGCTATGGTAACATTATTTGTTTTGTCTAAATTACCTACATTAATTAAATGTCTTTTAGATTGAGTTGAACCATTTAAGGTTCCAATAATCAAATTAGCAACCTGACGGCCCTTCGTGTCAGTAGTTTCATCAACAGAGAGCCAAAGATTTTGGTTTTTCAACTCCTTTCTAATACCATCGGTAACATCTTCATAAATTTCGTTGATGTATTTCTTGCGTAGAGCTGAGGAACTGGGTACATAAATGGGTTTATCATCGACTTTGCAATAAGTTTTCAGGAATTCTTGAAATATCGGATTGTCCAATTTATGTAAAGGAATATTAAACCCACAAAAAGATTTACACAAATCTTTGGAATATGCTTCTTGTGGATTCTTCGAATTATTGAGAAAACTTTCCTCCAAAAGTTGCTGCAGCGGTTTATTCAAATTTTCAGAAACCCTGTTCTGATGAAATGTTGTGTTCAAATGTTGCACTACTTGAAATTTCTTCTGGCAGGTAATCTGTGTAACAAATATATATTTTTAACATTCAGTTATAATAATTATTATTAATTACTATATTACTACAAGAACTAGAAAAATGAATTGTCTAGTTTTGTAAAGTTCTCCAGTTGTTTAAATTTGATTGATTTTTGTTATTTTGGTGTTTATGACAAAGAAATATTACAAAGATATATTAGCTTTAAAGAACATAAAATTAAACATATCTAATAATAATTTATTATGAAATTGTTTCATTATATTTATGAACACAAAAAAAAATTCTCATAATTGTAGAACTTGTTATTGACAAAATATTTCAAAATTCAACTTACCCTTTTGTCGCAGAGTGTGCACAAAACACTTTCTTCGTCAATAATTTTTAGTGCACTGCAATCACTTATCCAATTTTTTATTAGAGATGATTTCGCTTTAGCTATCTTCGGCATTTTCAAAACTTTTTAATTCACTTTTGTTTGACCAAATAGCACAGACCTTAACACGTTTACGAATGAACAAACTATGAAGGAAGTTATTTCTTTTTCTTATATTGATATTAGTCGTACGGTACAATATACCTGCATTAATACCTACATTTCTGAAAAGGATTTCTTACGTAAGTTCTAATTGCCCTGTAAACCGATTATCAGTAGAGTTAAATCCTATTTTTGGGAAAGTCCATCTCATTACTAATGAGATGGACTTTTAATGAGTCATTAATGCAAAGTTGAAGGAATGCAATTCCTTCACGTTTACATATACAAATTAAATATCTTTAAATATCAGATTTTTTTTATGGTTCTTATGAAAATGGCGAATATATGCATAAATATGAAAAATAATTATGAAATATGTACGTGCATATGCAGTTATGGTAAAGTGTCCAAATATGCATTTCGCATAAAATCCAGTCTCTAATTTTTACTTATCCTTGTGTACATATAGGGATTAATAAAATTGATAACTAATTTTTACTATTATTATTATACCAGCAACATATTGTGACCTTCACATTATCGAAAATAATAATCTTAAGAATTAGTTTAGTTAAAAAAGAATACTAATTTTATTTTAAAATCGTTTATTTAAAAATTAAGGGGGAACTGCCGACTACCATAATCAAGAGGTTAGAAATTCAAGTTTTTCTCAGTTATTTTTGCAGCGATTTTATTTAAACAAAAACCAACAAATATTTTAAGGTTTTTCTGATGTACCTAAAGAATTAAATTTTATAAAACTTATTAAAATACTACTGTAAACGTACAGCCTTAATTCAACTTAATTTACAAAATAGTTATTGAGAAAAACTTGAATTACAAACGTGAGTTTTGCCCTATTTCTGAATACACATAGCCTAAATTTTCAGTGTTCCTCTCATAATGAGTCAATCATAAGATATACTTAGCTTAAAACACACGAATATATTACTTTTTTTTGTATTTGTTCCACAAAACAGAAAATTACAACTCTCGTCAAGAATCTTACTGACGGCGGCAGTTCGCCCTTAAGGTATAAGTTAAAAACAGATACTTGTAAGTAGAATAGATTGCCAACATTTAAGGACAAATTCTAATGTCAAAATGTATAAATTGTTGGTATACATTAGTTAGGTAAATGTAAATATATTAGATATAATAGAGATACTAAATGAATCGATTAGGCTTTATTTGGTCAAAAAGACACATTAATGCCACAATACGAATGTAAACAAAACAAGACGTGCTTGAGAAGATGATACAGTCTTGAATAAAGAAATAAATTTAAATGTGAACATGAATAATGGTACTAATTCATAACAATGATGCTAGTAATAAAACTAAATATATAGTAGATACGTACACGTTATATATAAAAAAAGGATTTTATAACATTTCTAGTGGGAGGTGTTAGATCGTAAATAAGAATATCTTGTGTAAATAACAATATGAATTCAAAATACACTTGTTAGTTCTTGTATGGGTAGCTCAAGGGTTTCAAAGACAATGGAAATGGTCATGTGTGGTTTAAAAACATGCAAAAGAAAAATACAATGTTAATGTTGTTTATAGCATTCTACAGATAGATGTTTTACCTGAAGAAAGAACGTGGTTAGAAGTCAGGGAAGATGTGATGGAGGCAACAGTTCTTCGCAATACGGGCTCGACAAGGAAAATTCCCGTTGTATATAACGTTTTTCCTTTGCTACTAGACCGACGAGTTTCTAAAAGAAGAATCAGAATAAAATTAATACATAACAAGAGCAAATATGTGACAAACAGTGAAAAAGGCAATGCATTTATATACAAATACAATGAAGGTTTATACTGAAGAGGAAGAGAAAAAAGATACACTTACCTAAGATGAGATGCAACAAATTTGTGAAAAACTTTAATAACAAATTTAAGGCGTCGCTATTAGTGTGCAACTGTCAAGATGATCTATGCGTATCGGTGTAAGTGTGACAACCTAAAGAAACGAACAAAAGATTTTCATCACGAACATTTTTGAAAAAGATGCCAACCTAAAATTTAATTGAATAAGAGAGGCGCTAAATCGTCGATCGGCATTTGTTTTAGTATATAAGGTGAAAAACAGGATAAAACCTGTAGATTTTTAAATTTGTAATTCGAGTAGTAAAGACGTAAATTTTGTAGAAGATTAACAAATTTGATATAGCGAAAGTGAGAGTAGGGTCTATAAGTACTACTTATCAACTCACGATTTGATAATTTGTATTAAAGATTTAGAGTTCAATTTTAATTTAGTTTTCTTTTAAACAAATTTATTCAATTAATTTTCTTTTCTCATTATTAATTTTAAGATGGAGGATGTCAATAAAATAGAATTTGATAAAATGTTTGATTAAATGAAGTAAGTCATGAGATAAAATAATTTAATTTATTGGATATCAGATGAATATTCTCTTGTTTAATAATGGTATTTAGTCTTTCAAAATAATAAAAAGAATAGTTAATGGTGCTAAACTTGCTGAAGGTACTATGTGAGAATATTTGCCTTTAGTAGATTGTTGGGCATCATTAAGTATTAAATAATCACTTAATTTAGAAATTCAAATAAATAAATTCGAATATGCGGGGATGTTTTTGATTGGCAAATGCTAAGCGGCTAGCGATTAGTGTTTAGAGCTAGCGATTAGTATGAACCAATTTCAAAGCATTCACGTTGCAAGATTCTAGATTACTCAAGCACTATGTGAGAATGTATGTTTTGGTAAAATAGTGACGGCATCGTATTAATAAACAAATTAACAAGAATCAATAATATTTTAAAAGTTAAAAGAACAAGGTGAATATTCATTCAGCTATCATTATATCTATATAAGTATTTCACAAACATTATGACTCTAAAGAGAGTATTAATTTTTTAAATTGTAAAACAAATATCTATAAAAGACAATGTTATTAACAACCGTTATTTCTAAATATAAATATATATTTTTTTATATGAGATTTAAACATCTTGTTTAATTCCTTGACCTTATACCAAGCAAAACTAAATAAGAGGTGAACCAGAACATAAGAAGTAAATAGAACTCATAAGAAAATTTAAAATTTTATGCTGATAGGAACAAGTTAATAAATAAACTATTATAATATTTTTATCATTCATTATCAAAGTTACATCCAGAGCAATATATCATATAAAAACAGTCCGGTAAATATTAGTAGTTGTATAGTAAATACTATGTTAAGTGGACTGCATTTATATTTGATTATGGATCAGTTCTTGTAAAAAGTATCAAATAATGTATTTAAAGTACAAATAACATCATAAGAATATTTTACAGCAATTATGAATTTAACTGTTTTGAAAAATTGTTAATGTAAAAATAATAATCCTTTACAGACAGCTTATAAGAGTCTACATATGATTTTGACACGAAATTAGGAAACGATGCATGTCAATATGACATTATTTTGCGATTAAACTCTGCCCATTGCAAACAGTTCTACCACAGCGCTTGCCTCTATCAGCGGTGGTATTGTAAGAGTTACCAAGATTTATTTTTACTGTTCGGTCACTCGAGAGCGATGCAATAATAAAAGGACAAGCAAAAGCGACCTACGATTGATGTGAATTTTGTATTAGATTTATTAATCTATACGTCGCCTTGTTCTTTTTTTTTCGCATTAAATGATCCAAGTTCTCAGTGGAAACTGTCATGCGCTTGCCTACGCAACACGCATGTTCAAAATTTATATCCGTCGCGCCAATTATTACCATATACAATGTGTTGAGGATCGTTTACTCTGTTCGTTTTGCAATAGGACGTGAACATTTTGTTGAGACAAGAGCGAAAGATGATACTGTTATAGTTTTTTATCATTTTGCATAACTTAAATAAAAATAAAAATGAATGCCCACTCAATTTCAGTTCGGCATTAAGTCACACTATACTGGGTGAGTCATTTCCGTGGGGAACGCGGATTGTTACTTTATGAGAAAAGATGTTTCGAAGAGCTTTTTTTCTGTGATAGCTAGTCACTAGAAGTACCTTTTAAATTTATTTGATATTCTACAGAGTGTTCCATAACTACGTGGCTGACCATAGTTATAGTTTTGAAATAGAAGACCCTGTATATTATTACATTTTTGTATTCCCTGTACAATTCTTAGTCAAAAAGTTATACGATAGTTGAAAAATTCAATACTTTTATAAAATTATATTTCTCGAAAATGACATATTAGATGGACACATGCAAATAGATATTTAAAAAAATCAAAAACCTGTATTATGAGCTTTTATTGTATGGTTTATAATAAAAGGTCCTAATACAAGCTTATTTGATTTTTTTTCAATTTCTAATTGCGTGCGCTGAAAACTGGATTAAAATTAGATGACATGTTTTTGTCTAAAAGTTTTTTGTTTTTAATAGAACACCTGTATATCGGTTCATTTTTGAATTGCTAACTAAATTTCGCACCAATAACATGTAAGACGTCATTACTTTAAAGGTCCACCATTACCGAGCTATTGTTGTTTTTGATATTATTTTGCCAACTTTATGTTTTTTATTTGAATACGGTATACTGAGCCATGGATATTTGCGCGAATTTGACAATTGAAAGAATAACATTTAATAAGCTGCTTGTAAGTTTCTAAAGATGAGCTTAGAGATATGATTTTTGTATGTGTGTATTGGGGAAATAACAAAAAATTGAATACATGTATCTTATTTACAGGACACTCTATACCAATAATATATTTCATAAAATATGTAGAATATGGCAGAATAAACAAATATTAAAACCGTGCCAATTAATAACTTGATTTTACTAGTAGAAACAAGAACTGTTATGTGAACGGATGAGTAATTAGTAGAAAATTATTTCAAATAAATATTAATATCTATTTAAACATTTTTGAACACGCCTCGGAAATGATAAATCGACATTAATAAGGAGTTATCAGATTACTACTAATAATAAAAGTTACTATTTCTCTTCAAAAGGCATCTGGGACCTTCTGCCGGGGTAACAGTGCCGGTAAATGCTTTAGGGTAATACATAATTTCTTTGACATTCATCCAGTACAAACAAAAATACCGTATTCAAATAAAACCATAAAGTTGGCAAAATTATATCCAGAAATGACAATAGCTCAGTAATGGTCACTTTTAAAATAATAACCTCTTACATGTTTTTGGTGCAAAATTTAGTAAGTAATTCAAATATGAACCGAAATACAAGGTGTTCCATTTGAAAAAATTGAGTTTTAAACAAAAATGTATCCTGTAACTTAAATCAAATTTTCTACACATACAATTAATAACTGGAAAAAAATGCTTGTATTAGGACCTTTCGTTATGAACAACACTACAAAAATTGTGTCCATCTAGTACGTATTTTGCGAGAAATGTAGTTTTTAATGTCCACACCTTATCTTATAACTTTTTGCCTAGGAACCATACGGGGAATACAAAAATGTAATAATATACATTTAAAAAACTATAACTATGGTCAACCACCAAGTTATGGACCACTCTGTATATTACTACATAAATTTAAAAGGTCTGCCTTCTCCAGAGGGATGACTCACCTTGTATATAATAAATAATTGATTTGGAAAATATTGATATTATATAGCTCTATTTATGTCGTGTAATAATACTTGTCTTTAAATGACAAGAGAAGTTACTCTTAGCGTCTACCATTTCTAACAGGGTCCTTCTTCTTTACATTAATAGAAAAATGTAACATGAAAGTACATTTTTTGAATTACCTTTTAGTGTAGGATTCATTCTCCTTAAGAATTATTTAAATCAAAGTACATTATGAAGCTCAAGAATGTAGAATTAATCTTTGACCTTAGGCTATCAAGAAAACATCGTTATATCGTTGTGGAGAGGGGAAATGCTGGGGGCTTTTCTGTTAAAGCGAGAGATTGCTTTCACCACGCGTGCAAGTGTCCTAATGTGAAGTAAAATTATTGCGTGTTATATTTTAAAATTAGTCAGTCTTGCACTAGTTCAAAAATTTGCTTATTGAATGGAAATGAGATTAATACTGATAGCGTTAATATACCTTATATATATCTTGATAGTAAAACGGACCACGGGAACTTCAACGAAAATATTTTTAAGTCTCCAAAATGACTCAGAGGGGGCGCAATCTCAAGATGAATTAAAAATTCGATAATTTTTCGTTAAATTTAAGTTTAAGTTAGTTTAAAATTTTACTAATAAGAATAACATTTTCAGACGTTTGTATACAATTTTCTTTTGAAACTTTTTGATCAAGAAGGGGAGGGTGGAGGGCGGTATGCCTGCGTACAAAAGTAGGTGTAACTTCTGCTTGCCTTCACGGATTTTAATGTTTCTAGGATCATTAGATAGAGAATAATTTTACAAAGAATGGATGTGTATGTAGTAGAACTGTGGTTATCCAAAAAATTACAGGGGGCGCTTTTCTTAATTTATATACCGGGTGTTTCGGAATTGCACGGCACTATTGTAGGTACTTGTTCTCCAGCATAAAATAAACAAAAAAGTCCATATAAATATATGTCTCAAATTAATTTATTACTAAGATATTAGGGCATAAAGGGATTTATTTAACAATACAACATCCAAAAGAACTGTTTAAAATGGCCACCGTTTTGTTGAATGCAGCATTCAGCACGACAAATTCATGCTTCTTTAGCACATCGTTTAGCATCAGGATGATTCTTGATAGTTGCTGCGGCTTCCACGATGCGATTACTAAACTTCCACGATCCCTGATGAATCCCGATCTCCCGATCTAACGCCGTTAGATCGGTAGTTTAGTAATCGCATCGTGGAAGCCTGAGCAACTATCAAGGATCATCCTGATGCTATACGAAGTGCCAAAGAAGAATGAATTTGTCGTGCTGAATGTTGCATTCAACAAAACGGTGGCCACTTTAAACAGTTCTTTTGGATGTTGTATTGTTAAATAAATATCTTTATGCTCCAATATCTTAGTAATAAATGAATTTGCGACATATGTTTATATGGACTTTGTTGTTTATTTTATGTTGGAGAACAAATACCTACAATAGTGCCGTGCAATTCCGAAACACCCGATATAATACTTGTTTTTTCCTTAAAATTTTAAATCGAACGATAAATTTTTAATACTATAGTATTGAAGCACATAAACTGAAGAGGATGATGAAAATCGGAAGTTGCTACCTTTGTTCTTGACGACGATATACGAAGACAATCCAGAAAAATAAAATTTTTAAATATAAAATTATTTATTTATTGCCAGTAATATTTTAATTTTAATTTTAAGAGGGTATCTAGACAGCGTAGAGTTTGCTTTCAGTTAAATTTCTACTATACTTTTCCATAAGTGTATTCATTTCAATCATTACACAGATTTTTAAATTTAATTTAAATTTTTAATTAGCTATTCTTTTAAATCTGCAGTTTGCATCGATATTATCGTGTTTTGTTACTGAATGCCTGATTTATTGATAAATCAATACGTTTTGTAATACTACATTGATAAGAGCGATAGTTCTATGCATGCTTAACTGTTGACATTTTCAATTTTATTTCCAAATTTTTACATTACATTCATGATAGCAAGTGATACTTTTTAGATAACAGTTTATTGTCAAATTTGTCATTATAGTGCCTCTAAACCAATAGAATTTTAATATATATATATATATATATATATATATATATATATATATATATATCCGTTGCTTATAACTAGGAGGCGGACGTCCCCGGTTTAAACTACGACGGAGTTACAATGGAGCAAGGAAATAATGTAAACAACACACATTTACTGAATAGCATTATGCAAGCATTATTCATATGGTGAACTGCAACATCTGTTATTGACTCACATGTTGACAGGAAAACGACACAAAAAAAGTCCACTTAACTCGTAAATATCCTATCTTCATCGGCGTAGATATGGGAGCGTCAGAGGTTTTTAAAGTTTATTATATTACCTTATATTTGGCATGATAAATAAAGTTATATATGTGTATACCTATTCATACTTACGTTAGTTTCGTTTTCTCATTGTTTTGACTGTTAATTACGTACTTCGTAATTTATGTAATAGTTCCTGTTTAATCCCGTTTCATTGAATCGACTTCTCCCAATTATCTAGACGTAAGTGTGCACTGGATCTCGTTTAGTTTCAATAACATACGCGTACATTTTTAGTTATTTATTTAGATCCAGAACATTGTCTATGTTACTTTTTCAGATATGATATGGAAGAACGACGAGAAATACATCGTGAAACAATGGCGAGTTGGATTGAGGGTCATACTGATTGTATGTCCATTGTCAGTGATTCTGATATTTATTGAAAAGTCTGTAAAATATCGTTACAGGATGCCCAAAAATCGCATGTACAACGTCACTTAGCATCACTAAATCATACACGGAAATTGGACCCGTTGAAAGCTGACAATTTTAACGAAGAACTCTGTGAAGCTTTAATGGCGGCTAATATCCCATTAAAGAAACTTGGCAATCCCACTTTCAAAACATTTCTTCAAAAATATACTGGTCGAAATGTTCCTGATGAATCCACCTTACGTAAATATTATGTTTCTAAGTGCTTCACGAAAACAGTAGAATGCGTTAGAAGACATCTTTCAAATTAGTACCTATGGATAAGTGCCGACGAAACTGTCGATATATTAGGACGCTGTCTGGTAAATGTTGTAGCTGGTGTACTACATCCAACTATTCCATATAACGCATATGTAATAGCATCTAAAGTTATAAATACAGTTGACGAGAAACAACATGCTTCATTTGGACGACAGGTCCAGGGAAAAAATACTTCTATTTGTTACTGACAGTGCCGCATATATGTTAAAAACAGGCAGACTATTAAAGGAAACATATTCTTATATGCTGCATATTACTTGTGTAGCACATGCTCTCCACAGAATCCGTGAATATATCAGAGACAACAATCCGGAAGTTGATAGGCTTGTATCCGCTTTGAAAAAAAAGTTTTCAGAAAAGCACCATCGAGAGCGGCCCTTTACAGGGAAAAACTTCCATATTTGTCACTACCACCCTCGCCAGTAATAACTAGATGGGGAACATGGCTGGAAGCTACTCGTTTTTATGCAGAGAATTTCGATAGTTTACAAAATTTCGTTACATGTTTGAATGACGATGCTAGAAGTATTTCTGAGTGCAAGGAACTAACACAAATCCTAAATTTACAAAATCAAACTTTTAAATACGCTGAAATAAAAGAATATTTCCAGTGCGCACCTATAACCAGTTGCGATGTAGAAAGGACGTTTTCTATCTACAAGGATGTACTTAATTGAAAGAGAACAAGTCTTACAGAAGAGAGCCTTGAGAAAGTATTGCTAGTAAATATTAATACTCCTTTACTCGACTTGAACAACAAAATGAACAAATAATAGTGTATTTTGTATTTTATAGGTCACCAGCCAGTTGTTATCCAATTATATACATAAAATTAAAACCTCTTTAAAATTAGAAAATTTCAGTAGTGCGCCAATGGGCGATGAGTCATCGGCCGCTCGTGTCCGCCCCCTACTTATAACGAAAGTCGCCTATAGCGGCGAAAATTTGATATTGGTGATCCAACGGTCAGGTCAGCTATATCGAGCGCGAACGAGGGATAAGATGATTCATACAAATCAGTTCCTGTCAATTTCATAGAATTTTCTTAATTGAGTTTGCAGACGGTTCTTGGTAAAACATGTTATATAACTAACTAATTTAAATAATAAATTGTATAATATTTATCACAGTTGAAATAACGTCACACTAATTTTTCTTTGTACTCTTTTACCGAAACATAAAAATTAGTGGAAAGTTATTTCAAGTGTGTTATTTTGACTTAAATATTATGAAATATACTATTTAAATTAGTTAGTTATAATATCATATAGAAGCTATTTTCGCAGTAAGTGGTGATTGGGAAGTGTAAGGAATGTCAGCAAAAAACGAATGTCATTATTTTTGCTGAATTTAATTTATCGCATTCATGAGTGACCACCCACAATCTGGAGAAATCGCCCCCTTTTATGATAATTTTCAAAATAAGGAAAATATTGTGCTATAGAAACAGCACTGCTTTAGTGGTTTAAGGAAAAAATGATCCGAGGAATAGCAATCAATGGGGGCCCCTCTTGCAACAAAAGGCATAAGAGGAAGAGCTTAAAGTAAAAAAATATAAATGCTCAGAAAGTTTTATGTAACGGTTTCGAGCCCGCCATAATATTGTGCCTGAATTTTTTTTTAGTGAAAGTGAAAGTGTAAATATAAGAGTAACTAAGGAATGATTATAATCTGTCTGGCCTAACATTAGAAAAAGCAGTCTGGACGGACAAATTTTCAATGCTGATGAAACAGGTCTTTCCTTTAAATTTACCCCAGCAGCAACATTAAAAAAAAAACTCAAAGGTGACAAATGTTTTGGTAGCATGCTGTCCAAAGACAGAGTTACCATCTTAATAGCAGCAAATATGTCGGGGCCTATCAAAAGAAAATTGCTTGTAAGTGATAAATAATTGCTTTAAGAACTTCAAGTGTCTATCAGTCACCTATGAATCTAACAAGAAGGCATGGATGACATCCAACATTTTCACAAAATTTCTACGGCAATGGGATAAACGGACAAAATCAAAGACAAAATTCTTATTTTAATTGACAACTGCATAGCACATCCTTATGTTCCAAATCTGAGTTGAATAGAGTTGTGTTTTTACTTTTAAACTTATTTTCGGCAATTTCTAGTTATAAAGATGATCGAAAATGACAAAGAAATTTTTTAAATGAACATCTCGCAAACGCTATCAATATTATGTCAAACGCGTGATCAAGGGTAAATCAAACATGGAAGTGTAAATATGTGCTAAACACATTCATGTTTGATTTACACATTTCTGTATTATATATTTTAGAAACATTATTATTTTTGTGTTGAAATTGCATGTTCGCCAAAGATAAATCTAAGCCTTCCAATTCATTCACAAGAAGACGGTATACGACAGCTCTCTTCTTAATTTTTACATTTACTCTTTTAATTACAAAATTTGCGTCGATATTATTCGTGTAGTGAATTTAAATGTATTGTCTATGGTTTATCTAGGCCTTTTAATGGCACTGCATAGATAGTACCGACTGATCTATGCTTAAGTGTTCACATTTTCACATATTTTACACATTCGGTCTATAATTAAGCAATGGAACTTTTTAGGTGACAGATTTTTTTCCATTTGTCATTTTGTTATTAATTACTTTTGAATCATGCCGCTACGCCAAGATTGTTAATTACTTTTAATACATTTCTTCATATATTATATTTCTGCAAAGAAATTTAATATATAAGTGTTGTTGATGATGAGTTAGACGTTTAGCAACGATGACTGTAACAGCCGCAGTGTTGCCAAGTTGATAAGCATTTACCACCAGACTGCACGCTTAAAACCAATAAAAATCTGCCAAATTTTCATATCCCGACAAAAATAAAATTTACTACCATTTGTATAGCAAATATAAATTATGTAAATGCAATAATTATAATAAACTCTGTATAGCGATGCCGACAGTGTGTGTGTGTACGTTGACTGTGTGTTTATCGTTTCCTATCCATGAAATTTCGCATATTGTTAATGTTTTAATATTTTCCGATAAAATTTGGACAAAAAAAAATGATCACAACTTTCCACACAACATAAGGAACAAACACACAAAATTTTATCAACATCGATTTTGTAGTTCGAGAGTATATATATATATATATTATGTTCTCTTTCAGGTTTCCGCGGGTAGTAGTATGTGTTGTCACTGTATTCCGGGTTTTCTTCCGCGTTTCCACTGCTTGGTCTTTGGAAAGACCGATGCTGATTTCTTGACGACGTTTCGGCAAAATCACACTTGCCATCTTCAGGTCTGCGATAACTGTCTGCTTCTGCTTCTTGTTATTCGTAAACTGACGTTTTCGGGATTCGGATGGTGGTTATATACTCCGTTAGCTTTTCGGTTGGTTGCCCTTGGACGAGTGTGTGCATGGTTCCGTGTCGTTGGGCTCGTGTTTGGAGTGTGTCGGCTGGTTTGCGATGTAGAATTATTAGTTTGGTGTTTTTTGTTGGTATCTGTTCTTGATAGTGCTGTTTTCCATGCTGTTGGTAACCTCTGGGCATCATCTCGTGAATTCAGATTGTTCGGATGTTTTTCAATTTCGATGGCTTCCCTGATGATTCTGGTTTTAGTATGTTCGATGTTCGCTAATAGCTTGGTGTTACTGAAGTCTATCGTGTGGGATGTTTCTTTTACATGTTGAGCCAGGGATGAAGTTTTCTCGTCTTTTCTCACGGAATTTTTGTGTTCGTCTCTTCTTGCGTTTATCCTTCTGTTCGTTTGTCCAATGTAAGTTTTTTCACAGTTGAGGTACGGAATTTCATAAACTCCTTGGTTTTCTAAAGGTATTTTTGTTTTAGGGTTTCGAAGGACTGTACTGATTTTTCTGTCTGCTTTGAATGTTGTTTCAATGTTGTGTTTTCGTAGGATTTTCGATATTCTATCGGTGGTGCCTTTAACATAGGGTAAGTAGGTTATGGCAGTTGGTGTTTCTTTTTCCTCTTGTGGTGTTGTTGGTTTCGGCTTGGATGCTCTTTTGATAGCAGATTCACTGAAACCATTCTGCTGAAGTGCCTTGTGGAGTTTGTCCATTTCTTGGGCGATGTTATGTTCGTCTGCTAATCTCTGCGATCTTGTCACTAGGATTTTCACTACTGATTGTAACTGAGCTGGGTGGTGGTGAGACTGAGCGTTCAGATATCTGTGTGTATGGGTGGACTTTTGGTATACCATGTGACTGAAGTTCCCATTTTCTTTCTTCTTGACCAAAACGTCGAGGAATGGTAATTCGTTGTTCGATTCTATTTCCATCGTAAATTTTATTATTGGATGGGTTTTGATCACGAAAGTGTCATCGACGTAGCGTAGCCAGAGTTTGGGTTTGTGGGTGGCCGTCCTTAGTGCTGTTTTTTCTAAGTTTTCCATAAAAAGGTTTGCTATTACTGGTGATAGTGGAGAGCCCATTGGGGCGCCTTCTATTTGTCTATAGCGCTGATCTTCGTAGATAAAGTATGTGTTTGCCAGACAGTGTTTCACCAAGTTCATTATGTGCACTGGGGGTTGGTATATTCGTTCGATGGTCTCTAGAGCTTCGGCAACTGGTATATTGGTAAACAGTGATACTACGTCGAAGCTTACTAATAACCATTCTGGTTCTACTTTTTCTTGTCTCAATAGATCGATGAAGTGGCTTGCGTTCTTGACGTAAGATTCGGCTTCTTCGACATGATGACAATCTGAAATCACGAGATGATACCCAGAGGTTACCAACAGCATGGAAACCAGCACTAACAAGAACAGATACCAACAAAAAACACCAAACTAATAATTCTACATCGCAAACCAGCCGACACACTCCAAACACGAGCCCAACGACACGGAACCATGCACACACTCGTGAAAGGGCAACCAACCGAAACGCTAACGGAGTATATAACAACCATCCGAATCCCGAAAACGTCAGTTTACGAATAACAAGAAGCAGAAGCAGACAGTTATCGCAGACCTGAAGCTGGCAAGTGTGATTTTGCCGAAACGTCGTCAAGAAACCAGCATCGGTCTTTCCAAAAACCAAGCAGTGGAAACGCGGAAGAAAACCCGGAATCCAGTGACAACACATACTACTACCCGCGGAAACCTGAAAGAGAACATATTATGTCTTTACGGGGAGAAGACTTTACACCAAACCAAGACTTTCGAAAAACTAAGAACAAGAAGAAGCAAACTGCTTTGTGACCTGACTTTTCTACAACGTTGCCGAGAGGACAACATCGTGCCACAGACATTGAAAGTGAAGTTCAACAGAAACACCAGACAAACCAAGAACATTCTGAAGAGAGCAAGTATGTCGCTACTGGGGGAGTCCATCCACGAGACTAGAAAAATGTTGGATGATACCAACAAACAATTACTGCAACTACATCTTAACCTCAGCAACATCATCCACCCGATAATTTGGAGAATACTGGATCAGCTCAGTGAATTCCGTTCCGAGACAAATACCGATTGGACAAAAGCAAAACAAATAAAGAAGTTCAACCACCTGCAAGCAGAACAAAAACCCAGAAAAGTGGTATACAACTTATCCACCCATGTATTCGACGCAGCATCCCACAATGTTTTGGCTAAAGGATTTAACTACGCAATAGCTCCTGCCCGCATACCAGTAGAAGAAATAATTTGTGGAGTAGAAGCAACTATAGCTGGGATTGACAAGAATACGGCCGAGACTATCCGCCAAGATGTATCGCAAATATTAAGGACAGCCAAACCACCAAAGAAGAACCTATCACACGAAGAATTCCTGGCATTGAAACAACTAAGGGAAAACGAAAACGTTATTATTCTACCAGCCGATAAAGAAATTCAACTGTGGTAATGAACACAACCGACTACGACGTCAAAATAAGAACCCTCTTGGAGGATCCAGCATACCAACCAATCTCCACGGATCCCACAACATACCTGGAGAAAACAACCAAAACTAAAATCAAGGAGAGTCCAATCGACAAGGAAATCCAGACAGCACTCATTCCAAGGGAGAAGTCATCAAGATGCCCCAAATTCTACGGCTTACCTAAAGTCCACAAGGAAGGTGCACCCCTAAGACCCATAGTCAGCTCCATTGGATCACCTGTTCAACAATTGGCTAGATACGTAGCCCAACAACTACAACCTCATGTCGAAGAAGCCGAATCTTACGTCAAGAACGCAAGCCACTTCATCGATCTAATGAGACAAGAAAAAGTAGAACCAGAATGGTTATTAGTAAGCTTCGACGTAGTATCACTGTTTACCAATATACCAGTTGCCATCGAACGAATATACCAACCCCCAGTGCACATAATGAACTTGGTGAAACACTGTCTGACAAACACATACTTTATCTACGAAGATCAGCGCTATAGACAAATAGAAGGCGCCCCAATGGGCTCTCCACTATCACCAGTAATAGCAAACCTTTTTATGGAAAACTTAGAAAAAACAGCACTAAGGACGGCCACCCACAAACCAAACTCTGGCTACGCTACTTCGATGACAATTTCGTGATCAAAACCCATCCAAAAATAAAATTTACGATAGAAATAGAATCGAACAACGAATTACCATTCCTCGACGTTTTGGTCAAGAAGAAAGAAAATGGGAACTTCAGTCACATGGTATACCGAAAGTCCAGCCATACACACAGATATCTGAACGCTCAGTCTCACCACCACCCAGCTCAGTTACAATCAGTAGTAAAAACCCTAGTGACAAGATCGCAGAGATTAGCAGACGAAGATAACATCACCCAAGAAATGGACAAACTCCACAAGGCACTCCAGCAGAATGGTTTCAGTGAATCTGCTATCAAAAGAGCTTCCAAGCCGAAACCATCAACACCACCAGAGGAAAAAGAAACACCAACTGCCAAAACCTACTTACCCTATGTTAAAGGCACCACCGATAGAATATCCAAAATCCTACGAAAACACAACATTGAAACAACATTCAAAGCAGACAGAAAAATCAGTACAGTCCTTCGAAACCCTAAAACAAAAATACCTTTAGAAAACCAAGGAGATTATGAAATTCCGTGCCTCAACTGTGAAAAAACTTACATTGGACAAACGAACACAAGGGTAAACGCAAGAAGAGACGAACACAAAAATTCCGTGAAAAAAGACGAGAAAACTTCATACCTGGCTCAACATGTAAAAGAAACATCCCACACGATAGACTTCAGTAACACCAAGCTATTAGCGAACATCGAACATACTAAAACCAGAATCATCAGGGAAGCCATCGAAATTGAAAAACATCCGAACAATCTGAATTCACGAGATGATACCCAGAGGTTACCAACAGTATGGAAACCAGCACTAACAAGAACAGATACCAACAAAAAACACCAAACTAATAATTCTACATCGCAAACCAGCCGACACACTCCAAACACGAGCCCAACGACACGGAACCATGCACACACTCGTCCAAGGGCAACCAACCGAAATGTTAACGGAGTATATAACCACCATCCGAATCCCGAAAACTTCAGTTTATGAATAACAAGAAGCAGAAGCAGATAGTTATCGCAGACCTGAAGGTGGCAAGTGTGATTTTGCCGAAACGTCGTCAAGAAACCAGCATCAGTCTTTCCAAAGACCAAGCAGTGGAAACGCGGAAGAAAACCCGGAATACAGTGACAACACCAAATATATATATATATATATATACATCCCACTATCAACAGCGCGTCCTTTCATAATGCCTCCTTTTGGCGTCCACTTAAAAGAACGCGTATATAGTTGCACTCCTGCAGTGAATATTACTGTATAAGTATTGTACATTACGGTATTAATTTCAGATCACTTTTTTCTGGATACATTTTGCTATCAATCGAAACTCCGTTTACAACGCTATCTACTAGACGTCCGCACGTATTATTTTCGTTTACTTTACTGATCTTTCTGCGTCCACTATGTATATTCTTGTACTTATTACTATTTATAGAGCGTCCCGCAGTGTTGTCACTTCTTTTCCATAATATTCAACCTATTTAGAATATTTCCCGGCTCACATTTTATTTGATATTATGTCGGTAATTTTAATTTACAGGTGAATATTTAGTTAATAAAGTGATGAGATTATTTTTTATAAAGTATTCAAATTAACAATATTTAATCACACTGAATTAGCAATATGTTAACACTATTATTAGTTTTATTATTATTAAATGATTTAACCAATACTGAAATGGATACTTCACCGTCATTAAAATTACTATATGAGTATTTGTTAGCTGTAGGTACATAAAATAAAAAGCAAAGTTAGTTTAAATATCTGTTTATATCTTGTATTAATTTATTCTACAGAAATAATATAGGTAAATAAGACCTTTTCAATATTTATTTAATGTGAATACAAATTATTTAAGTTTTGTGTAGATATTTTGAATATGAACTTTTATTTTGAGCCAATTTTTGTTTTTTAGTATATCTGGATGTTTGTTGATAAGCTCCTCGCATTCACCTCTTTTTCGAGCACGTTTAGATTGGATATGTCTTTTGAAATAAGTAATTACTAACTGTTTTTGTTCTTCCGTCCATGGTATCAGGGTTCTTTTATTTGTGTTCGTTGTTTGTGATTCATTTGTATCTAATATCTTTTTATTCATTTCCTCTTTTTTATTATTTTCTTTTACAAGCTGTTTCTTGTTCTTCTTTGTTCATTCCTTCCCTTTAATTTCTTTCGGAAGATTATCACCTGTAAGTTCAAAATCAATGTTTTCTTCATGCTCATCATCAAAATTATCTAGATGATCAATTACTTCGTCATCATCATCCCAACAAACAGTATTCATCAAGTCCTCATCCAAATTTACTTCAATCTCATTTAATGCTTTCCCTTTATATTGTGTTGCGGCTCCTTTCTCCATCAGTAATAATAATTTCGATATTTTTGCAGTCTGGTACACATCATCGGGTAATCTATATGATCCGTTGTGTACTCCAGTTGTGTGCCCCATAAAGGATGCCAGTTGTTCGATATTATTGTCGGACATGCTTAAAATCTGAGTTAACGTGGGCAAGTGCTTGCGTAATCCAGTAGCTGTTATTGCATGTGGATTCTTTGCTCCACAAGCAGATAAATATTTTTTTAAAACTTTATAACCGCAAATTGGTTCTACTGCATTTAAATTATTAAACAAATATAGATTTGGTTTTTTTGAAATTAAGTCTCTGCATTTTATAAGAATTGATATATGAGTTTGTACGTCATTACTAAATAAAATTGGAACTCTTTTGCCCTCTTTCCTCGAGTCACTACCCTTTTAAATGTCTTCATTAAATTTTTTTCGCTTGGAGTTATTGCATCTGAAAATTCCTCGTAGTTTTGATTTTATCCTGCTTTTTCATAAACACGTAATAATAAGCGTTGCAATTCACCTGGTCTTCTACGATTATGTAGTAAAACTCTACAGAATACAGTTTCTAGTAAGATATTATATGATGGTTGATCATAATTATTATTATTTAACCTCATTGCAGTCTCGTTTTCTTTTGAGATAAGATATTCTTTTAAAAGCTTAAGATCACCGGCTAATGGAACCAGAGTGATTTTGTTCCATTTCCATTTAAATCATTAGCAGCTAGACTCGATACATCGAAGCGCCAATGAGATTGTAGAAGTTGAATCGTTGCCTTCAAATTACCTTCCGCTTCTGCTGATG
The DNA here is from genome assembly GCA_963170755.1 of Amphimallon solstitiale. Taxonomy (NCBI): domain Eukaryota; kingdom Metazoa; phylum Arthropoda; class Insecta; order Coleoptera; family Scarabaeidae; genus Amphimallon; species Amphimallon solstitiale. The sequence goes on from OY720684.1 coordinate 57,784,746, forward strand.
GTATAGTAGAATAAATATCTTTCCTTTTAAGAGCGTATATCATTGCTATATCGCAGCATTGCTTGAGTGACGTACCGATATTAATCGCATACGTTAGTGATTCATAGTATTCTCTTTCGACATTATATTTCGCAACGACTTTGGTAGCTGTGACTAATAAATCAAAATATATCGGGTTCAGTGCTTGAAATAGATTTTTAATTTTTGATTCTAGGTTGCGTACTTCTAATAACAATTTTCCTAATTCGCGCATTTTACGCGACGTTACGTTTATAAAACGTTTTTCCTTGCTGGACCCCCACGACCAATCCATGATTCTGGAAACCTTTCGTCAAGATATTCCATAACGGCACGACTATTATGTGCAGGAGTTCCATCGTGTTAGAAAACTGTCGGCGAGCGGCTAATGAGACATTTTGCAAAAGTTCAACCAAGTCGTCACGAAGGAACCTTAAATAATTGTTGCCATTCAGGTTCCCATCGAAGAAGTAAGGACCAAGTAGGTGTTCTCCGAGTATGCCACCCCAAACATTGAGTGGTCATCTTTGCTGGTGGTTTCCAATTCTCATGACGTGCGTTTTTTCATCGGTATAATGATGGCAGTTGTGACGATTGACTACCATAATTTTATGGAATGTCGATTCATCCGAAAATAACACGCGCATAAGATAGGATTCATCTTGGTCGATTTTGTTGACTGCCCAATTGCAGAAATTCTGCCTGGTTTCAAAATCTTGAGGTTGCAAATTCCTGATGCAATTGAATTTTAAATCTATGGAACTTGTATTTCTGAAAAGTACGATGCACAGAATGCACTGAAATATTAGTGTTCCTACTAATTTCACAGACACTGATATGAGGTCTTTCAACATCAGCCTCCAGAACTTTCAACTCGTTTTCTACGGTCAAAACTGGCTTCGTTTTAACTTTCTTTGCTTGTTGAATAGTACCAGTAGACGTAAATCTATCCAACACCTTTTTAAACGCACGTGGCTTTGGACGCGTTCTGAGAGGATATCTCTCAGCGTACAATCGTGACGCCAACATACAATTTTTGAAACATTCGCCAAGAATAAACACCATGTCTTCTGGCCGCTGTCAGTTTATTGTTATTTTTTCTGTTTGCAATGATGATAATTGTACTTCTATTGTTTTATCATGACAGCTGACTTTGAAAAAGAACGTTTTTCGACAAATTGACCCAACAACTTTGTTTCTCTTTTTAATTTTGTAATGAAATGTGTTCTTTTTTAATAAATGGAGAACTTGAAATTTTGATTATCCAACGATATAATTATTTTATATGGTTATGATATTTTAGAAAAAATGACTATTTGCTAAGCCCAATCAAATATTATCTTCTTTCCTTAAATCACTTGAAAAAAAATTAAGAGTAGGTAGATGTGGTCTTACTTTATCCCTAAATTCGAAATCGAAACACCGGTACAATTTAGTTCCTGCCAACAAAAATGTCGAAGTACGGTCTAACTGCGAAGAAAAACCGTTATAATAGCAAAACCGCTAAAGTTAGGGGTATGGCGTTACATAAGGAAAAAAAAGTACTCTTCGAGGGCTTTCCGAATGAGCCACAAAACATATATTGCTCCATTTAAAAAAACATAGGTTTGATACGCCACTGGAATACGACACGGCACTGATGACCAAAAATATTTTAGGGAAATGGTGATTGTAATTATGGATAATTTTTCTCTTAGACTTTTTCGATATATTGTATGATAGAGGAGCTACGGTCCGAGGCATCCTAGGTTCTACACCCTGTAGATGCGAACGTGGCATGGAATTAACGCCAACATTTAATTGTCCTACATCTATAAAATCTAGCTTATTAAATATCTTCTTTACTAATATATCATATAATATGGCTATTAATTTACAGTACTGAAACGGTAGGCCTTCTAGTGATTAAACTTCTAACAACTGACATTGTTATTTGACATAAACATTGACATTTGGATTTGGTTAGATTGGTTATCTGTTTGCAAGTTCTTAAATAATTTTATCTACTGAAGAAGAAGTCTTTTTAGTTGAGCATTATTTTCACTCATACAGTATAGGTAGAGAAAATGATTCAAGTATTAAATTCGTCCGCGATCAATTTTCGGAACATTTCAGTAAAGAGGCACCAAGTTATGCTTTTGTACTGAACATTATAACCAAATTTAGAAGAACTGGATGTATGCTACACTAAGAGAAACGTAAACCTGGACGAAGAAAAACAGTGGATACCAACGAAAATCACGAACGAGTATTCAATCAAATTATGGTCTCACCACGTCGGCGTCGCGTCGTAGTCAACTCTCTGCTGCAAAATTGAATATGAACAGCGGGACTTTTCAGAAGATCAAGAAGCAACTTAATGTTATTGATACGTTATTCAGATGATCCAACAATTGAGAAAGGGTAATTATGCTGCAAGACTTGAATACTGTGTCAGAATTCTACCTCTGTAATATGATAATCCCAGTTTCATCAGTAACATATGGTATAGTGACGAATTGCTGCATGTTCGTTGGTGGATTTATAAGAGACGAGAAGCCGATAATCTAGTCTAGGTGGGAAAACACGCAGCTCGTTGACAATTATATTAGAAATATGTAAACTCAACAGCTTTCTATTTAAGTTTTATTTACATTTTACTACTTTGATTACTATTTTTATAGGTTATTTGGCATTTGAGAGTGTAATTTTTTGAATTGATAAAGAGAGTGTTTAAGGGAAACAAAATTTTGCATATAAAACAGGCTGAATGTTCCAACCTTATTCAACGCACATCTAAATCATTTTACAGCGCTGCCGTTCTGGGGGACGCACACATATCGGCAAAATGAAAGTTGATATACAGTAGTAAATATACGCTGTTCGATGAAAACGCCTCTACCAGAAATATCAGTAACTAAAAATATTCAATATCCTTCATATTGCTATTAAATCAGGCTTTGCTGCAACTGGTATATACCCTTACAACCAGCATATTATACCAGATTACTTTTACCAGATCGCAGACAATATTCAAAATACGCCCTTCTCCCACGAGCCGCAAATTGAAGAGAACAGAAATAATATTGCAAATTTAGAAGGATCACAGGAAGAAAATTTTCTAGAAAATGACGGTAATTACCTATTTCTTTTCAACGAAGACTAAATAATGACAAAGAAAATACCAAGAATAAAACTGAAATTATATACATACAAAATGCCATAGAGATTACTGAAAGTGTAGCCACAGATGTAAACGAAAATAATATGACAAAACTAAAGCCTGATGAAATAGTACAATTAGATAAAGAAAAGCCTGGGACCTCCAAAAACATTGAAGATACACCATCAAAGTTTTTAGAACAAGTGGCCCCTGTGCCAGAAATATCAGCTCAGAAATCAAAAAAAAAACAGTCAGGACAAATACTGACATCGAAACGTTTGAAATCGAAGAAATCAAATGAAAGCTACAATTTGAATACTAGAAAAGGAAATATTGCAAGTTTTAACCAAAAAACTAAATCTGGAAAAAACAGAAACAGTGAAGATGATGTAAAATGCGTAGAATGCCTGGAAAATTACTATGAAACTACGGAACGAGTCAACTGGATTTGATGTGTAGAATGCCAAAGATGGTTGCATGAATCATGCACAATGTATGGTAACAGATGCAACATTTGTGGCAGAACACAGAAAAGACAGGAAAAAGCTAAAAAGGTGACCAAAGCGATTATTGACCTGTAAAATGACAAATATTCGAGACAAAGTATGTTTTTATTCATAAATTTGATATTTTTATTAGAATTTAGGTATTTATTTTTGAGAAGTTTACTGTTAATTTGTTTTCGAATTTATTATTGTCTCTAAATATATATTTTTATATAGTTTGCTATCATTAATTGTTTAATTACTTGAGCAGAGGTATTTATCCCCCTATGAGGCATAAATCCTCTGCATGTAGGGTATTAATCCCATCAGAAGGGCGCATATCCCACTTTTGACAATTTTACAAATATTCATTTTTATCAATTAAAATACAACAATTCGTTATTAACCACTAAAATTTCAATGTTACATGAGTTATTGTGTACTACTTTGTATTTACCGGACGTTTGTCCTTTAACGATAAGTTTTTGTAGTGAATTAAGCTTAAGGGGGGCATATATCCCACATTTACCCTACATGCCAAGACATTGGGTGATCTTGGCACCATCAATATAGAGAAAGTGGGCGCTGACATTTGTAAAGGAAAACAGATTAGAATTGAGATATCATGAGTGGGTATGATTTACATTTCAAATAAATATATGTCAGATTTGGTATACAGGTGCCCATTTTCTATATCCCTACATGGGTAACTTTCTTAATATTGAAGATACCAGATCGGTTAAATTAGCGTGGTTATTAAGAAATTTGAAGAGTATTTGATAGTATTTTCAGATTTAACATTTATTGTCAACTTCTGAAAATATTTTTAAAAAATTATAAAATTGCCTAAATTTTCAATTACACAAGTTTTCAATCAACAATTGAAGACAGAACTGATATGAAAACAGTATCTGGTAGTAATTTTTACGTAGAACTTAAATCTTGGTTACAAATTTAAGCCACACTTAATTATCAAGCTATAACATAAACTTGAGTTTTTTTAAATGGCAAGCATAGTTGGTCATGACTTCAGAAAAATGCTTATTTTTTCTTGATTTCATGGTATGGTAATCTTTTAAAATTTTTATTATAGCGAGAGTAATTCAATTACTGTTAATTTTTGAAAGAATAATCAGGAACAAACCCTTAAAAAACTACTTTAATGCGAGCTATATATTAAAATAGTTTTTCAAAGCTTGCTTGCTCATTATTTCCTCAAAAATTAAGAGTAATTGAATTACTCTCGCTATAATAAAATTTTTAAAAGATTACCATACCATGAAATAATGAAAAAATAAGCATTTTGATGGTCACTGCCAACTATGATTGCAATTTATGTTATATCTTGATAATTAGGTGTGCCATGAATTTTTAATTAAGATTATTAAATTCTACGTAAAAGTTACTATCAACAAAATTTATTTTAGTTCTATCTTCGATTTTTTAAAAATATCTTCAAAAGTTGAAAATAAATGTTAAATTTGAAAATCAATAATAGCCGAAATGATGTATTTCGAATGGATTAAAATGAAACTAGTATGAAACGATATCAGATGAAATTTAATCTTCTACAAAATATTAAAAAAAAAGTTAAATAAACTATTTGTTTCAGTAAACGTTGTAAATGTACGTTTTTATTCTAACCCAGTCTTTATTATGTAAGAGATCTGGATATTTCTTTAATAAATCTTCGCACTAGTGCTCCTTAGGTGGCTGTTTTAATTGAATATGTCTTTAAAAGTATTTTTTAAAAATGATACGTTATATTGGGATGAATCTAACAGTATATGTGTAGACAAGCATGCTGGCTGTACAAGTGTAACATCACACATAATCATATACCGGGTGTTTAAGTTCGGCCACCGGTTATATCTCGGTAACCGTTTACAGTACAATCTTACGGAAAAAAATCATGATAGTAAAATAGACCACGGGAACTTCAACAAAAGTATTTTTAAGTTTCCAAAATGATCGCAGGGGCCGCAATTCTCAAGATGAATTAAAATTTCGATAATTTTTCATTAAATTCTAGATTAAGATAGTTTAAAATTTTTACTAGCAACATTTTTAGACGTTTTTATACAATTTTCATTCGAAACTTTTTAATCTAAGTCGCATACGGAGGGAAGGGTGGAGGGGGTTTGTTTGCGTACAAAAGTAGGTATAATTTCGGTTTGCCCCGCCGGATATGAATGTTTCTGAGCTCATTAGATAGAGAATTTTACAAGGAATTGATGGATATGTAGTACGAGATTACGTGGTTGTCAAAAAAAGTAACAGGGGCCGTTGTTCTCAATTTATGTATATTACTTGTTTTTTCTTTAAAATTTTAAATAGAACGGTATATTTTTAATATCGTAATATTGAAGCACATAAAAAACTAAAGAGAGTGATGAAAACCGGAGGTTGCTACCTCCTTTCTTGACGAAGATATAGTCATACGAAGACAATCCAGAAAAATAAAAAAAATTAAATATAAATTTATTTATTTATTGGGAGTAATAATTTCATTTTAATTTTAAAAGAGTCTCTAGACAGTGTATAGTTCGTTTTCACTTGAATTTTCATTATACTTTTTCATAAATGTATTCATTTCAATCTTTTTATCGATTTTTTAATTCATTGCATATGTTACGTTAGATTCTCCTATTAAATGTTTTCAAATTCTCTAGCTATTATTTTTTAAATATCATTTCTTGCCCTTTCCAACATTTAAATAAAATAATAATAATACTGAACAGTGTAGTTTGCATTTTTTTTAAATTTTCATCATACAACATCGCATGCGCCGTGATACTAAATTACATTATTATGAGATTTCCAAGGTGGGCCATGAAAATTACAATGTAAAAATATTAGTGTCACTTGTAGTTAAACTTTTTGTATCTATTTAGTAAATTAAGCCTTTTTGGACACCAGCACATAATTATTCAGTTTGTAAATGTCATATGTATTCTATCGTTGAGGCTTATGACGTGATCAGAATGTATTTTCAATGCTTTGAAAATGAATTCTTGCTTCCCGGCAATATTCTCTAAATTATCGGGAAAGAAGACATTATTGAACTTTTATTCGCTTTGCGAGATAGTCTTGATTTTTATTTATGGGACAGAATAAAAGAGAGTTTATCACAAACAGCCGATTACAACAATTGCTGTCTCCGAAATTGAAGTAACTGTGCTCTCTACTAATCGACAAGTAAACATGTGTATTGAAAATAATGGTAATGCTTTGAAGATTTGTTAAGTTGAAGTTTTTTTGTTTTATTTTTTGTACTTTCTGATTTAAATGCATTTTTTTGTTTATATTACTCTGTCAATATATTTTCTTATTTATGTTTAGGTATAACAATACTTTCTTTTACTTACTTTCATGTTATAGGCGGGGATGAATTAGATATCAATTTTTGTAGCCTTTCGTTACTAATAAATAAATGATTTGTTTATAACTGATGCATTATATTATATTGTTTTTTTTTTTCTCGTTATTGTCTACTTAGTTCATGAGTTATGGAAATTATTTTTGCTGTTTACCTATAATTAGATGTATATCTGTTGGGTAATAAAGATATATTATTATTATTATTGTAATTATTTTATTTCAATGTCTAAAAAGACAAGACATGAAATTTAAAAATAACTAGAGAATTTGAAAACATTTAAAAGGGGAATCAAACGTAACATATGCAATAAATTAAAAAATCGGTGAGAAAATTGAAATGAATACATTTATGAAGAGTATGATGAAAATTCAAGTGAAAACGAACTATACACTTTCTAGAGACTTTCTTAAAATTAAAATAAAATTATTACTCCCAATAAATAAATAAATTTATGTTTAAAATTTTTTATTTTTCTTGTCTTCGTATGACTATATTATATTCTTGTCTTCGTATGACTATATCTTCTTCAAGAAAAAAGGTAGCAACTTTCGGTTTTCAAACCTCTCTTCAGTTTTTTATGTGCTTCAATATTACGATTTTAAAAATATACCGTTCCATTTAAAATTTGAAAGAAAAAAGAAGTAATATACATAAATTGAGAACAGCGCCCCCGTTACTTTTTTGACAACCACGTAATTTCGTACTGCGTATCCTTCAATTCCTTGTAAAATTCTCTATCTAATGAGCCTAGAAACATTCAAATCCGATGGGGCAAACCGAAATTATACCTACTTTTGTACGCAGACATACCCCACTCCACCCACCCCTTCGTATGGGACTTAGATCAAAAAGTTTTAAATGAAAATTGTATAAAAACACCTAAAAATGTTGCTAGTGAAAATTTTAATCTATCTTAATCTAGAATTTAATAAAAAATTATCGAATTTTTAATTCATCTTGAAAATTACGCCCCCTTGCAATCATTTTGGAAGCTTAAAAATATTTTGCTTGAAATTCCCGTGTTCCATTTTACTATCAAGATTTTTTCCGCCAACTTGTACGATAAACGGTTGCCGAGATATGGCCGGTGGCCGAGCTTAAACAGACACCCGGTATATTTTTCCTTAACCGTCGCGAAATCTAAGTTTTTTTTCCTTAAAAAGGATATGTGTTTCTTATTTCCTTCTTCTATAGTCAGTTAATAAAAAAGTTTTTTTATGTTTCTTGTGTTCATGCCTGGATATATTAAAGTAAATATTGCCGGAAATAAAAGTCGTTTTTGTTAATCTCAATTCAGTTATGCATCAATTACTTTAGGGTTCCTTAAAATTAATGCTTTTCTTTGAATCGAACATATTTGAATATTTTATTTTTAGAATCAATACAACAAAATATGTTACATAAGCGTAAATTGTGATTATAAAGACTAGTATACAAATTTATAAAATATACAATTTGGTATTGATTATATTAGCTGTATTTGCTTCTTGCAGCGTATATAGTTTAAACCCTCTTGTATAAATAAGAATATCATCAGTCATAAAGATTTAGTGTAACTGTGACAACACTGTTAGAGACGTAAACGATAGTTACACATGTCAGGCCTTATACAAAAGAGGCCGATTTAGCAATCAGACACATCGGAGCCGAGTTCCATTTAAGAATATACAAATATTTTTGTATATAAAATATAGTAAAATTATTTACCCCTCTTGTGTTGCTCATATTGTTATCATATAATATAATGCAATTTTAAACAATACACACGGTTATCTGTATTTGTTAGTATGGAGGCTTGGTAGTCTTATAGACATGTGGAGGCGAGTAAGATAGCTATGCAAGTACATATATATATATATATATATATATATACATATATATATATATATAGATTATTTGTAATTGTAAAATCACTCCAGTTTGCAAAAATATAATATATACAATAGAGAATAGTAATGAAAAATAACAATTTTAAGACAACTAAAATATTATAGAGTGGTTATATATCAAGTTCTCTTAATGGTGCCTGTTCAGTTTAATTTCAATATTCAATTAGATATTTTTTGCTTTTGTTCTAAAAATCACAAAACAGGAAATAAAAACCAACGAAAACAGGATGCACCAAAACATGAAAGACAGAGAGAGATTTATAAGCCAGATGACACTGCTAATGGTTTGCTATAAAATTTATTTAAACTCAATAGAATTTATCTTGAAATATGTGATTTTGAACTTTTATTACAGCTATATCATTACTTATGACTTTTATTCATACTGTGCTTAATTGGTGCGTGATCTGCATCTGGAATAAATCCATTTAATCAAAGTTCTGTTGTATATCACAATTATATACATAATAATTTCTTTTAAATTTACTATTTCTGGATTCACTTCAGTGTAGTGATTATTTTCTGTCTTGAAATTTTGCGTCATTGGAAATTTTCAGCTCCCAGTGATTGTCAGAGATATAATAGGGATTCCCCTGATTATAGATACTTATTTATTTGTGCTATTAGAAATACGATGTTGGAAATTCCCCAACAGACTAGAAAAATATTTGCTTATAATCTACTGACTTGAGGAATATTAAATTAGTTATAGATAAAAGGCACATATCGCGTTAATTGTAGAATAATCTTGTTATTTTTATAATAAAATTTACACATCTTCTTACAAATGAAACGTATAAGACAGTGTAGAAATAAAAGGACGCCACAAAAAATTAAATGTGGTATTCTCAGTGCTTAGTACAGTATGTGTATCCACTGAATTTTGAAGTGATATGTCCCTATTGTGTCGTTTTTTATGTTAAATTGACAATTTAAACTTCTGCCTTATTTTATTTGCATTTTTCTTTGCAGAAAAATGCTGCTTTGCTTATTTACTCCAACCTCTTTTTTCCTCTCTTTTGTTATTTGTCACATTTAACGACTCGACATTCGCTACGTTCTTTTATTGTTACCTTCTTTTGTGATCCGTTCATTTGTCCTTTATTCTTAGTTCAAGCTGAACTGACTAAATCTACGCTTGTTGTTTTGCGTATGAATAGCAATCCATTATTAAAAATGAGATTCGCCAAGAAACTACCTGCGTAATATTCAATTTAAATTTAAGTTTTTACCACAAGTTATTTACACGATTCGATAAATACTATATGTTATTGTTCGCTAATGAAGTATCGCCCTGTAATTTTAATATGTAACGCATGATCAGTCAAGTTGAACAAGCCGCTGCATGGGATACTATGAATGGCACATATATTATTTTTTATCATAACCCGTTATATAACAACCATTTAAGTTTCATTAATGGTTATGTGATTTTAAACAATCTATATTTAAAATTTCATAATATACGTGGTACGTTCGTTAAATTGTCATCATAAGTTGGAAGGCAGTAAAATATGAATTTATAATTTAAAAAGCCTTGATTTAAAATAATCCTCTGATTTCAGTTTATTTGGAAAGTATCTGAACACATTTGAAAATTATAATCTGCCAAAATAACACTGATAATATAAATTAGGAAAATGTAATTACAAAGTGTCAATGAAAACAACCAGTAACAATAAAGACGAAGAAAAAAACACCAGAATTATAAATTAAAATTGTCACTCCAAAAATAATAAACGAATTGTCAAATAACAAAGCTACAGGATTTTATTCAGTAACAACAACAAGAATAACATGAACAAAATATTTGTTACAGCCAATTTTGATGAAATTAATTAATGACACTATTAAAAAATTCCAAAATATCCACAATAGCTAAAAAACTTTAATTTTACCAATATCTAAGTATGGCAACAAACAGAACGTAGCACATTACTGATGAGATTGAACAAAATATTAGAGAAATGTCTATAAATTGACTTATCTGACCACAATAAAATTGTAGCAAAACTCAATATGCTATACAGAAGCACCCCGGTTTAATTTCAGCAGCGGAATATTTAATAAATGAAGTTAAAGGGAATTTGGAAGAAGGTAATATCGTAAGAGCACTCTATATGTCGACATGAAGTGATCTTTGCAAGCATGAGAGATTAATTTCTTAATTCACTCTATGATACAGAAGGAAACATATTTATATGTTTTGCCTCCTACTGACTTAAAACACATATTGTGTACGTAACGTCGGTATTAATGAAAAATCCTTATTTCATTCAGGATAATTGTATTAATTTAATATGTACTTAATATGCATTAAACACATACATCAAATTCTTAGCCGTATCTGTTAATACACATGAACCACACACACGTATATGTATATACATGCGTATATATATATCTATACAGGGTGTCCAGAAACTCTCCTGACAAACGAAGACCGGAGATTCCTCAGATAATTTTAAGACATTTTAACCCAATTCACCCTAGTCCGAAAATGCTTCCTAAGGGACCTAGAGCTCTTTGAAGATGGCGCCTTGTAATTTGTTTTTTTTTAATATCTCCAGAACGCTTCTATTTATAAAAACAAAAACTAGTATGCTTATTTATCCTCCAGAGATGAATCGATTCCATCAATTGCGAATTTCTAATACCGGTCATAGGCGTCCGTTTTGGGTAGGTAAACGGTTATTTTAACGCATAACTTTTTTGTCTTTAACTTTTAAGCATTTGTGACACTAGATTATTAAATTTTCAGGTATTCTAGTACTAAAAGGTACTCTTACTTTAAGTCGGTAGGATACACCGTTTTCTAGAAAAATCGATTTGAAAATTTTTCGTTTTTTCGTCATTTCAACTTCGCGAACTGACAACAATTTGACAATTAAAAATTTATTTCTGTTGGCACTTCAGAGCGAACTAGTGCAAAAAATAATAAATTGAATTTTAATGACGAAAAAACGAAAAATTTTCAAATCGATTTTTCTAGAAAATGGTGTATCCTACCGACTTAAAGTAAGGGTACCTTTTAGTACTAGAATACCTGAAAATTTAATAATCTAGTGTCACAAATGCTTAAAAGTTTAAGACAAAAAAGTTATGCGTTAAAATAACCGTTTACCTACCCAAAACTGACGCCTATGACCTTAGGAAGCATTTTCAGACTAGGGTGAATTGGGTTAAATTGTCTTAAAATTAACTGAGGAATCTCCGGTCTTCGTTTGTCAGGAGAGTTTCTGGACACCCTGTATATATATATATATCTAAACCTCAGCAACATCATCCACCCGACAATTTGGAGAATACTGGACCAACTCAGTGAATTCCGTTCCGAGACAAATACCGATTGGACAAAAGCAAAACAAATAAAGAAGTTCAACCACCTGCAAGCAGAACAAAAACCCAGAAACACCAAAGTAGAGAACAAATCACTCAAAGTGGTATACAACTTATCCACCCATGTATTGGACGCAGCATCCCACAATGTTTTGGCTAAAGGATTTAACTACGCAATAGCTCCTGCCCGCATACCAGTAGAGGAAATAATTTGTGGAGTAGAAGCAACTATAGCTGGGATTGACAAGAATACGGCAAATATTAAGGACAGTCAAACCACCAAAGAAGAACCTATCACACGAAGAATTCCTGGTATTGAGACAACTAAGGGAAAACGAAAACATTATTATTCTACCAGCCGATAAAGGAAATGCAACGGTGGTAATGAACACAACCGACTACGACGCCAAAATAAGAACCCTCTTGGAGGATCCAGCATACCAACCAATCTCCACGGATCCAACAACATACCTGGAGAAAACAACCAAAACTAAAATCAAGGAGAGTCCCATCGACAAGGAAATCCAGACAGCACTCATTCCAAGGGAGAAGTCATCAAGATGCCCCAAATTCTACGGCTTACCTAAAGTCCACAAGGAAGGTGCGCCCCTAAGACCCATAGTCAGCTCCATTGGATCACCGGTTCAACAATTGGCTAGATACCTCGCCCAACAACTACAACCTCATGTCGAAGAAGCCGAATCTTACGTCAAGAACGCAAGCCACTTCATCGAGCTATTGAGACAAGAAAAAGTAGAACCAGAATGGTTATTAGTAAGCTTCGACGTAGTATCACTGTTTACCAATATACCAGTTGCCGAAGCTCTAGAGACCATCGAACGAATATATCAACCCCCAGTGCACATAATGAACTTGGTGAAACACTGTCTGACAAACACATACTTTATCTACGAAGATCAGCGCTATAGACAAATAGAAGGCGCCCCAATGGGCTCTCCACTATCACCAGTAATAGCAAACCTTTTTATGGAAAATTTAGAAAAAACAGCACTAAGGACGGCCACCCACAAACCCAAACTCTGGCTACGCTACGTCGATGACACTTTCGTGATCTGGACACATGGAAAGGACCATCTCGACATCTTCCTGGAACATTTAAACAAAACGCATCCAAAAATAAAATTTACGATGGAAATAGAATCGAACAACGAATTACCATTCCTCGACGTTTTGGTCAAGAAGAAAGAAAATGGGAACTTAAGTCACCCGTACAGACAGATATCTGAACGCTCAGTCTCACCACCACCCGGCTCAGTTACAATCAGTAGTGAAAACCCTAGTGACAAGATCGCAGAGATTAGCAGACGAAGATAACATCACCCAAGAAATGGACAAACTCCACAAGGCACTCCAGCAGAATGGTTTCAGTGAATCTGCTATCAAAAGAGCATCCAAGCCGAAACCAACAACACCACAAGAGGAAAAAAAACACCAACTGTCAAAACCTACTTATCCTATGTTAAAGGCATTGAAACAACATTCAAAGCAGACAGAAAAATCAGTACAGTCCTTCGAAACCCTAAAACAAAAATACCTCTAGAAAACCAAGGAGTTTATGAAATTCCGTGCCTCAACTGTGAAAAAACTTACATTGGACAAACGAACAGAAGGGTAAACGCAAGAAGAGACACAAAAATTCCGTAAGAAAAGACGAGAAAACTTCATCCCTGGCTCAACATGTAAAAGAAACATCCCACACGATAGACTTCAGTAACACCAAGCTATTAGCGAACATCGAACACACCAGAATCATCAGGGAAGCCATCGAAATTGAAAAACATCCGAACAATCTGAATTCACGAGATGATACCCAGAGGTTGCCAACAGCATGGAAACCAGCACTAACAAGAACAGCAACAAAGAACACCAAATTAATACATCTACATCGCAAACCAGCCGACACACTCCAAACACGAGCCCAACGACACGGAACCATGCACACACTCGTCCAAGGGCAACCAACCGAAACGCTAACAGAGTATATAACCACCATCCAAATCCCGAAAACGTCAGTTTACGAATAACAAGAAGCAGAAGCAGACAGTTATCGCAGACCTGAAGATGGCAAGTGTGATTTTGTCGAAACGTCGTCAAGAAACCAGCATCGGTCTTTCCAAAGACCAAGCAGTGGAAACGCGGAAGAAAACCCGGAATCCAGTGACAACACATACTACTACCCGCGGAAACCTGAAAGAGAACATATATATATATATGTATATAAAGCAAGAAAAAGAGAATATGGGTAAATTCCGCTGTAGTGCAACCGTAGACACGTGTTTCTGACTAATTGGTCGTCATCAGTACGGTGTAGCTAAGGAATAAGGTGCGATAACTTTGGAGATGTAAGCATATACGGAAGACCATCAGGTGACAGACTGCCATTTGCAGCTTCAGTTAGAAGATCTTCGGTTTTGAAGACAACAACTAACATCGCCACGAGGAAGACATTGTCAACCTGCGTGCCATCCGAACCCAGGAGATATAATCAATAGAGGATTTATCGCGGATACATAAAATAAAGCATGAAAAAGAGAATATTGGGTAAATTACGCTGTAGTGCAACCGTAGACACGTGTTTCTGACTAATTGGTCGTCATCAGTACGGTGTAGCCAAGAAATAAGGTGGGATAACCTTGGAGATGTAAGCATATACGGAAGACCATCAGGTGACAGACTGCCATTTGCAGCTTCAGTTAGAAGATCTTCGGTTTTGAAGACAACAACTAACATCGCCACGAGGAAGACATTGTCAACCTGCGTGCCATCCGAACCCTGGAAAGATAATGAAAAGAGAAATTATCGCGGATACATAAAATATAACATATATATATATGTATATATATGGTAATCCGTAGGTTTTCACGGCAGTTATGTGAGTCGTTTCTGCTTCGGGAATTGATCCGCGTTGTCGTGGAGTCCGTATGTGGACTTCTGATTTCTCGAGCTTTCGGCACTCTCGCTGTTGCCATTATCAAGAAGTAGATAGTGTCGTCTTCGACACGATCTACTTACAACATCCATTTACCAGCTTCCGTTCGGCGGTCAACGAAAGTGGTGTTCCTGCTAGTCGCAGGAAGAAAACTGATCGGCACGATAGGTTAATATTTGCGCAAACCTACCACCGTATGCGCAGACATTTTAGGCTGTTAGCAATTTTCTCTGATGAATCAACTTCTCAATCGTCTTCCTACAGAAAGAAAACGGTTAATCGTGAGAGGGGATGAAGATATGATTCAAAATTATTTATGAATGTTCGATTAGTGGCCGGTTTTCTGTAGACGATGGATGCTTTTTGATTGACCAGGGCTTATATGGAAAATAGAGGGTGGTCATTTAAACTGTGCGCAATATGGGGACATACTAATGTCATCTTGCCTAGCGTTACTGTACTGCGTGGACCTTCCTGTTTCAACAAGATAAATTACCCATACATAAATCCAGAGTGGTTCAGCAGTGGATCGAGACTGCAAATATTGAAACTCTACTATGGCCCCCTAAAAGTCCAGATTTAAATCCTCTGGAAAATCTCTGGGGATTTATGAAAAAGAGACTCTAATAATGTATACAACAGTTCAAATCAATTATGAAATAAAATTGAAACTACCTGAGAAAATGTCATCGTGGGCTATTGCCAGAAACTTGTCGACAGCATGCCGTCACGTTTAGCAGAAGTAATAGAAAATAACGAAGGGTGGAGACACAATTAGTTAATTTATTATATATTTTAAACTTTAAATTTATTATTTCTTTACATTCTTTTTCTTTCTTTTTTATTATCTTTTGTTTTGTTATATTATTATATAAGTTTCTTGTAAATACATTATCTCATTTTCTAATAATTGGCAAAAACATAAAATGCCGTACGTATGCAAAAATATCAGCGAAACAGTAAATCAAGATAAGGAAATATAAATTCTCTTATACATGTGTATATCAAGCTCAACAGTAGAAATTCATATGAAACTAAACACATAAAACACAATATCCACAATATTCAATATGTGTTGATGTATATATATATATATGATATACATCAACAAATCAACTAATTTTCAAGAATATACATATATGATGTATATTCTTGAAAATTAGAGATGGGTACGAATTTAATCGGATTGAATTTTTTGTGGAAATCGTTTTTCTGATTCCTGAATTTTTGAAGATGTACTTTGAAGGTTATCATTGACAAATACTAAATTTTATCGTTGTCTATTGCAGTACTGTTTATTTATAATTACCTGGTATATTCAACACAAATACCCCCTTCTACCAGCTATTTTCAAATATTTAACACAAATGGAATAATTTACTTTGTGGTTGAATATAGTTTTATCAATTAATGCTAAACTAAATGCTTACCATTGGATATATAGATTGATTCTAACGGAGAAATAATTAATAGTTCCACAAAAATAATTTAATTTTTAGAAAAAACTGTCTAACCTATAATAATAATAACTATTATTATAATAACAATAAACATATACAAATAGAGACTGATTCAATTTCTAGATTTTGTATTCTCTATAACGTGGGTTAAAAAAGGGTACAGCCTAAATATATAGCAGTTGATACAATATATTTCAAAGTAAGAAGATAGAAGGTTTTATGATGTTTTAGACGCATTGAGCATGAGAAAAGTGAGGAAAAGGGAGACAATATAAATAGTTATGATTAGTTGTATTTTTAGCTTTTTCTCCCACGAATTTGTTTATTGTTTGAATTTATATTCATCATGACAATATATTTTATATTCTTGGCATGATTCAGAATATATTCTTCTTATTTATTTCACAAAACATTTTGTTCCAAAAATGCCCTTAGTACAACACATTTTGTTCCCTACCACCTCTAAATGTGCTAATTTAACATATTTCTTTATATCTGTCTGCTGAAAGTTCCTTGGCGTAAATAGTACCCACTAAACTTGTAAATGCCCTCGGATTGTGGGGAACATTCGTAGAGACACAGACTACAAGAAATCAACACACTTGCCGCAACAAATTATCGATAACAGTTTAAGGGTGGGCTTTCCTTAAGAAAAATTCCCGAACGGCGTATGTCGGGTTGCCTGAAATAAATTGAATATATTTACCGAGTTTAAAATGCCTGCATCTTGTACACGATGCAGATACCGGCTAGCAATATGAAGGGATATGCCCGGTCAACTGGAAAGCAAATAAATTTGGGATATTTGCCTCCTGCATTTATTGCATGAAAATATTGGTGCGGCTATTTTCTTCGAAATTTGTTTTTGCTGTTTCTGAGTATTCTCCTGGCTTGTATTTATTTAGTTTTATTAAGACTCCCGATTTATGTAATTTGTAATTATTTTAATGATATTTGCCGAAATTAATTAGATATTAAGTTTTATTCTGCAATAAATATATAACTTAATTATTATTATTTATGATTAACAATTATTTAAGTTGTACTTCTTATTATTTCTCACCATGATTTGTATTTACTTTACATGTTGAGGCTTTGTAATAATATGAGTAATGTTTTAGAGAAAACTAAAATCTGCTAAAAAAACAGTGCCGGTGTTTCTTACAAAATGTAAAAATTTATATTCTCTAAATAGCACATGTTTTAAATTATTGAAAATTATATTCTTCACAGTCCACACTGGTATTGTTATGATTATTTATATCTTCAATAAAAACTGCATTTGCCTCCGGCCCATAGTCGCGATCGTCCGTAGTTCCTGAATGTATTTTTTGTTTCCTATAAAAAAATTTTCTTCCCATACCGTTTTTTTCACACACTGTCGTATACATCCATATTTGGTCTGAAGCTTCGAGTGATATTTGCCCTTACAATTAAATCAAACTGCTGCCGCTTTGCAACCTGCACTGTAAGAATTACGTTGAATATAATACAATCTTTTTACCTCCTACAAATTTTGCAATGACTGAATTAAAAGATTCTACAATGTTGGCATCTACGTTTCCTATTAAAGATCTACTATTAGGCTGAGCCGACTTAAAGCGTTAATAAAGTTATCATACATATTAAAATTCTGAAATTTTTTAAACATATTGATCTCACCTTCATTAGATCCTTGACAAAAGTAAGAAGCACAATCCGAGTGTTCACCAAAAATATGTCTTGATCCATTTATAATGTGACGTTTCAGTTTCACAATCTGGTTTGTTATTGTTAAGTTCGAACTTTTGTAATGTTCAATTGCTTTTGTCAAGGCCGCTCTGAATCTAAGTAATTTTTTTGTTATTAATTGTCCTATGTCCGAATTGAATTTAGGTTTTTTTCAAACAGTCGCTAATTTTATTTATTACATAATATATGATTTCGGCACTCAATTTTTTCAATAATTTTTTGGGGACCGTAAGGAGCCATCTCACGTAGTTTTCTAAGAACGCTGCTATCACAGTCCCCTATTAATCTACCATAAATTACACCGTGCATTTCACCAGAATGTCGAAAACCTTCCGGAATAATTGGCGACTCCATGGCTGTTGACGACGGAGACCAATTTTTGTAGCATACGTGATTTTTAGATTCACCATATTTTGCACAAATTAAACAAAATTTGTTATTTACGCCTACATACAAAATTTTTTTCGCTCGCCATTAAACAATTGCTGTCACTCCTGATAAACTGCTGTAATTAGGCTTATGCGCTCGTTTGGCCCATGCTCTTTTACTTATTCACATATACAAAAAAAAATCTAAAAACTGTCCTGTGGTCAAAATAAAAAGTACAAATAAAACAAAAACATGAAGGCACAACAAACTCAGATATTTAAATAAATGCTTTTTCCATCTAGAAAACTGAAATTTGTGTAACTTGCTGTCTAAAACCAATGCATCTTAGTTTGAAGAGTCCGGAAAATCTCTAAATTTCGTATCTTACAATGACATAAAGTTATTTTTGTCAGATTTTAGTTTTCTACAAACATTGTTCATATTATTAAAAAGCTTCAACATGTAAGGTTAAAAATAACAATAAGTCGTGCAACTTCATAATTAATAATAATAATGTATATTTATTGCCGAAGAAAACTGCATTTCTGAAATTCCATAAAGCCGAAACCTTGTCCTTGAAAAATAAAATACATTTTGAAAGCGAGAAGAATATCAAGGAACAGAAAAAGAGTCTAATAAAGTAGACACATCAATGTTATCACGTAATCAATCATAAATGAACACCGACAAATATCTGAAATATATTAAAATTTGCTTGTATATATCAACCGCACGTATTTTCTTTTACAAATATGTTTAATGTATACTCAAACTTATGTATGAAATAATGAATACAACTTTATTTGGTGATAAAATTTAGTTCGAATCTTCCCTGTGACAAAATGTTTTATAATTTAATTTTGCTAATCAACTCCATCAATGCCGATTGGGAAGAATATAATATTCAACAATCCAAAACATCTGATTATTATAAAATATATATATTTACATTTTATTAAAAAACAAAACAGGCACTGTTACTCTACTGTTACAGCACAGAATTGTTTTTGTAATATTTTAGTTGACTACAACATTGCTCATATTATTAAGATTAAAAACCTTCAACATCTAAAGCAAAATATCACCGCCAGAAATTAAGTAACAAGTTAAATTTCATAATAATAACAACATATATATTTATTCCAGACGAAGAATTTAATATCTAATACATTCTCCCAAATATCATTAAAATAATTAGAAAATAAAGCCGATATCTGAATGAAGCATTCGTTTACCTAAGGTAATAAAAAAGGTGAAGATCTCTCTGTTTATATGATGTTCGGCTTAATACAGTCGACCAGGTATACCTTCCATATAGCTGGTCTTAGACATTACGAAAGTGTGAGTAAGAGGTTGAATTATGTGTTGCCTATTTGCCATTTATTAGTGCGGACTTTGTGATCATTCTCATTGGTTTCAAAGTAATTTTTTGGAGACCAGTGTTATTTTGAAAGTAAAGTAAATACATTGTCGAGTTCAGAATAAAAATATCTAGGTACTCACGATTCCAAAAAGTACGTTTTAAACAGAGTAAGCTTTATATCGCTATAAAACGAAAAAAATTCAAAGTGCTGTATTTTAACTATTTTTTAATATAATTGCAAATTTGAATCGTCAGTCGCTAGAACAAATATTCATTATTTCGTTCACGTAGCGGCAACTTTTTCAAGTGCCTTGATTTTTGCGATTTTTTGCGTTGAATTTGACCATTTTGTGGCATACGCCGATCAAGTAAAACCCCCCCTTAAAGCAAAACTATTTAAGTTTACATATCGTATATTCTTCTTAAGGTCCTCCGAATTTCCCAATTATTAACACTCTCTTTAGGAAATACGGCACCGTATATTTGCCCCTCCTCTATAAAAATTGAAAATTTTTAGAGCTATGGAAAAACATGTAGATATGAAGTAAATTGCTCAATGGATGATTTTTTCTAGCGCCAGGGCCCTTTATTGAAGACTTATTAGAATGTACTACAGAGCATCCTGCAAAATAATATAAGCGATTTTTATGTTTAGGTTGATAACCTTTTTGTCACCACATCTGTACATACCTCTGTCATATAATTTAATAATTTTGTGTCCATAACAATTTATCAATAAGATATTGAAATGAGAAAAAATGCAGAAAAAACTAGGATCACCTCAAAAGTATAATGAGACTTTCACAAACGTTAAAATGACAGCATGCCAATACTTTATATATTTATATACACATTATCCTTTATTTCTATATATTTAATTGGATTTCTTTAGATGAAACATACAGCGACTCTTTTTTTGTTGTTCTGATGATCGACTTTCAACTAAGATATCGACTTCTATCTTTGCCGTTGTGTGTTGGAGTACATTGTACATTTCATACGTTTTCTTGGACACGTGAAAACACTATGGCTACAGAACACTGTTATAAGGAGCGGACAAATAAGATTATTATTTCGATAAGTTGCGGGCAACAAAAAAAGCAGATAAATGTGAAGGTCAAGGTTCTATTTTTTTCTCGAAGACCGCTTGTGGTCAGACGGTTCTTTGACTATTAAAAATTAAGCGCGTTGAAGGTATATAGTATATGTATATATATTTTTATATACAACAAATATATGTATCGTAAGTAAAATTCTAAAAACGCAGTAGAAGGTCAATGTCATATTAAAAATATTGTTGATGATTTTTCAATGTTTTTGTTTTCGTCTTTATAATTATTTAATTTATTTGTTTATTACTATCGTACTATAAAGTCATCTGAAGGAGTATGCTCCTCTGGTGTTCTTCTATTAATAAATGATGTAAACAAAAGAACACGTATTTATTGGAAGAATATTGAAGAAACTAATACCAGAGTAGGAATTAACACTCAACAAAATTGCAGGTAACTTCTCCAAAATTAAGGTATAGCAGATAAGTCAAACTAATATACTGTACTGTTAGTAATGTAATTCAAAAATACACGATAACCTAATGACTGCCGTCATTATATCTAAAGCAGAATAAAATAGCAATATTCTAGTCATTATAAAGAGAAAAAATCTCGTTGAATTAAAATTAGACTCCATTTAAAGGTTTGAACTAGAAATTAAATATAATCTTAAGGAATTCCATGGCTATTTACTGACTGGGAAAGTACTTAGTAATGATGAATTCAACAAGATTCACAAAGATACAGTCCTGATTAGACGAATACAATTTGTATAATAAGGCCGAACAGTTCAAATGCGACGTCATATCGATGGCAGCAATAAAATGTCAAATTAGATCTGTCAATCTGTTATCATCTGCTGTCACAGTTGCAGTGCGGTGAGATCGTTTATTTACTGTTTATGAGTTCGTACTCTTATAGAATTGGTGAACAAATGTTTTGTACCGATAATTATATAAGTTTAGATGAAAAATAATATATTTTCAAATTCTCAATGTTAATTATAACCGTATTAATATAACAAATGGATACTTTACGAATTAAGCATCGAGAACGGTAGACAAGGTTATGTTAGCGGCTGAAGACAGTCAGTCTCCAATTTTGCCTACGACTGATAAAACTTTTAATATTTAAAGTGATTGTTGTATTCTGCTTTTTTCAGGATCACTATATATTTTCTTATGATTAAACTATACTAAATGAACTTATCTGATTTACTTCAATTATAAAACACAATGTTCTATAATAGAAGTAAGTTAGAGAAAGTCTCAGTACGTACACTCAGTTGACAATGAAAATAATTTTCATTGTCAATACCATTTTAAATTCTTGTTTGGGTAAAAACTAAATGCTTTTTTGTACCGTTACGTGGAAGACGTAGATTTGTTTCAAAAGTACTACAAGACATTATAAACCTTTACAAAATATACTACAGTTCACGAATGAAACTGAAAAAGATGACAGGAAAAATTTTGTAGACCTTAATATTATCAAATTTTATCATAAAATCAGCTTTAATATTTTTAGTAAACTTACCTTTACACACTCGTGTATCTGGAATGAAATACTATATATAATATAGTAATATAATATATATACAGGCTGTCCAGAAACTCTCCTGACAAACGAAGACCGGAGATTCCTCAGATAATTTTAAGACAATTTAACCCAATTCACCCTAGTCCGAAAATGCTTCCTAAGGGAGCTAGAGCTCTTTGAAGATGGCGCCTTGTAATTAGTTTTTTTTTAATATCTCCCGAACGCTTCCATTTAGAAAAACAAAAACTGGTATGCTTATTTATCCTCCAGAGATGAATCGATTCCATCAATTGCGAATTTCTAGTACCGGTCATAGGCGTCCGTTTTGGGTCGGTAAACGGTTATTTTAACGCATAACTTTTTTATCTTTAACTTTTAAGCATTTGTGACACTAGATTATTAAATTTTCAGGTATTCTAGTAATAAAAGGTACTCTTACTTTAAGTCGGTAGGATACACCGTTTTCTAGAAAAATCGATTTGAACATTTTTCGTTTTTTCGTCATTTCATCTTTCGTCATTTCAACTTCGCGAACTGACAACAATTTGACAATTAAAAACGTAGGTTTTATTTCTGTTGGCAGTTCAGAATGAACTAGTGCAAAAAATAATAAATTGAATTTTAATGACGAAAAAACGAAAAATTTTCAAATCGATTTTTCTAGAAAACGGTGTATCCTACCGACTTAAAGTAAGAGCACCTTTTAGTACTAGAATACCTGAAAATTTAATAACCAAGTGTCACAAATGCTTAAAAGTTAAAGACAAAAAAGTTATGCGTTAAAATAACCATTTACCTACCCAAAACGGACGCCTATGACCTTAGGAAGCATTTTCGGACTAGGGTGAATTGAATTAAATTGTCTTAAAATTATCTGAGGAATCTCCGGTCTTCATTTGTCAGGAGCGTTTCTGAACACCCTGTATATATATATATATATATATCAAAAATGACGTTTTCGCGGTTATGTGATGACAAATTGATATTTTGGGTTATTTGCCGCGTTAATTCAAATCAAGTATGCATATACGAAATAATTCGTATATGCATAAGTGATATGAAATGTAATGCATATCTACACCACCAATTGCTGACATTGCAAATATCAACGTGTAGACAGCTGTTTCGATCTAACCTGGATCTCGTCAGTACACGAAGGTGATATTTGCAATGTCAGACAAAGTTGGATTTCCTGCTTATATACTTGATTGGGTACCAAATGCCTATGAGAGAGACTCCCAGCGGCATCTGTGATCCAATATCAAGAACGCAAGGAAATGTTAACCCTTAGTAGAACATCTACTTTATCGGGCAACATTTCATATCACTTATGCATATACGAATTATTTCGTATATGCATACTTGATTTGAATTAACGCGGCAAATAACCCAAAATATCAATTTGTCATATATATATACATATAGTAACGGTAACAAGAATCAGAAGCAGACAGTTATCGCAGACCTGAAGATGGCAAGTGTGATTTTGCCGAAACGTCGTCAAGAAACCAGCATCGGTCTTTCCAAAGACCAAGCAGTGGAAACGCGGAAGAAATCAGTGACAACATATATATATATGTTGTCACTGGATTCCGGGTTTTCTTCCGCGTTTCCACTGCTTGGTCTTTGGAAAGACCGATGCTGGTTTCTTGACGACGTTTCGGCAAAATCACACTTGCCATCTTCAGGTCTGCGATAACTGTCTGCTTCTGCTTCTTGTTATTTGTAAACAAGTCTTCCCGATGTCTCCCTTTTGTTTCTATCTCAACTGATATTCAACCTTATTCCTTGGCTACACCGTACTGATGATCACCAACAAGTCTGAAACACGTATCTGGGGTTGCACTACAGCGGATTAATCCGATATTCTTCCTCCTATTTTTATTGTGTATCCGCGATATTTCCTTTATTGATATACATGTATATATATAATAAATTAAAAAAAAACATTTTTTTATTCCTGGGAAATAGTGGCCGTAAAAGAACACAAATAAAACTACATTTTCTTCAACATTTCGACACTTATTATCATGACTTCTTCAGGTAATTTAACCTAATAATGAGAACAGAAGAAATTAATTTAATATATTAGTTAAGACAAATTGTCCATTAGTAAAAACAAAACTATTAATAATGGACTGTTGTCTTCACAAATTTTAAAATTTATTAAACTTTCTTGATGAAAACTGTATGATGTAATTCTAACTTTGGACTTCATTGAATTTTAGTCGAATCTGTGTTTTTAGAAATTAAAAGTTATTATTACTGTAATTGTACACTTGAAATGACAATGAAATCGATTCTGTTGGCGTATTGATCGCTGATTTCCTAAAAATTCGTCTCTAAATTACAGCTAACAACAATATTGACGTTTTTCGGGAGAACCTTTTTCAAAAATAATATTTCTTCGGCATCACAGTGCAGAAGATGATCAACATTTGCATAAATTTGCATACCTCTCTCTTGAGAAGAGTTCCTTTTGTGTGGTTTTAAAATAGGTATTACAGGTCTTCGAACTATAGTACTTGACAGAAACTGTTGGTTGTATAACTTTTAAACGGGAAATTTATAAATAATGGGATTATAAATCGATTTTTTTAGCTCAAAGGATATTGTTTTAATTGATAGGCTTCATTAGTTAACCAACTTAGTATTAGTAGTTAACATATATACATACATGCGAGTATATACAGGCTGGCTCAAATTGCTTGGTGTGACAGAAAAATTTGTTAATTATAATATTATGTATTTGTTATATATAGATTAGAGAGACTATATATATTTAGACGTTAAATGTCTTTCTGTTTGCGATTCCTCTATCTACACTAAACAATTAGAGTATTTTTAGTATATTATATATTTTGCTAATATCAGTACTTACTATTTTAGTAGAAATATTTTAGTAGTATCTTTGTGTACTTGAGAAATTCTCTATTGAGCAACACTTGTATTTGCGCACATATTTGTCGAACGAATGTCACTTTCCCTCGTACAAATGTCATAGTAGCAATTTATCTGAAGGTGCAGGGATTTTTACAATGGCGATTCTTATATTATTCGCATATATAGGAAATGTTAGTAATCTGTATGCATATTCTCTAATTTGGAACTTTTTTATTTGTCATTCCATTGATTCATCTTTGGATTGTTTCATCCAAGAAACCTCTTTTTGCATTAAGAACTGCTTTTACAATTCTTGATATCATATACAGGCTGATTCAAATTAAGTGCGCACCATTGCTAACTCCGTTATTATTAATTGCAGAAGGTAGGCTAAATTAGCAAAGTAATAGTGTTTTTAATGTTGATTAATATGCAGTTCAGAAAATACCAATTGAATAACGCATTTCCGGGAAACATTGAAAATATTTATTTATTAAATAAAAGCTCCTATGCACTATTGTCTTAAAAAGGATAATAAAGAAGTTATACAAATTAAGTGCACACCATTGCTATCTTCGTTATTATTAATTCTAGAGATTAGATTAAAGTAGAAGCGTATTTTTTTATGCGGTTCATGAATAAACGATAATAAAGGAGTTACTGTAGATTGCTGTTGATGTTAGTGGTGATGTTCTTATCTAACCTATAAAATAAGTAGTAGACTTCTTTCACTTTAAACCAACAAAAGAAAAACAGTATGCTATTTAAAATTGTCAACAATATACTGAGAATAAATCTTTTGTATGCATTTTTTCGCATAATAGTAGTTCTTCATTTTACTTTGCGTTGTGTACTTTTGTTCTATTTTTCCACATTTACGTTGTTTAGTGTTAAATATCTGACTATGGTGTTTTCTCATTTGCATAAGCGCGATATGTTGGAATCATACAACGTGTCCAGTAAAAATTCAAAAAACATTATGCTGAACGATATCCTTTACGACAGCAACCAGCTCGACATTACTTTCAAAAACTTAACAGTCAGTTATAGACAAGATTGCTTATTTAAAAAGAAAAGAACCAAGAAAAATATCATCCTCAATGAAGAAGTGTTAGCATATTTTGAAACTCATTGTGAATTTTCTATTAGGTTTGCTACGATAGATTGGGTTTAAGATACTCATGAATCCAAAGAATTTTGAAAAGGGATGTGTATATTTCATATAAGTTCCGAATCTCAGAAACTTTCCTAAATTTCTGCAACGACAATTTAAACGCAGCACAATGTATTTTATGGAGTGATGAAACGAATTTCTCAAATAGAGGCATGTTAGTAGGAAGAACAGTCACTACTGGTTCCTAGAAAATTTGCTAATGGTGCGTCCATATGCTGCACAAGTTTGGTTTTGTTTTAATGTTTGGTGCGGATGGATAGGTTCGATAGTCGTCGCTAAAGTGTTCTATAACGTTGACAGGAGAAACATATCTGGACTTTCTTCGTAACGTTCTGGCGGATTTCCTTGACAACGCCAATTATATGATGCGCCAAATTTTATACTTTCAACAGCGTCAGTTGTGTGCTCCTGCACACAACTGACGCCGAGTACAAAACTATCTCAACGCCACATTTGCCAATAAATGGATTGGTACCAATGGTCACATTCGATGGCCAGCACAGTTCCCGGACCTCTTGCCTGTAGACTTTTTTTCTTTGGGGATATTTAAAAAATAGGGTGTAAAAACGCGGTACAATACAGTACAGGAATTGCAGAACAAGCTCAGAATTAATAATAACGGAGATAGCAATGGTGAACACTTAACTTGTATAACTTCTTTATTATCCGTTTTAAAACAATAGTGCATTGGAACTTTTATATCACAAATTAAATTATTAATCAATATTTTTAAAAATATATAGGCGTGTTCTATTTAAAAAATATAAAAATTCAATGTTTCTCGGAAATGCGTTATTCAGTTGTTTATTCATGAACTGCAAATTAATCAATCTCATTGTCATTCTTTTACGTAAAATTAAGGTAACCTCTGGATTCGTCAAAAAGTATTGTACGTTAGGGGCAACGCTGATTAATACCGGCATACTTATTTTTCAGTTTTTGCATGCATACGGCACTATAGAATCTTGTAGATATATCACTTTTCAAAAATGTTTATAGATATTGCCCTATAGTTACCAGAAGATATCTTTGAAGCGCGATGTAGATTGTGGAATTAGCGAAATCTGTGCCCCTTCACTACTGTAATCAAAAAATAAAAAAAAATTGTTTACGCTTGGAATTTTATTTACTGCAATTAATTTTATTCTACGTACACGTGATAGCTTGCAACATTTTCAGTAACTAAAATGAACATTACCTTAATTCGTTATTACAATGCACGGACCATTAAATTTGATTTTTTTAGAAGCGTTTAAATCCTGAAACAATTGGTACCCCAGGTAATGAGAATATGTTTCACTAATTATTCATTATTACTAACGTACCCTGTCCTCCAACTTAATTATTAGAAAATTTATATCTTCTTTAAAGTAGTCAAGTATTTGATATATTTTGCTTCATCATCTGGAAATGAAATGTCGGTTATAATGTTTTTTCAATTGCAAATTGAAATAATTTTCTGTGTTTTTGCTCAAACGTTCTTGTCCACTTGTCAAAATGCCAAAATGCTACGTGAAATGAATGAAACGAATTGGCCATTCATCTATGATCTGATTGACAGTAAGGCTGCGAACGATTTACAAATGTTCTTTGCCCTGTATACATGTCATTAAGCAGCTTCGTGGAAGCGCCATCTAATATACAATCTTCGGACGAGTGAGAGTTTATTGAATATATCTATGTGGGATCTGATGGGCGATATATTTTTCAGCTGAAGGGGTGCTATCAACGCACATTGTGCATGAGCACATTTCTTCTTATACATCCACTAAAAGAACAGTGAAAATTACTTACTATATACATTACACATTCCTGAAAACTGTAAAATGATACATACATCATATATGTATTATTTATGTGTCCAAAAGAATAATGATTTTAGTTACATATAAAACAAACAGATTTTTCTTACAAAATAACTCACTGTAGGTTGGGCCCCACTGCATACTACAAACTTCACCTTCGCCACAGACAAACTGACGCCAAAACTTTAAATAAGTGTTCCTGTCATATGCTAATAATGAAGCACAATGATTAACTTACCTAATAACTTGTAAATTACAAGTTACAACTAATAATTTTATAACCAAAACACAAGCAACAGCATGTAATTGTCATCAAAACCATTAGTATACCAAAACCACTGCGCATGCGTACACGGGTTGTAGAAACAAAATATCACCGACTCGCAAACATGAAAACTACACTGGATTTTAATTCTTTTCTTAAGGATAATGAACGTATGGGCTTGCTGAAGATAATTTTATTATCTGTCATACAATATAATAAGAAGTTGTCTTTTTTCCTCTCAAAAATAATACAAGTGCTAAATGGAATGTCTTCTTTCGTTTATTATGGGTCTAGAACAGAAAGACGCTGATTGAGAATTCACACTCAAATGTCAGCTGATTTATGGCGGTATTGAACATTATAGAATCTTGAATGAACCTATATTTTGGCAAGATTTATAACAATTGTAGTAGGTAATAATATAATTATTACTTATACTTATTAAGAAGCCTTATTAGGTATTGCAATATTACTATTTTTTGAATTTGAAATCACAGGAACTAATAGCGATTTTACATTACAAGTGATGAAAACACACCAAACGTTGTAAAAGTTCTATGAGATGAAGTAATTCTACATTACTTTTAAAATTAAAATTACTTGCTAAGTGTGATTTTAGAGCTAAATTGCAATTTCACATTAAACTTCGGGCGATCTTAAATACATTACATGAATTATTACATTTTTATTAGTGGAAAAATTACAGTTTTGATAAGTGTATTTTTCAGTCGATTATTTACAGTGTTGTTGTGGTCATATTAGCAACGTATACGTTGACCTATGCAATAAAATAAAATTATTGTAGCTCTCCTGACTGTGTTGAATTAACAAAAATATATATTATAAATAATAAAATAAATTTATTTACAAATTGCAATTGTTCGACCATTAATTTGTGGGAAACTTCTAGTGCTAGCATAAAAAAAAACAACTCCAAACAAGCACGGAATTGTTTCCTTGTTCTAGTGGGCCCAATAATACACGCCCTTCGATCTTCTACCGATAAACACGTTCAGCATGTCCAAACACTTTGCACTCATGCGTCGTCCATCGTCCGCTGTGTGTTCTAAAACCTTTTCCACTACGACTATGAAGGTTCGTATCAATTAATCGGCATTTCATCATATAGTAACAGAAATGTGCCTTTCTCAAACGCGATTCCTTTATGCGGCAATTTCGGGTGCATTTTTATACGTTCATTGTCCACTTGTGTTGTTATTGGGGAAAGGTATGAATACGGACGGTAGGGTTTGTATGCTACCCGTGCATTGATATTTCTGAAAGATATTACTTACGGTGGATTTTTATGACCATCTGACATGTGGAGTAGCCTTTATGATAGTATTATTAATTATAACAATACGCTCGTCTTATTTATTGGTCTCTTTATAAGCTCTTAGATGCGTAACAATTACTATTAATAATAATATATTTTATTGTCCAACGGTTTCTCATTTACAGGACAAAGAAAAAATACACACAAATTGTAATAAAAAACCGTACAAAAATAAAATACCAATTAATATCAATGAAAATAAAACAGTATGTGAAATAATAAAAATGAATTACATTATTTATAAAAAAATGTCACAGAAGTGGAGATCTGCAGCCCTACACATAACTATAAGGGGAAAGTGCATAAGAAAATTTGTTCTCGGGAAGAGCAAGAAAAATGTTGTAGTCAAACGGGCGGGTGGTCTGGGAACACGGAACATCAAACCAGAAAGAAGACTCGCACAATTGACCGAACCACGAACAAGCTTACACACAAATCGGGCACCATGCTCTTCTCGACGACCGTTCAAGGACTGGACACCATGTCTCTCCAAAAGCGCACCATAGTCGATGTTTCGGTCAGGATACACTCCATCAAGTTTAAAAGACAGGAACTTTAAAAATCGACGCTGCACCCTCTCAATAGTCAGTCTCAACTAAATATTGTGAGGAGACCACACATTAGAGGCATACTCCAACTTACTAGCTACAAAACTGAAGTAGAGAACTTTTAAAAGTGTTATATTTGAGAAATATTTCAAGATACGCATTAAAAATCCTAAGGTCTTCGAGGAGGAGAGAGAAGTGCTTGTGATGTGAATCATGAAACTTAAAATAGAGTTGATGACAACACCAAGATCAGTAATACGTTCAAACCTGCTGAGTGGTCGATCATTTATAACATATGTATAGAAGGTAAGGGATGGACTCTCCTCGTGTAGGACTCAAAGAAGCATTTATTAATATTGAGTTGGAGTTTATAATCTAAACACCAATTATTTACAACATTCAAATTTTGTTGTAGATGCTCCATATCCTCGAGAGTGTTAATACTGTGTATATTTTCAGGTCGTCCGCATATGCAAGAACTGGACAATTCAATGACTCCATTAAATCGTTAATAATTAATGCGAAAAGCATTGGGCGCAGTTTTGATCCCTGAGGAACACCAAATGTAAGAAAAAGATACTAAATTTACAACCATTATAAAACACATAATTACGCCTGTTACATAAGTAAGATTGAAGTAAATTTATTAAGGATGGACTGAGACCAAACGACGAGAGTTTTTGTATCGATAATCCATGGTCTATGGTATCGAATGCACTACTGATATGTGTGTACACAACATCAACTTGATCACGCACGTCAAACTCCTTGCTAATATATTTTGTTATAGTCACAAGATTTGTGACAGTAGATCGGCCATGAACAAATCCGTGTTGGTATTCAGAAATATTCGTATTGGAATGTAGGCATGGATAAATGACATTTTAGTAGACCTTGGCAAAATTTGATAAAAGAGATATGGGTCTGTAGTTTCTAATATTTGATTTATCTCCTTTCTTGAAGCCCGGACTAATTCTTGCACACCTCCACAAATCAGGGAGAGTGGAGGTTCTAATGAACAAGTTTATAAGAGGTGTTAATGGCCCAGCCACAACGTACATTATTTAAAATAAAATTAGGAATTTGATCATCACCTGCAAGTATTATTGCAAGGAAAGGTAGCCATGATAGCGACTACCTCATCTATGCTCACAGGGAATAAAGTAAACGGAACATTGTCAACTGGAGAAATGTCAAAAGTAAAACTGGAGCTATTTTGAAAGACGCAAGAAAATGTATCAGCAAAAGCCTAAAAAATTGATTGCGAAGAATCAATAAGAACCTCATTGTGATACATGGCATTGGGAATTCTAGTAGAACCTGACTTGGAATGCACATACTTAAAAACTTGTCTAGGATTAGTAATAATGGCTCTATTAATCTCTTGTAGATATTCAGAGTACTTTATCTGTAATTTACACAATGTACGAAGTCGTTGAAATTCATCGTAGAAAAATGTGTTATGTGAACTTTTCCACTTATGTCGATAATATTCTTTCAACTTTAGATTGGAGATGATATCTTTCGAGAACCAGTGAGGACATTTGGATCTGGAATTGCAAGTCACCACGCTGGGAACAGAACGTTTAATAATTTTGTAAAACATCGCATAAAACTCACTAAGTGCATCATTAACATCACCCAGAGAATCCAAAAAAGTCCAGTCAGTTGATGCAATGTCAGAGTAGCGCTGATTCAGATCAGCTTTATGAAAATTATATCTAGGATTGATGTTAGATGGAAAAGCAGAATGCGAAGAAGAAGCAGCCGGCGAGAACTTAATTGAAAGTGTGGGATGGTAAGTGTCCATAGGAACAAAAGGAGAATCATCTTCTTCAACAAGAATACCATTATATGAATTCGATACTGCCAAATCAAGGAGCCGTCCATCACAGTTAGTAATGGAGTTGAACTGCCCAAATATTAATGAATTGAGAAGACAATTGAAAGAACCACATTTAGAACACGAAGCAGGATTGTAAGAAAGCGCATGAAGATTGAAGTCACCCAATAAAAGTACTGGTTTATCAAGTAATACCACTTCAAGATACACACACAACACTTCAAAGTAATCTTGAGAAATATAGGGGGTATGTATATGGCTGCAATATAGAAAACTGTAGAAGAAACGTTACACTTACAAATCACTAAATCAACAGACGGAACAAGAGTAGATACTGTACTTGTATCGATAATTTCAAAATTAACAAGTAAGTAAGAAGTACTATTGAATGCAATTCAATGAAAATTTTTCTTTTTTTTCTTAATATTGACTAAAATCGGCTATAGTAGGAACATTAATAATATAAATAATTGAATATAATTATATATGCGTTTTACTTATACACAAGCATTAAATTTGATAGACAAAATAAAAGTGGAGACGTTTATTGTCGACCTATGAAATACAGTAAATTTTAATGGTCATTCGCAAGTACAATAATAAACATTGCGGTTTTCCGTGTGACGTGTAAAATATTTATGAAGCAATCTGTTTCATTTTTATAGCGAAATTATTATTTAATTGCACTCAACATCTGATGAGTATATTTCTGTCACATTATTAAGAACATATTATTTAAATTGAATTAAACCATAATAAATCAATACTTTTTGTCGTTGATGGAGATTAATTTTTGGAAAGGAAATGTTAGGATATTTTTTGCTATTTACTACACTAATGCATATCGTGCCTCATTTATATTAGAATAATGTAATCTATATATACGTAACAATCAAAAACATTTAGTTTGTTATTTATAGACTCGCAAAGTACAAAATCGATATTGATACAATTTTGTGCGTGTGTTCCTTATGTTGTGTGGGATGTTCTGATCATATTTTTTTCCAAATTTTGTCTGAAAATATTAAAAAACAACAATATGTGAAATTACTAGAGGAAACGAACGACAAACAGTCGGCTCGTCATACACACACACATACTGTCGGCATCGTTAGAATATCGTCGAAACGAAGTTTTAATTTTTCTATAGAATGTGACCCAGCAACGCCGGGCTACGGGCAGTTAGTTGTTAATGAAACTCGTCCTCCTTTATGGAGCAAATATATTGTTGGGCGTCTTATCGCTCGCCAAAAGTCAGATATATATAAATACATATATTTTAAATCTATTGTTCTTCAGAAGAAATCTCTGTACAATTTTCGAGCAATGCTATTACTCCATATTAGCAACGTATTTGTCGGCTCATGCATGAAAACGAAATTATTGTCTCTTTCTGGACTGTCTTGGATTTACTTATAATATTTGAAGATATTTGATTTTCGCGTAATACTATCTATTTGTGGAAAATCACTACTGCCAACATAAGAAAATCACAGAGAGTTTCGGGAAAGTAGTCCAAATGCGAATTTAGGAAATAAACTTTCAAACTCGTCGAACAACCCAAGTCTTTTAACTTCGTTAACATGTTCTCCACGATACATTACAATTTGGTTCCTTAAAGTTCCTGAAATTTTTTTTAACGACTTTTTTAAAAGCTCTCTTGGCCTCTTTTTTTCTCATTTCCATTTTACTTCCAAAAACTTTGTCTTGAAAACGTTTCCGAATATCTGGACCTACGAAAACAGCCTCCTTTTCTTTTGCTCTTGACAGTCCTGGAAACTTATGGCCAAGGTATTTCAAGCACTCTCCTTTGTTTGATAAAGTTCTAACAAATAGTTTCATCAAGCTTTATATAAGTGGAAGCAAGAAGAATTTACTGAGATCAACGAAACTTTCCTTCAGTACATTTTTGTTTCCAGGTTTTAATTATTTTCTTTTACGAGTCAATAAAGAGCCTCTACTCGTTCGTCATGTTAAACATCTCCATTCATCCAGGAACATTCCTACAGTAAACTGAGCCACTATTTTGAGAAAAGTATGCAATGAAGTACGTTTTTCTCTGTCTGAGCCATGAGAAAAAGTTACCAGGAGCCAATAAATTATTTTTTTTTAGCTTAGAGCTGAGAATTTTGCAGAATTTTGGGAAGGGCTCCAATCTCTAACAATATTGTTTAATTCCAGTTGGAAAAAAGGTTGGGGCTCGCTACTCTCTGAAACACCGTGAAAGTTCCCATCATAAATCTGATCTTCGTCTTCAGAGTCTTCAGGAGTGTCTTTTAGTTTCTTAGTAGGTTTAAGTACAGGAATTTTTGAGCTATCAGGAACGAGGCTATGTGGTTCGGTTCAAAAAATTGTCTCTTATTAATTAAATTGTACTTCTTCACGTTGCATGAACAGAAGTAGCAGTCCTCACTATGATTATTAGGTTCCCTTCAGATCATAGGGAGTCCAAAACGGAAAGACGTTTTCGTATCTTTTGACCATTTTGATAACTCTTTTAAACAAGGGCACATGAATTATTCTGGCCACCAAGTTGTACACCGAAGTATGCACAATATACTTTCTTCACAATATCTTGTTTCTTCGACGTATCTTCACCCCAAACTCGCTACAAATGTTGCAAAAGGAATCAGGTGAATTCAGGCAAGCCCTTTGTACCATTGACTACATTTTATAGATTAAAACTTTAAATATGAAAACTATAAAAATGAGTATAGGTACTCATCCGCTGTGGGGAACAAATAAGCTCTGCAGATACAACATTTTCAGAAAAATTACACTACCACTACACAACCTTTTCAATGAAAGATTATATAGCAACTGAGCGAAGTCAAATAAGCTAAAGGAACAAAATGGAGTGAGTCATCAACTGACTCAGTTCCCCTAACGCAAGATGTTTTTGAAATTTTTTTTGTAATTTTTATCGTAGGCTCTCGACGAATGAAAGCCATTTGGAAGTAAAATCTGTCCAAACAAACATTTTTGGCACATATTATTACATAAAAATTGTTTTTTTATTCGCACTATAGACTTATGATACTAAATTCTCATCTTTCTTTTTCGTAGGTTTTATAACACAACGGCTAGTGGCTGCGAAAATTCTTCTTATATTATTATATAATTTTTAATTCATAATTAATTCTTTACTGAAAGACTGAGTTAATCATGGAAGACAGAATTAATAACAAACAAATGTTGACTCAATTTAGTTTCGGATTATATTTACCATAATCAGTTTCTTAAGGATAATGTGAAAGTTTTATAGCAAATAAATATCATTTACTCTTTTTAAAGTAGTGTTTTTATTTTATTTTCCAAATGAAGGTTTTTACATTTAAATTTTAAAGACGAGGATCATGAATTATTAACATAATAATATCAAGGCCTTACAGATAACATTTTAAAAAATCTACTATGTGTCTAATGTGATCGTCTGCAGGGAATTCCACGTAGAGACGCATCAGGTAGTAACAGGTAGAGATGTTCTGAGAATTTGGGATTCAGACGGTTGTCGCACCCTAAATTGTGTGTGCCCTATACCATTACTCTGTAATCTTGGAGATACACTAGAACTAAATAAATTAAAAGTGCTATCATGCAAGCGTTGTATGAAATGACGTTAACGAAGAATTTATTGCGATATTATGCATATGAGAATGTGAATATGTACATAAAATCGGACCACCACGACACAGAGGAATTACCTGCTGAAACGGTATAATCTAAAAATTTAAAATCAAATAGAAAAGTTATATAACTACATTTTATATATATTAAAAAAAACTATGTGATTAGTTAGTACCTCTACTTGTATTAAAACAATAATAATAGTTACTATTATTAATGCAAATGATTAATAAAATATATGTAAGAAAAATATACAGATTTATCTTAAACAGGTACAGCAAAGCTTCGCTAATCCGAACAATTAAAACTAAGGCAATCCGGATTATCGAAAGCTTTTTTAAAAGTTAAAATATAATACGCAAAATATGTGTTATAGGGATTTAAAATTCAAAAACAAACTAATATATAGAAAATGTTACGATAAACGAATACCCATAATTCTAAACACAAACTAAAATACGTTATGTCGTACATAAAAAGTAACGAGAATATAAGGCAAAAACCAAAATTTATATTACTAAGATTTAAAAAAAATGGGTGTGCTTAAGACCACATGGCAGAAGTGAAAACTTCATCAAGGCGAGGTTAATAATACGAAATACAACTTTTTTTTTCGTTCTATATTCATTTACATTTACATTTTCCATTTTCGTTCTATATTACATTTAAAAAATATGTATTTGTTATTATCGCTCGGTCTGATCAAGTTTTCACTTCAAAAATTCTTACGTACGCATGTATATATACAAATAGACAATATGATAATTCTCATACGAGTACCCGCGCTGGTCTAATGGTAACGTGCCGGCCTCATACTCGGGCGGCTCGGGATCGCATCTGCACGCGGGCAAGAATTATTCAGAAAATAAAAATACAATATTTCGCGTATTTATTCTAAATTTCAATTTAATTGAAATTAAATACCGCTAGTTAGTGTTATAATACAAGGCCGAGCGTGAAACGGTTGCCGAGCGAGTATAGCAGAGACCGGCAGAGACGCGTTAATTATATCTCTCTCGCTCCCTTAGTCGACTCAACAATCAATGCATCAACGCGCCTAGAAGTTTTCACTTCAAAAATTCAGTAAATTTTGTTTGTTTAATACTGCACTGCCTGGCTTGCATTGCGCGTTCTCGCATCATTCGTAGTATGGATAAGGTTCAGCACCATTCTCCTCATCTCCCTGTATGTATGTACTGATACAGTGAATTGCCTTATCATGTTTCATTTTTGGATCAATCCGTACAACTTCCTCTTCTGGGTCGCTCTTAGCACTATGCAACGGTAAATGCTCTTTATTGCCATCTATCCATCACAGATCCTGATCATCAG
Organism: Amphimallon solstitiale; assembly: GCA_963170755.1. Lineage (NCBI taxonomy): Eukaryota > Metazoa > Arthropoda > Insecta > Coleoptera > Scarabaeidae > Amphimallon > Amphimallon solstitiale. The sequence goes on from OY720684.1 coordinate 57,822,278, forward strand.
GTGGTTATTCTCAGTGGTAATGTTCTGCAGCATATTGTTAATTTCGACAATTTCATTATGCTCATCAATGACTGATTCACGTCTTTGATTAAGTAGAGACAATGGAACCAGATCTTCAGAATCCTAGTCAGAGTCTGGCGCATATTTGTCTAAATAAAAAAATATTTTGTGCCCACATTTCTGAATTGCGTCAGGAGTCACTTTGTCCCAAGAAACTAGCAGAAACACGGTATCCTTTAAATTCCCACTTTTTAGTGTGTTAGAAATGTCGCTTTCTTCAAAAGACAAAACTCACTTGTTCGACAAAAGACTCGCGAAACCATTTGACGAATAAAGCTGACGTCATCCACGCATTCTTGGTAGCGTGAAAGTCAAGTGGAATGACACAATTCTTAAAATGCTCACGGGTTTGTCGAGTTTTACCAATAACCATCATTTTTAGTTTGTGTAAGCCATCACCAATTGCACAGGGAAGGAAGGTTATCCTTTCCATAGACATTTTACGTCCCGGTGCCGTTCTTTCTTTTGCATGAACCATTGTATGATCTGGCAATAATTTCCGGAACAATGCAGATTTGTCTGCGTTATAAACCTGTTTCGGCTGCAAATGAATTTCGCTAATTTTGTTCGCTAAGTTTTGCAGAAACGGCTTGACAACATCTTAATCGCTAGATAATTTCTCCCCACTAACTTTGAGATAACGAATACCATGTCTTTTCTTATCTTTTTCCGTTAGAGTTAATGTTTTGTGAGGTGTATTTGACGCCATGAAGCTTTTTAATTATCGGGGAATCACCGTCTTACACGAGGTTGCGCTGCGACGTACATGACAAACTGCGCAATGGATGATCCGGATAACGGAATCATTGGTAATCCGAATTAAGGGATACATAGTGAAAATGTGATATATTTCAATTTCGTCCGGATTACTGGGAAATCTGGATTATTGGAGTCCGGATGACCGAAGCTATACTGTACTTGATTTACGATATTAAAATATTGCGATTTATGTACATTCAAAAGACGTGTTGTATTTTAAATAGTAATTATCGCTCTTGTCCTACTAAGTAATTGAATAATGCCGTAGAACAAATATATTCTTACATTAATACATTAGGCGAGATCGTTAAAAGGTATTGTCTATTACTGTTTGGTATTGTTTATAGTATTTAGGGAAAAAAATGGCATTGGAAACTCTAAAGGCCATTAATATTAAAGTAGATGATCAATTAATATTCAGTAACGGTGTAGCAAAAATATAGGGCTGATCATTGATAACACATTTAGGTACAAAGCATTTTTGTGAGTGCATGATTATGCAGTAGTGGAAGTAATGCAACGAAAATACTTAGAGACTAACCCAGTGATGGAAAATCTGCACGAAGAAGTAGAGTAATAGAATCAATTCAAGCGGCTTTAAAAACTCCACATGGAAAAAGTACCAATTACGATGACATAAAAAGCAAGACACAGCACCCAAATATTGCAACTAAAGAAAGCAGTGAAAATGAAAATTGAACCAAATGTGGCAGTTGAGTGAATGGAAAGGAGGAAATTGAAAGAACAAGCAGGTTATAGAAGAAAGATATTATGAAACCAAGCACCACGAGTAAGATAGTAAGATGGTCAAGTGGCATAAAACACTCTTAAAACCTAAACTAAAGGAAGAAGAACAAGATAATATACATTAGAAATAATAGATTATATCGGGTGTTTCGGAATTGCACGACAGTATTGTAGGTACTTGTTCTCCAGCATTAAATAAACAAAAAAGTTCATATAAACATATGTCTCAAATTAATTTATTACTAAGATATTGGAGCATAAAAATATTTATTTAACAATACAACATCCAAAAGAACTGTTTAAAGTAGCCACTGTTTTGTTAAATGCAGCATTCAGCACGACAAATTCATTCTTCTTTGGCACTTCGTATAGCATTAGGATGATCCTTGATAGTTGCTGAGGCTTCCACGATGCGATTACTAAACTACCGAGCTAACGGCGTTAGATTGGGAGATCAGGATTCATCAGAGTTTAGTAATCGCATCGTGGAAGCCGCAGCAACTATCAAGAATCATCCTGATGCTATACGATGTGCTAAGCAAGCATGAATTTGTCGTGCTGAATGCTGCATTCAACAAAACGATGGCCACTTTAAACAGTTCTTTTGGATGTTGTATTGTTAAATAAATATGTTTATGCTCCAATATCTTAGTAATAAATTAATTTGAGACATATGTTTATATGGACTTTTTTGTTTATTTAATGCTGGAGAACAAGTACCTACAATAGTGCCGTGCAATTCCGAAACACCCGGTATAAAATATTGTGAAGTAAGACGTAGTCATTAAAAGAATTTGAATAGTGCGTGAAAATATATAGAAACTTACTTACGCTGCTATTCATTTTTTATGTTATATCCAATGGAAATGGGAGCTTGTGTTTTAGCAGACGATGTAGTTTTGGTAGCAATGAGTGCTATAATTTAACATGACATTCTAAAGAAGAAAAGATCATTAACAATAAAGTGGGATGAGAAATAATGAAACAAGCTACTGTATTGTAATACTTGGGAGTAATGTTGATCCATATGGGAATACAGCAAGATAAAACAGCAACAGAAATCAAAGCAACGACAAACACATACGTACCATTAAATACCTAGGATGTTTTTGGATAAAAAGGTAATCAAAACACAACAATCTTGTTGTGTCCATAGCAATCCTTACATATGAAGCTGAAAACTTTTGCAGAAATTGAAAAGAAAAGAAGTGAAGATATCAGAAAAGAACTTACATTAATAAAACTTCCACAAATTCAAGAAATAGACAGAACATCTAGTTAGATTGACAGTAAGAGACGAGTTAATAGAATATGGGGGCGATTTGAATAGAAGTAAACAAGAAAGGAAAATCCAGAACTACATGGCATTGTGATATTGCGGAGACTTTAAAGTGAAAATGAAAAAGTTTGGAAGAAGCAAAACATATAGCCAAAAAATAGAAAAGGCTAGATACTTTTCATATCAAATCAAATCATCGTTTATTGTCGAGAGTTGTAACAACAACATAGAACATTGTCATATTCAAATTAATATAAATATACACGTATACAATACAATATAATAGGATATAACACGACACACTGCAACATTTATATTTATATTGCTCCGAGGTTCCTAAGGAACAATGCATTGTCAAATTTACAAAGTTTTACAAGTATTATCACAAACAGTACAAATACAAAATAAGTAACACCCAGTTTACCAAGTACTATGACACACAACACGGTCATGACGAATCGCCACAAAACTTGAAATACTTATAATATTCATCCTCATCAAATAAAGCTTGTTCAACAAAATCACCTCTCTCACAATAAGCCTTTTGTATACTACTCAATCGAATATATTCTGCACTAAGATTATTCTTGTTTCTAGTATAGTCTTCATGAATAGTGGCACAAGTATTAAAAGACGAAATATTAGCTTTGACGTACAATAAGCAAAAATATACAAACTATGAAATGTCAAGATTTTTTAATTCACAAATGCCCTTCGTTGCAGACCAAAGATTCTATGCCGCGACGAATTTAGGCCCCACAATACAATACCGTAGGACATCACCGAATGAAACAATGAGGAGTACGCCATCCTAACAATGTCCCGAGATGCTGATAAAGATAGATTTCTTAAAACAAATATCACTTTCACCAGTTTATTTGCTATATGCTCCCAGTGTGGTCCCCACATAAGTTTAGTATCCAATACAAAATCCAAATATCTGACTCCATCCACAACATGAATTTCGACGCCACTTCTCACGGAGAACATTATCGTAGCTGTTTTAATTACTATTAAGCAATAACATATTTTGTGCCACTGAGATCCTAGACACAACATCCGCGGACTTAGCCAGTAAGGCAGCATCATTCGCGAAAAGTATAGTCTTATAAGTCTTAATATTCTTTGCAAAATCATTAATATAAATTAGAAACAAAACTGGTCCCAATATGGAACCCTGTCGCACACCTAAATGAATCTGAACCATCATAAAAAACTGAACCAAAGAATGGAGTAAATCTAATAGAGATGATGATTATGAGGTAAGACTTGTGGATAGAAATGTGGCGTGAATACTTTATTTGGTTATACTTGACCAAAACCGCATGCAAATGCAAAATTCAAAAAAGGCTTGCGAACATTCAATAGCAGCACAACGAACTTATTTATAACTACTGAATTTTGTTTTCAGTACTATACCCAAATAGATGGACAGACCCATTATTTTGTACAAGTACTTTTCAGTACTTGTAACTATCCGTTACTTTCTATTCGTTATCGATTACTCATTCAAATGTGTGGTGCGGGAATATGTATAGTTAATATATGGTACAAACAAACTAATACTAATTTTAATATGCAGGGTGTCCCAAAAATATACCGACAAACTTTAAGGGGCGGTTGGGGACATCAAAACAAACGTTTTTTGTTTAATAAGTAATGTTCGCAAATGAACCATATTACCATAAAAGAAGAAAAATTGTTTTGGTATTATTTAACGAAAAAAATTTAGGATGACATTAATAAATCAGTTTTTGTTTCTGTTAGCTTTTGTTTTATTGACAAATAACAAAAATTGTTGAAAATGTCTGCCATTACCTTTAATACAAAGATTAATTTCGTCGATCATTGACTCGCGGACCCTATGGAATAATCCGGGATAGCGTCTACGTGTGAACAACTAGCCATTACTCTTGCTAGGAGATCTTCCTCATTACGAATAGGCGTTTCGTAAACTAAAGATTTCAAATAACCTCAAAGGAGAAAATCTGCCTGGCTCGCGTGTTTCCCTGATCTCAACCAGCTGCATTGTTTTCTTTGGGATTATCTGAAATCTTTAGTTTACGAAACACCTATTCGTAAAAAGGAAGATCTAGCAAGAGTAATGGCAAGTTGTTGACATGTAGAAGCTATTCCCGGATTATTCTATAGGGTCCGCGAGTTAATGAATCGACGAAATCAAACTTTGTATTGAAGCTTATGGCCGACATTTTCAACAATTTTTGTAAACATTAATTTATTTGTCAATAAAACAAAAGCTAACCTGAACAAAAACTGATTTATTAATGTCATCCTCTAAACTTTTTTTGTAAAATAATACCAAAACAATTTTTCATCTTTTATGCCAATATGGCACATTTGCGGACATTGTTTATTAAATAAAAAATATTTGTTTTGGTGGCCCCAACCACCCCTCAAAGTTTGTCGGTATGTTTTTGGAACACCTGTATATTACGTTAAATAATAAAAATCGTTAAAAGTATCACACAAAACACTCCAACTCAAAATTAAAAGTAAAATGCCAAAGTCTAAATTACTTTTTAAGGAGTCCCCTTTTTATTTTCGATAGGCGAGATATTCTATCATAAAACCATGAAAAAACTGGACTCCGATATTAAATTACACAAATAAATGTGGAATGTAGTACATGGCACAAAATGTATTTTACATTGCATCAGTACAGTAAGTTCAAACAAAACTTTTATAATGAAATCGACCTACGCAAATACAACTAATACTAATAATTTGGTTATTTACTCTAAATTATATTTATTAAATATTTCAGACAAGAATGTATTCTGAAAGTTATATATTATGAGAGTAACTGTTTGAAAAAGTAACGAATATTATTTGAAACTAGCATCTTATCGAGTAACGAATATATTAGTAACGGATAGTTACATTTGCAACACCACTACTGCACACATCCTCTTTTACAAGAGCGACCCTTTTAATTTAATTGCATAAACTATCATAGATATTTAATACTGTAAATTCTAGGTAGGTTTGGACTATCTTTGTTTTAATTCCAATAATGTTGAAGTAATCAAGCAACCTTCAAATATGTGACAAACTATTTGGTATGTTATAGATAGAATATTATACTAATTGAAGAAACGCTATAACAACACAGAAAGAGAGCAGTATCTATAAAGTTATCTTACTTTGACAGATAAATTAGCCAGATACAATAGTCATCGGAAATACTGTCCACCAATACTGTTTCTACAGCTGCAGGAAGTAAATGATTGCGTGATAATTCTTCATAATTTTTTAAAACTGATTTAAGGAGTTAAATCCTTTAAGACGTAGTAATATTGACGTATTGTATCTGTTTATTATATGTATGAAGATTTAATTAGGTAGAATTATCTATAGATGTTTTGTTTAATATTAATGCAGCGCTTAATTGTAAGTAGGTTAAGACTGATAAAGATTTTGAATCTGGTAGGCCTGTTATGCAAAATATGCTTTTAATTTATTAAATGACTAATTCTTGACTGTAATATTTCGAAAATACAAAATAAATAAAATGTTCCCTAAGATTATTTAAATTATTTATTGTATTTTAGATAACTTAATAGCCTATATTTTGCAACTAACACATACTAAAATTGAAAAATTACTTACAAAACAAGGTTATTTGATAAGTCAATGCGGCAGTATTTAAAATGATCTACAGCTGATTTTACTGTTGTATAAGAAATGCTCTTCGTTGTAGGTGTGAACTTGTATTTGTGTGTTGTGATTGTACTGGTTTTGGAGAGGATTCAGGGCTCTGTCTGCACATAATAAATACTCACACAACTACACCACCAAACACACACACCAAAGCACACACACACACACACAAACATGAAGCTGTTCTTTTTACAGTCTTGAAGTTACATTAAATGAAACCTACCTCAACGTGCTTTTTGTAGTGCTGTTACTGTTATAACTGGTTTTATGCTAGCTAGGCATCGAAACTAGGTGGGATCTTGTAATACTCAAATCAGGTTTTATAAGATCCACCATATGCTAGTTTGTCATTTATTATTATAATATTCTGTTTTTATACTACTACCACTACTACTTCGTGTATATATTCCATTCACAGTCAATATTTACAATGAGATTAACATTCGAATATTGAGACCGGATTTAATTATATTTACTAAACGTTAGACATGCCGCAGGTACACACAATTTGACGCAATACAATTTACGAACGTGACAGGATCGATTGACTATCAGCAGCAAGAAACATTATATTTTATTCGATTCTTTTAGTTATATATGATTCATATGACAAATTGACAATTAACACTAATATATTTAAACAATTTTAGCTTTTATGTTTGTGCTGTAATAGTTTACTCTTACAAACATCGACTATGCAAACGAACAAATTAAGGATTGTTAATTTGAATAGAATTTAACCTTCAAGTGAAATCATTAGAAGTCTACGGTCTCATGTGTCATGTGCCATTTATATATATATTTTTAACTGTATATAGAGTGATCGCGAAATATATTTCCTAATAGATACAACTCAATTTCGAACAATTAACATTAAAGTTTATGTAAGTATATACAGTGCGAGTAAAGTAAGGAATAAAATTCGTTTAATTTTTATCCCTACTTGTTGTCAATTTTTCTCGGATAAGTCCAATTTTTAATTTTAAATCTTCATCTATCCAAACCACTGGCGGCGTAAAAGGCAACGGGGGTCAGAGATGGTTTCATCATCTATCTAGCAGTGAAAAATTTTTTTTCGAATGGTCCAAAAGAATAAGCACACAATTCAATCCATTATCAATATTATATATACGTCATTATGTCATTCAACACATAAGCCAATGCTGTAGCGGTACTGAAGCCCTTCCAATCACCATCTTGATAAGAGGAAGGGCAAACATAGTAGGAAAATAAGACCGTTCAATACAACAATTTACAAGATATATAACATAAGGATTAATGAAAGGATTGCAGTACTTCGGCATAGTAATAATGCTATTAATAATTGTATCGACTTCCTCAACTGATGCCAATGCAAACTCAAAGCAGGAATCAGGATTATGATAAGTAGAATTGTAATAAGCAATCAGATCGTTGGAGTTATCATTAACAGACTGAACAAAAGGGACAAAATAATCATTTATTTTGTGAACATCAGCTAAATTGTCAGGCAGTATAGTCTCCGAGGAGGACTTTACATTAAGAGACTGAAGACCATAATTTTTTCGAATTTGAAGAATTATAAGCAGTATCCAAATATTACTTGTTTTCAAGTCTAACCATACTAACACCCCTATTCTGTAACTTATTTCGCCCAAAAATCATCGATACGGTCGAAAATTCGTATTCTCTACTTGTTCGATCGTTATGGAATCGTTGGAAAGTCGTTATGAAGTTGTATTCTATTACGACTAGTAAACAGCTGTCGTTATGCAGTGCTAAAAATTGTGTGTGAATTGAATATTGTATATAGTAAAATATATTTTACTTTGATTTTAAATTTAATTAGACGAAATAAGAATGGATCAACATGTTTTATTATTGGTATTGATGAATTTGAAAATAAATTTAAAGGAGATTTATTTGTTAAAGTAATATGTATTTTAGGAACAATGTACATATAGAAAATAGGTATTTAAAAGATACAAGTAATCCCTTCTAATATCCTGAAAATAATTTTACTAATTTGTTTAGATCAAATAAACAATTGGCGGACAATTTAGCCAATATACTGTCACCTTACTTGAATATTCCACAAAGAATATCTGCTGTACCAAATGTTTTAAAAATATCAATGATGATATACCAGAAACCATATCACCACCAGGAACTCTGGAGAGATGCATAGGATTATTGAAAATGAGGTTTCGGTGTCTCTTACATCACTGAACACTTCACTATAATCCTTTAACCTGTTTCATGTGCATTCTTACACAATATGGCAGTCGAGGGTAATATACCCGAGCCTGATCATGCAAATGAAAATATTGACATAAATAACATTCCATATCATGGAGACGATAATTGGCTTCATGAAGAGAAAAGATTTAGGGATCAGTATATTCAAAATAACTTTAGGGGAAAATTGCATAGTTAACTCGTTAAATTTGTGTCAATTTCATCTAATTAGTGAATTCATATCATTTTGCATTAAAATTTAAGTTTTGTGGTATACGGGTATAAAATTAAAAAAAAAATTGCAGTGGAAATATTTTTATTTATATATTACCTCATAATTATATAGTAGAAAAATAATAAAACTAAAATACGATCAGCACTCATTTTAATTCGTATCACTTTCTGGATCAGACATATTTGCTGCGTAATTTTCATTTTTGTCATTTTGTATTTTAAAATTTGTTATTTATATAACTTTCTTCAATTTTAGCCATTGCAAAATTCTGAAGTACTTTTGTGGAGTTCTTTAAATTGTCAACCAGTTTATTTAAAACTTCCAACTGTTTTTCTTATGATGCCTGATATTCATCAAGTGCACTATTTAATGATGTCTTCAACATATTCTTTCTGTAACAAATATGCCAATATCAGTAGAAGTTACAATTACAGTTGGATTACGTAAACTTAATTTTATTAGAATAAATTTAAATAGACTTTGAAGAAATTTGTGAACTATTTTTTATGCATATTAATTAATAAATTTTAAATACCTTGGAGATTTTATGTCTTCTGGTGTTTCTTCCAAAAAAGTGGATGTAGATAGAATAGGACCACCGTTTTGTTGTTGCTATATATGATCCAGCCTTGCCTTTTTTTAGCACTGTAAATGTCTACAAAAGAAAGATATATGAAAACATAGCTATATAGCCATTTATTTGTTTAGCATTTTAATAAAATTCTTTCGTAACTCTAATGTAAAAAATATCGCGTTTATTAATCAATTTCATTCAATAACATTCCTTATTTTTAGAAAGAAGTTCGTCATTTTAATAACATTTATTAATTTCAAATGGCAGTATCAGAAAAGCATAAGATATTTTATAAAATACTAGTAGTTTAGGGATAAGAAATTTATAAACATAATGAATACAAACCCTCTTCCACTGGTCTTTTGTGGGCCATCTCCACATGCATTTAAAATACCTGTTAGTTCACCCCAAGCATTTTGATCATCTGGTATATTTTTATTCGTTCTTCAGGAACATTCACTTCTCAAAAAATCTAAATAAATGGTCTGCTGTTGGGTAGTAACTTTACTACTTCTTTTCCTCTTAACAATTATAATCGCAATTGAAAAAACACTTGCTTAACACTCAAAACTCATTGAACAAGTAAATTTGAAAATAACGTACCCTCAAGGAATCTAACCATAACCATAAACTCATCCATAAACTATAAATATAAAAAAATTATTTTGCGATGTACAATATACTATACAAAAATATACGCTTTGAGCAGAATTTACACGAGGTATTATTTTACAATCCCGGCAAAGAACATTTTACCATAAAACATCTGTTAAAAATAGGACGTGCCTATGAATAGTTTTACGTATATAACCTACAATCCCGCCTATTTTTTACTGATATCGCTTAAACAGCTGATACATTGGCAATATGAAGATGGTAACATGTGTACAGTCCCTGGTGAAAACATTGAATCTTCGTTATATGACCGACATCGACCGAACTCATAACGATGTTACTCACTGAATACACTTTCCAGCGAAAATCGTTACGGACGGGATAACGACAACTTGTTTTACGATAATCGTTCGCATAACGATCAAGTTACAGAATAGGGGTGTAAGTGTGAAATTTCGAAGTCTTTATATCTGTTCCAGTCGTCAATAGATCTGGAATTTTTAAATTTTTTAAATTTTCAGTCAGCCAGGTAGCTTTTGGCTTCGTTATCCTAACCTCCACAATTGGAGTATGAACATTAAACAAAGAAGTAATGAATTCATTGAAAATATTAAGTTTTCGATCTATGTTAGCCTCCCAAACAAAGGTAGTCCAAGAGAGGTTATGCAAATCAGTTGAAAAGGTTGTATAACGGAAGTTTTTGACATTTCTGTATTGAATTAGTTTTGGAACTGATTTGACGAACCTAATTGATAATTTACAAAAGGTCAATCTGTGATTTGATATCTGATCAGCCGAGATCGTACCAGTCGATATATCTAGCACAGAATTAGACACAAAAAGAGGATCCAAGTGTGTATAGGACGTTGCAGTAATCCTAGTTACTTCCATTGTCACCTGAACGAAGCCGTAAGATTCAAAACAGGCACGTAAAGGGGTTACTTAAATCAAATTGATCAACATTGAAATCACCAAAAGAAATAATATGGTCAGGTAATGGGATAAGCGTAATATAGAATATGATCTAAATCATCAATAAGATCATTAATATTACTTCTAGGTGGTCTATAAAAATTTACGATGGCAATAGTCATTGAATGTAATTTAATGCCAGTGAAAAATTAACTGAAAAGTCTAAAATAATAACCTGACAATATAGGGAATCCCTACATTGAGCTGCCTATAAAATTATAGATATTTCAAAGACAGACAGATAAATATCAGTAAAAACTTGAATAAATTGTCTTTTAAATGAATTTTAAGGTGTTTGTATATCTTAATTTTCCGTAGTAACATAATAATATCATATGCTCTTTAATATAAACCTATAAAAGGATTGTGAATATTAGTAAACATCATTATTATTAAATATTAAATTAACACATACAAATTTGGTGTTTTCATGAATGTATTAATACATTGCAAGGTATCTGATACTGTTATAATGTGTGGCTTACCGAATCAGGAGGTATTATTATATTATTAATCCCATACATTTAAAGAAATTTCTATATTAAATGTAGATCATAACATAATATGTTTTCTCAATTAATATTATAGGGTAATCCAACGACCTGTCAAATCAAATTCAATATGGCGGTTGTGGGCAAACAAACAAATTCGTGTTTATTAAAATTCGACTATTAGTGCTTTTATTAAACAATTATTTTATTTAATTAACTTACTAAAGCAATTATTTAGTTATATAAATATGATGTTTTGTATCAAAAACTAAAGCGCCCAATTATGCGACCAGAAAATTCTGTATTCCAGTATGTTTCAAAGAAAGTGTTTGAAGAAAAATACAGCTGCAATTGTTGACTGATTTGAAGTTTTTATTATATTAAATTGTGTAATTTCAAGAGTCAATAGACCGAAATTGTCAACTATTTAATGTTTATCTGATGCCTGCCAAAAAGTGCATTCTAAAATGAATAATAACTTTTCATGATGATTTTAACAAGACGTTACTTCAACTTCTGTATTTTCAGATAAGAATTTATTCAAGTAATCACTCTGCATTATTATCATGTTTATAAACTTAACACACACGAAAAACAAAACCACATCAAAACTAATAATAATGGCATACAAAACTAACGTTCATTCATTTTTTGGCCACAGGTATCTTTATTGAGAGTAGTCGAGATAAAACTGGATACTGTTAGATTTGAAGTGTCAATTATTTTGAGATAGCTAGGATTAATAATACAGGGTGATAGTTTATTTATTGAAATTGGAGTTAGTTGTCATTTAAAATTTGGATTTATAATTATTATAAATACCAAGAATAACCATCATATATACTCTGAGCCTTCTTTAAAGATTTTTTTCTACTCCCATACTTTAATTGTATTATTAGATATGCCGAACCTCTACTATAATGGTGTTCATTACGATACAGATTTTCATTATGTTACAAGTTTATATCCAATAGGAATACAGATTTTTCATTACGATACAAGTTTATATCCAATAGGAATGCGACATTTCAATATTCAAACAATATTCAATATGGCGATTGCATATCTGACAGATATACAAATTAAATAAATGTGACAGTTCTCTGCAATTTACAAGTAAGTACTTAAAATTTGTGCTTTTTTGAAAATATAAACGGTAAAAATGAGGGATAATGACAGTGAAATGTAATAATTGACTCCACCAGAAATTATGGAACAAGCTTAGTAGCCACGAACAATTTATTACCAGCCAAATTCACAAAAACGTACGGAAAATTTTAACCTCAATTTATGAAATGGATTGTTCAAAAAATATGTTTTATTATGGGGTCGTAGAAAAAATAGTGTATGCAACTCGCATTTAATGGCTATTAAGACACTCGTATTCATTACAATACTCGGCTTCGCCTCGTATTGTAATTCTCTTACTCGTGTCTTAATAGCTATCATTAAATGCTCATTGCATAATATACTATTAACGTTTTAGTATGTAAAATAATCGTTAAACTGAATAGCATCTGATAGGGAACTATAATAAAATAATAGAATGTTAGGTGGTGGCAGTATTAGCTTTAACCTCTTCAAATATAGTTTTCATTAAGAAGAAAAAGCGAAAATTCTTTTGAAATATAATACGGATTGTCCAATGTGTGTAATTAAAATTTATATTGAAATTGCATCTCTTTAAAATTTGGGAATCTTAGCTTAATGTTCTATTGGTTAACTAATATTAATAGTTTCGGTATTTTAGAAGAGATAACAATATAAGCGATTTATTGGGAACAAGAAAAATAATGACGCATACACTGATAAATGTTGAAAATTATTTATATACTAGCGCCGACGCGCGTTTGCTATGCCTAAAATACTATACTAGAGTTTTCCTAAAAATTTCATTAAAATCGGTTCAGCGGTTTCGGAGTCTTTTATACATCCACTCTTAATCTAACCACTGAATAATCAAAGGTGATCCAATGTAAATAAGATCATTAGTCCAACTTCATGGGTTAGTCCTAATCTAACCACGGAAGAATCACAGGTGATCTGATGTCAATAAGATTAAATGATGAAAAATGTTTTTATTTTTTGTCCGACCGGCACCAAACTCCACAGAAACATGCTTCAGAATATGCTAGAATTTTCCTGAAAATTTCATTAAAATCGGTTCAGCGGTTTCGGAGTCTATAGGGAACATACACACACCGCCACACCCACACCTCCCATTTTATATATAAAGATTATCAACAGCAGTTGTAGGATTATAACTTTCTTTTGTACTTTTTTATCTAGTATAAAGGAGAATGATGACTACGAAAAATTTGGACATGGAGATTTTTGCAGATGTCCGCGTTTTAATAACGAAAGGGTGGTTTTTGCAAGATGGTCAGCGTTATCAATACCAAACCTTATATTTAAGAGTTTATTATATTTTGAGTGAAGTTGGTAAACCGGAAGTAGTAGTTTCGTTCAGTGAAAATATCAAATTTGGGAACAACTTTAGAAGAAAAGTATTTCAACATTTTTGCCGGAAGCACGTCCTTTATGATTGTCGAATTTTTTTTGCAAATATCTTACAAATTATACATTTAGCACAGATTTACTAAAAGTACAAAATTTGCAACAGGTAATACTAAAACAGTTTTTCATAAAGGTTTCAGTTTTCTGTTTATTGAATACTGAATAAGTCTTTCTTTTCTCCAATACATTCTTGTATTTTCTTATATAAAAGTAAGCAATATAAGGAAACTTACCTACAAAATTTGAAAAATTGCAGTAAAACATAAAAAACAGATTTAAATTTAAAATAATGTATGTTCTACTGTTGCTTTAAACGAAATTAACGAAGAGAAGATACGGTAAATATATCCAACATGTGTATTAGCGTCATTATAAGACATGTGCAAAACAGATTATTAAGTGAATACAAATTTTAAGGGCTTTTGTTTAGGATTTTTCTGCGTTTCTTCTGTTTACTCTCTCTCTAAACTGGTATTTTAATTTCATTACTGCCAACTTATTCTGAGCAATAGACAACTGAGAATGTTTGATAAAAGAAAAAAGAATGTTTGATAAAAGACAACAGAAAGATTTACTCTTTCTTTTTTCCTTCACATATCTTTGTACAAGGTGGCGCAAAAGTTGTCACCCGAAGTTCTTTGGCTGTAGCTTTTTTACTTTCTTATACGTAGTATAAGGAAGTATTGTGATGACAATTTTCGACCTCGAGATTTTTGCAGATGTCCACGTTTTGAAGTCCCCTGATACCGAAAAAGTGGTTTTTAAAAAATGTCTGTGTGTCTGTGTGTCTGTGTCTCTCTCTCTCTGTGTGTGTGACCACGATAGCGGTCAAACCGCTGTAGATATCAATTCCAAATTTTGTATTTACGTGTATAATCTCCCTCTTGAGATCTGATTAGTTTTTCAGTAAAATCGGTAGACCGGAAGTAGCAGTTTACTTCGGTGAAAAAATCGAATTTTGCCAATATTTCGTCAAATGCTAAGTTTAAACAAATTTATAAAGAATCCATATGTACTTAAAATTAAAATTGAGAACAATTTTATTTAAAAACTTTTTCGAAATTCCTACCGGAAGTAGGTATTTTACTCTTATCAAAAATCGGTTTTTTGCGAATATTTCGCAAGTCAAGCTTTTTAGACAGGTACGTTACGGGTGTAAAAGTATTTAATACATACTTTTCAATATCTTTTGTATAAAAAAAATTTCAAAATTCGGACCGGAAGTAACAGTTTTACTCTTACCGAATAGCGATTTTTTGCAAATATGTCGTAAATTATTCATTCTATATATATTTATTAAGAGTACAAAAGTTAGATTTGCAATATTTTTTGTATACATGAAATTTCAAAATTCGGACTGGAAGTAGCACTTTTACTCTTAGCGAGTAGCACTTTTTTTCGAATATCTTGCAAAGTATGCATTCTATAGAGATTTATTAAGAGAATGAAAGTACTTAGAATATGATTTTGAATAAGTTTTGTATAAAAAAATTCTTAAAATTGTATAGTTTGAAACGCTCATACGTATAAGAAAGTCGTGTGGTGGCCACACCTCATTTTTTATGAATGAAAGACTTTGGTCCTGCGTTTGAATTATGTTCATTTGATGTCAACGTAAAATAAAACAACAAATTTTTTTAAATCTTCACTATATTTATTTACAAAAATGTAAATGCTGTGACGCGTCACAGTGTAGTGAAGATTTAAACAAATTTGTTGTTTTATTTTACGTTGAGTTCAATGGATCTTCACCAAGTAAAAGCCACATCTATCCAATTTTTGAAGAAAGCTGATACCAGCTATTTGGCTCTTTGGTATTTTAAACTACTGTTGGTAGAGTAGTTATTATACCATCGCTGTTTGAGAAAGCTACAGTGTTAGCGAAACGCGTCACAGCATTTACATTTTTGTAAATAAATATAGTGAAGATTTAAACAAATTTGTTGTTTTATTTTACGTTGAGTTCAATGGATCTTCACCAAGTAAAAGCCACATCTATCCAATTCATTTGATGTCTTAAATTTTCTTTAATTAAGTCGAGAAAATGATACCGGCCAAGTGGCCGCCGCCAGAATTGATGACCATACGGCCCGATTTATGGCTTTTTCCGTCACTCTTGCCAGAACTTCCGGCGATAGGTGCTCGCATTCTTGACGAATATTCTCTTTGAGGGCTTCAAGAGTCTGAAGTTTGTTGACATAGACCTGTGACTTCAAAAAATCTCACAAAAATAAATCGGGCGATCTTGCCGGCCAGTGCAAATCGCGAAAACGAGAGATAAGGCGACTCGGAAATGCAGCCACCAGAATATCGGTTGTGGCATGCGCAGTATGTGCCGTTGCTCCATCCTGTTGAAACCAGATGTTCTCCAATCCCAACTCATTCTATTGAGGAAGGAGAAAGACGTTGAGCATGGGTCTGTAGCGCTCGCCGTCGACAGTAGTCGTTTGGCCCGCGGCGTTTTCGAAAAAATAAGGCCCTGTGATGCCTCCAGCGTAAAAAGCACACCGTGCAGTAACTTTGAGAGGGTGTAATGGCTCTTCGTGGGTTATATGCGGATTTTCGGTGCTCCAGAAAAGATAATTTTCCTTATTTACATATCACAGAGATGAAAATGGATCTCGTCGCTCACGATGATTTTTGATGAA
Source organism: Amphimallon solstitiale (assembly GCA_963170755.1). Classification (NCBI taxonomy): domain Eukaryota; kingdom Metazoa; phylum Arthropoda; class Insecta; order Coleoptera; family Scarabaeidae; genus Amphimallon; species Amphimallon solstitiale. The sequence continues at coordinate 57,839,073 of OY720684.1, forward strand.
AAGTTGAACGTAGGTTACACGCGTTTGGCAGTGAACAGCTAACAACTGATGCACTATCTGCACTTTGTATGGAAATAACTTCCGGGGTCCTCTGCGACATCTTCAGCCACAGCCGCTATATTCTCAGCAGAACGGCTGCTGCGGGGCCGGCCAGAATTGGCAACATCTCGTGTTGTCCCATACTCTTCAAGGCAAGCGGCTAAATGCCATAGAGTTTGCCCAGTTGGTGCCGGTCAACCGGGAAATCTGCGCCAAAATTCACGCTGCGGCAACACTACCGACGAATTATTTAGCAAAAAAATCTAAACAATTATTCCGCGTTCTTGAGGAGTATAACGATTCATGTCTTGTTCGTGTATTTGGTATCCGTTTACTACACAAATGTCAAAGCAGAATTGACATTTGCCGCCATTTGCAAAAATTGGAGCACCTTCCGATAAGGTGATGACTTTTGCACCACCTAGTACTTAACATCTTCTGCATTCTGATAATTTGGAAATTGAAGAATGTAGAGTTTCATGTTTTGTAATTGGTTTTCATAGAAATCTAAATTATTAGAAATTCTTTATTTTAAAGGCATAATTGGAAAATCATATGCAGAAGCGAAATTATTGTAATTAATCTTTTGCCAGTTCTATTGTTTATGTATGAACGAGCAATATAAGCCTCTCCACTCTCTTTATTACAATATATTAACACATTTTGCAATTATAATATATAACAAACACCCACGTAAATACTGACATGTGCATATATGTATAACATATGTGTATTCGCGTGTGTGTATTGTGTATGTATGTAAACACTAAGTCCCACCAATTCTGTTTCGCAATGACAGTTTTTAGGGGACATTTAGTGTAACATATCTGATAATAAACATTATAATGAATTAACATATTTGCCAGATATCATGCGAAATATCAAGAGAAAGTTTTAGTATGTATGTATATGTTTATAATCTACGTATCAATATCTATGTATTCGATATTTAAATAATATACATAATAATATGTACATATTAATATAATATTCATAATAAAATAATTGCAGGAAGTTAAAAAATCTTTGTTTGTAATCTAAGGCGTTAGATCATACAATCCCATTATACTAACAAATGAAAGTTTTACACAATTCTGCTGTTTTTTTTTTAAATTTATTACAATAACATTATGTATTGAATGAATACATCATATCATTAAATGACCATTAAAACTGGACCATTGCCAATTCATAATAGTATATTAACATTTTTGCTCACGAGTTAAGTGTGGAAAATGAACCGCTTGCAGCGAGTTTTCTACAAAATGTGTGCGCAAAAAAAAAATAAGAAAATTTAAAAATGTAAAACTGTTTTCTTGAAGTTGATTACACTGACTTATCGACATTTTAAATATTCGAATATCGGCGGTGTAATATGTCATTTTCAGTTTAAAATGTAGATTGATGTATGTAATAAATTATGTAAAATAATCTACAAAATGGACGAAACGTATAATTGCACGCCCGCAGAGATTCGAAAAAATAGCCAATTTACAAAATCTTCTTTCAACAAAGTTTCGACATATTTACCATAAAGAATACTTGTATTTTTTAACTTTGTGTAAAGAAATAATATGGAAAATGTTATCGAAAATATAGTGATTGCTTATTTTGATAAGGAAAGCAAGATTAAAAGGGCATTGTTCTTGTGATCCAAATATTCTAGTGAAGATATTTATAAAAATACAAATATTTCAAAATTTGATAGATTAGTTTCATATTTAAATAGATTAGCTGAAGGCTACGAACCTAAGAAATCCAAGATTTTAGAAACTGATGATATTTAGTAATGAAATATAATAGTACTAACACTTTTCTAATTTTATATATTATTTTGTTATGATAACATTAGGTTTCAATGTATTATGAGATTGACATTATTAAAAAATATTATTCTTTCTGTCGCTGTCATGTTACACATAAACTCTTCTTCCTGCAATATAGAAATGGTATTTCTGCAAATACCTATTTTGTTATTAATACAATAAGAAAATAAGTACATAAACATAAGTTTTACTGAATATTGCTTTAGACGTTCCAGTATAACACTCTACGTTAAAAGTGGATACCTAACTATTAAGCGCTATGAGGATGCAAGTCGTCAGCTACTGGAGAAGGTTACATTGGTAATCCACCAAGGAAAAAGCAGAGCTTGATCAAATACTGTATATAATAGTACACCTAATATATTCACTAAAATCACTTAGAATTCATCGATGTCTAATACAATAGGCAGTTGATGTATCAGTCAATGTCTGTTTGGCAATTATCAAGATAACGACCAAACTGCTAAAGCTAGTAATTTTATATTTAGGAATGTGGTGATTTTTGGACAAGTTGGTATATCGGAAGTGGTAGTTTACTTTGCCGAAAAATCATATTTTACGTTTAAGACAAATTTCTAAAATATAGGAAAGTATTTAAAAGTGAATTTAAGAAAAGTGTTATAAAAATAAAATATGTTTAATTTATCTAAAATCAATTAATAAAGGGAAATATGATATTTTTGTTAATTTTCTAAATGCATTTTTGCACGTGATAATTTCGTGCGTTTGAGTACAGTTCTTGCTCTTTACGCGTGATACTTCAGAAAAACACTGTTTTTAGCTATTATTTGTGCAAGTCCGGGTCTATATAAGACGACGACTTTATTAGTAAAATCAGAGTTATCCTAGCAGTCTAGGAGAATTCTCACCAAACTCTCTGGCAGTCTAGAGAGTACCTACTACCTATCCCTTAGTCTTTCTGGCAGTCTAGACAGGCGTTCCGTAAGTTGCTTTGTTACCAGACAGATCGTGGTCAGAAAACAATTCCGTCCTGTAAGTCCCGAGTAAATATTTATATGGTTATTCCGTTCATTTTAAATAATCACGTCAGATAGATTTTATTAATTTCAAATGTACCAAAGTAAATTTTAGGTTCACGTAGGATTTCAAAGAAATATATTATTCTCGTCGAATATCTCTTCAATAGTACGAACATAAGCACCAGATGATGCATTAATTTTTTTGCTAGACTTGTGTAAAAATATCACCTTTCACGAAGTAAATATCATGTATATAATATCTTAATTCACAAAATATTTATTACCGTGTATATTAATATTCAATGTTTGAATATTCCGTTAAATGTTTGTTGACATACTGCGAATAATTTTTTCAGTAAATGTAAAGTTATTTTTCAATATATGAATTATTGTTCCTTTTATATATAACAAATACTTAAGATCTTCTTGTAAATATATGTACTAAATTTGTGTAATTGAATTTCTGTTTTATATGTAAATAAAAAGATTGACATAGTAAGATTTCTTTTACTCTTAATGCTAGAAGGTAATATAAAATGAATATTGAAGTAATAAACATGCTAAAACATACCGACCCAGAGTTTTCTTCTCCGTAAACCGAACTACCAGTATTTGAGCATTACTGTTAATAAAGTTCACATTCACTAGACACTTAAAACACTTGATTTTATCATTACACATATTGTTTTAAGTTTAATAATATCTAACTATCTGTCAAATATAGACAGTGAAAGTGGACGAATATCCACTGTAGATTTAATAGACGACAATATCACTTTGATGTTAAATATCCCTAAGACTGTACAAGACGTTTAGTTATCCGTTGATAGATGGGAGCACTTCAATTTGGCAATTAGCATTGTTAATTAAGTATTTAACATGTCGCAGTTTTTCGAAGTTTCTACCGAAAGCAGGTTTTTTACTCTTATCGAATAACAGTTTTTTACGATTATTTCTGAAATTGTACATTGACCACAGATTCTCTGAGTATGAATATCTACTGTGACAAAAATTTTCAAAATTCGGGCCGGAAGTAATACGTTTATCGAAGAGTATAAAAATATTTAGACTTTAATATATATATATATATATATATATATATATATATATATATATATATATATAGTAAGTTTTATATAAAAACATTTCCAGAATCATATTTGAAACTCGTGTGGCGCCCACATTTCTATTTTTGTAATAGTTTCTCTTTTAAGGTATTTCTAAATTGTTTAGAATCACGTTTCCAATGCTGATTTTGTAGCAGATTTTGCTTTAAACATGGAGCTCAATCTATAGGGCATGTAATAAATTATTATGATTAGATATTAATATTAAAGCTTCAACAATGTGTTAAGGCAAGCAGCAGATGGTAGGGCTAAGAAAATATTCCTCGAATAAAATTATATTATTATAAAAAATTGTGTAATAATAGTTCAAACAACTACGCAATAACTTTTATAATAGAATTATTATATATTTGAATTTGCATTACAGTAAATGGATGAATGACCTTTTTTAGGTTAATGGTTAAGGATTGCAATATATGTTTTGCAATTTAGACTAAACGAGTATGACATTCTTTTGATAAATTATTACAACTTCTTAATAGATTTTAAGCACTGCAACTTGCTGTGCAATAGCTACTGAATTATATACACAGAGAGAAAGAAAGAAAAAGATGTGTGATAAACTAGGACAACGCATGATTCTATTAGTATCATAGACATTATTACACATACATGCATCCCACTCAAGAATTAATGCAAAAATAATGTCACGCCCAAAACCGATTTCGTTCGGTGTTTTGAAATTATAACTTAGATGAGACGAGGATACTTGGGCATACATACACTTCTACTAGCTGTAGCCACAAATGTCCGTTTTAAAGGTGTACATACAAATAATCATTTATTGACTTAATACAAATGACGTTCAGAAATATTCTGTGTTGGAATGTATAATTTTTTTTTAAACTCGTCGATTATTATGATTACATCTAAATAATGAAATTTATGCACTGTAGATTCTATGAATTATAAATTGCCAATACTTGGAATAATCATGTATTACCAAAACCTAATACTAAGTCCTATTCCATGTTTAACCCTTATAGATACCATGGGGTCACTATTTTTCTATTGAAGTCTTTTCATTTTTTAAAGTTTCGACGGAGCAGAATCCTTGTAGTTTGCATAATTTTGCTAAAAAATCAAGGAGTCACACGTAATACCATTGGGAATACCCCAATTATTATAATATGATATTTTATCATGTCACTGCTATTTTTACATTTTATTGGATGGTTGATATTGGCAGAAGTTTACAAATCTCATAAAAAAGGAATTACAAATATGTGGAATGTAGCAGATAAACGCTTTATATTCACCAAACTATAAGGAGAAACAGATTTACCACAATTTCGCAATATATGCGGTTGATAATGCTGTCGGCATGAAATTGAGATTCAGCCGATTAGGGCTTTTTTTGAATTACAGCTACCCACAGTACAAACCATACGATAATCTAACCCTCGACGAGCAACTGCTTATCTTTCATGGTAGGTGCTCGTTCAAGCAGTATATACCTTCTAAACCAGGGAAGTATAGCGTAAATGCAAGGGCACCTTGCGACAGTAAAACGTCAAATGCTTACAATTGCCAAATATATATTGGTAAAACAGGAGACTAGCGTGAACCCAACCGAGACAAGCGAGTTGATTAAAATATAACAAAGAGTTTAGAAAGATTAGGGAGAAATGTGGCCATTAACAATTTTTTTACAAGCCTTGAGCAAGAGAAATGGAAAGGAAAAGTTGAACATTGCTTGGTACAATTCGGAAAAATAAGTCAAAACTCCCCCAGAAATTGGTGATTACTCGCTTAGGATTGTATATTTGGTTTACAAGATATAGATCTTAATATATTGTGACCGTGCCACGAGACGGACGTGTCTGCCTTGTCTGGCAGTGTATGTTTGAGTTTTATGTAGTGATTATTTGTTTATACAAATATTTAATAATAATAATGCCGCCAGAAACTCGTTATGGCATTGAAAAAATGGAAAAAGTAGTGCAGTTTTTTGAAAGCAGGGAGTTTGCGGAAATAGTATCAATAATTATACAAAGGGAACTGGACAAGAACCATAAGGTACAAATAGAAATGAAAAAGGAAATTTGCCTATTAAGAAGTGAAATACAAATCTTGAGGGAATCGAATATTGACTTAATTCGTCTACTTACGAATACAAATATGAATGCAGGGAACATACAAAACGTTAAAAACAGTCATGAAAAAAGTACTCAAGACAAAAAGGTACAAGAAAAAGATATTGTTGCCTGTGTTAATAGTAAGAAATCCACCAACCAAAAAGATGAAATAAATAAACGGAAAGTAAATGATGAGGATATAAGGATTGCGGCTATAGAAAATACAGAAAATAATGAACAAAATAAGGAAAAAAATTCCTTAGAATGGAGAGTAGTAGGACCCAGAAAACGAAGAAAAACGGAATTTATTCGTGGAAGTGATGGTGCAGCCTCTTCAAATAAAGAAGCTACAAACAAACGTAAATTTAGGAGAATAGATGTGGTTACCGGTAGCAACAAAAGTGCGAGTACAATTAAAGGAGTTACAAAATTGGGCCATCTGCATGTATACCGCCTGGATCCGACTATAACGGAGGAGGACTTGATTAGTTATGTTAAATCTAAAAATGTTAATGAAGTGAACTGTGAAAAGCTTAAGAGTAAGTTCCCTAACATTTACTCTTCTTTTAAGGTTTCAGTGCCTCTTAAATACGTCGATGATCTTCTGAAACCTGATATGTGGCCTGAGGAGGTATGTGTTAATCGTTTTTTTGCACATCTTGTGCGGAACCAACCAATTACTTAAATAGTTTTCACATCATGCATCAAAATATTCGGTCATTGAGTAGCAAAGTTGAGTGTTTGAAAGTTGTAATTTATAATAAAAAAATTGATGTTTTAATGATTAGTGAACACTGGCAGAGTGCAGATCAAATCAGGGAAATTTCATTGGTCAATTATAATCTTGCCTCTTATTACTGTAGAGATCTACGTGGCCATGGTGGTGTGGCCATCTATCTTCATAAATATATCAGATTTAAAGTTAGAGATGACATTACCAAATTATCTTTAAGTAATATTATTGAATTATGTGCTGTTGAAGCAATATCTGATACTAACATAATACTAATTGCTCTGTATAGGCCACCTAATTCGGATCGATATGTTTTTATGGAAAGATTCTCTTTGTTACTTGAGATGCTTTCGGTGGAGAACAAACACGTTGTTATCGGCGGGGATTTTAATATTAAATTCACCGAAGTGGGTGTCCTGCAGACGCTTTTTACTGATTTGCTGAGCAGCCATAATTTATATACTGCAATAGACGTTCCGACATGCACTGGTTTCGGCTCGTCTTCGTGTAATGATGACTTTCTTATAAACCTCCCTCAAGGTAGCTACACTGCTTGGTGCTCTGATAACAACTTGTCAGATCATTTTTCTCAAGTACTAGCATTGCGAGTGAATCTACATCCAAATAATAAAAACTTCATCGTGCTTCACCAAAATTTACAATCAATTGGAAACAAACTTAATAAATTGGAAGCATTCTTGACTGAGGACTGCTTTGATCTGTTGATTTTTAGTGAACATTGGCAAAATAATGATAGTATTCAAGCCATTAAACTTCAAAATTATGAACTAAATGCCAAATTTTGTAGGGAAAAGTATAAGGGAGGGGGCATTGCAATATTTTCCAGGGTGGATGTCGGTGTTAACGTTAGATCCATAGACGCTGTGCTGGATTTTTCTGTGGAAAGAGATCTGGAGTGTTGCACAGTTCAGATCCCGGATAGGAATTTGATTGTTATTGGTATTTACAGGTCTCCATTGGGGGATATTGATGCTTTTTTTGAAGTTTTTATTTGTCTACTTGACTGTGTTTCTGGTATGTCGGATCAGATAATTATTGGGGGCGATTTTAATATTGATATCTTGGACGACAATGGCACAGTGGCTCGTTTTAGAGATATTTTGAATTTCTTTAGTCTTGGTGTCACTATTCGGTCTCCCACTAGAGTAACGGCTGCTTCAGCATCGACGATTGACAACATTTTGATATCGGGGCTGTCTGATGATCGGTATTGCAGCAGAATCATATGTAATAATATAAGTGATCATTATGCTCAGGCAATTAGTATAGTATATAATGTCCACCGTGGTGACGCGGGTGGATCTCGAGATTATTATTCTGTTAGATCATTTAGTGATGGTAATATTGGGAATTTCATTTTGTATTTGACTGACGAGGAATGGTATCCGGTACTTACTGATAAATGTCCGAATTCTGCCTTTAATAAGTTTATGAATACGGTGCGTCATTATTTTGATATATCCTTTCCGGTTGTTAAGGTGAATACTGATAGAAATCATTCCAAGTGGATTACACGAGACGTACTTAATGCCAAAAGTATGTTGTCATTGTATGGCGATCTAAGTAGACAGTATCCGGTTTTTAAACCAATATTTCGTGAGTATAATGAGTATTACCAGAAACTGCTTTCTAGTGCAAAACGTGACCATAATACGAACTTGATTAGTACAGCTTCCAATAAAACAAAAATGGCGTGGAATATTATTAACCCTTTATTTGACAATGTTGCCTACAAGCAACATCAAATTTGTGCTCACTTTATGAAAGTTTTTCTGGAACTATTGCTTGTAGCTGGCAATGTTACTTACAAGGAACTGAATTCCTATTTGCTAAGACGAATTATACACAATGCTTGTGATTGGTTGCGGCAAAAATTGCAGTGTGGTTTGTCAGTAACTGTAGTGTTAGAGGTTATGGAAAGTACGCCTACTTATTCCATAAAAAATTATTACAAAAACGAATTATTGTTGTGTATTCAAATACTATTTTGAAGTTAAGTGTTTATTTTATTAGATTATGTAGAGTTTAGATGTTGTTCTTGTTTGCAAGCTGCAGTTTTCTTGGTTTTGTGCTGAGGTTGCTTATAAGCAACACCGCCAATAAGAAGACCTGTGCAATGGATGTAGAACCAATAACTGTAAATGTTTTCTACGGTAATAAACCTAAAAAGCAAATAATTTTACTACCTCCGGAGGATCCTAATTTGTCTGATGCGGATGTATCAGATTTAGATGAAGATGAAGATGTCAACAACCGCACTATGGGTGAAGTACCGTTTCAAAACCATGATTCTTTTGGTGTTGGTAGAAATAATAGTATTCCTGCTTTGGCCAGTGATTACGTTGGAGATCGTTATGAAGATGCGTGGGAAGACGAAGAGGAAATTCCTCTTCAACAGTTACGGATGCAGCTTTTAGAAAATGTTACCCCAGATTTTCCACTGCACAATTTCGACTGGCAGAAAACAGACATACCATTCTTGGATATAGATACAAATTTGTCGTTTACAGATGAAAATGCTCCTACACATCTTAGTTATTTTTACAAGTTTTTTACAGAAGACACTATTACCTACATTGCTAACCAAACTGACTTATATTCACAACAATGCAATCGAGTGCCAATCAACACTAATAAAACAGAAATCGAACAGTTCATTGGATTGCTGATACTAATGGGCGTTATTGAATTCCCTTCATGCACAGACTATTGGAGTCAGAATTATAGATATGAGAAGGTTGATTCAGTCATGAGTCTGAAGCGATTTCAAAAGATTAGGCGACATCTGCATTTTGTAGATAATTAGGAAAGTGGAAATCAAACTGATCGGCTCTGGAAAATACGCCCATTACTAAATGCTGTTCGAGATCAATGCCGAAAGTTAGATCAAGAACATAATCATTCTATTGACGAAATGATGATACCTTATAAAGGAACAAGAGCTGGGAATCTGAGGCAATACATCCAGAACAAACCCCATAAATGGGGATACAAAATATTTGTGCGTTGCGGCGACGAACTTAACGAATACGAAAGGAAATTTTGAATTGGAGGACAGGTAGTTATTTCCTTGTGTAAAACCATACCGCCAAATTTACAAACTAGGGTATTTTTTGACAACTTCTTTTCCTCGTTTGAACTGTTTGCGTATTTGAAGGAAAAGATGAATATAGAGTCGTTAGGCACTTTACGGAAGAACAGATTGAAGAACTGTCCTTTGAAGAGTGACAAAGACTTAGAGAAAGAAGGAAGGGGAAAGTACGACTACTTTTTTGATACTATACATAAATTAATGATAGTGAAGTGGGCCGACAGTAAAGCTGTTACATTAGCCAGCACTTATGCCGGTATCGAACCTTTAGGATCAGTCAAAAGATGGAACTCGAAAGAAAAAAGAAAAGTGTCGGTAGATTGTCCAGCAATTGTAAAGTCTTACAACCAACATATGGGAGGTGTTGATTTGGCTGGTATGTTGATTGAACTGTACAGAGTCCCTTTGAAATCACGAAGATGGTGTGACACCAATAACAATCAAATTATATTTGCTTACACTATCATCTTGCTGTTGTGAATGGTTGGCTAGTATATCGGCGTGAAAACACGAATAGCAAGATCTCTCTAAAGCTATTTCGTACCTCCATAGCTGAGGCCCTTATAAAGCATTGTAAAAAAGTTGGTCGACCATCATCAAGTGACATCGTTACCTCTACAAAAAAGGCATGTTTACATAAACCTATTCAAGACATAAGGTATGACGAATACGGTCATTGGCCTATTCACGGTAGCAAAGGACGCTGTCGTCACTGCAGTAATGGTTTCTCAACAGTTCACTGCCAGAAATGCAATATTATATTATGTTTTGTACCAACAAGAAATTGTTTTCTGTCGTTTCATAATAAATAAAAGTCTGTTTATCTAGCAATGTTGCTTGAGAGCAACATATAATTTTTTGTTCTTGTAGAAAGATATATATTTTATTTTGTCAACAAATCGTCTTATAAAACCATATTCAACATATTTTTATTGATTTTCAATTTTTTGTAATCATTCATCCTGTGTTGCCAAATAAAGGGTTAAATCAAACGTAGGAACTTTTACAGATAAAAAAAATAAAGTACTGGAAGTGGTTGATGAGACCAGTAAGACATTAACTGGTACTGATGCAGCCGATTACTTCAACAACTACTTTGTTTCTGTTGCTGAGACTGTTACTGCTGGTATCGTGGTTGGTGGTGGAGGAGATTTACTACAGAACATTAGTTTAAACGACAGATCTTTCTACTTGTTGCCCACCACTCAATTCGATGTTGAATCAGTTATAAATAAATTAAAATCATCTCACTCCGTTGGACATGACGGTATTTCTAGCTCACTATTAAAACGAATTGCTCCTTTTATTTCTGTGCCGTTATCGCATATCATTAATCTATCTTTTTTGGAGGGAACTTTCCCTGATAATTTAAAACTTGCTGATATTAAACCTTTATACAATAAAGGGGATCATAATGATGTCAAGAGCTATAGACCGATTAGTCTATTGTCATCATTTTCAAAAGTTATCGAATCCATTGTCAGTGAGAGGTTAATGTCGTTTTTTTATTAATAATAATCTTTTAAACAAACATGGTTTTATAAAAAGAAGGATGTTAACACGGCACTCTGCGAATTCATTAATTTAATTGTTCGGGCTCGAGACACTGGGAATACCGTGTTGGGAATATTAGTGGAATTCTCTAAGGCCTTTGATTGTGTCAATCATGAACTTCTTTTGAAAAAGTTAGAGAGATATGGAGTTAGGGGTACTGCCCTCAGCTGGTTCGAGTCTTATTTGAGTAGCAGATGTCAGCGTGTCTCTTTGGGTAACCAAAAATCAAGCGTACAATATACGAGTGCAGGAGTTCCTCAGGGTTCTATATTGGGTCCTGCACTCTTCACTATCTTCATTAATGATCTGTTTAATTATACATCGACCCATGGTTGTACTATAATGTCCTATGCTGATGACACAAATATTATTGTTTCGGGATCCACTTTGGCACAACTTGTACAGGGAACTGAGATCGTTATGAACAAGATATGTTACTGGGCTGACGCTAATGGTCTATGCATAAATTTTGATAAGCTCAATTGCGTCGTTTTTGGCCCTGTCATGGCTGGGTTTTCACCGACCATTAATGGCGCAAACATCCCGCTTGTGGATTCAACAAGATTGCTGGGCCTATGGGTTGATGATGGATTGAAGTGGGATGTTCATATTAACGTGATATCCTCTAAACTATCAAAACTGTGTTATGCATTAAAGAATTTGAAGTACCACTGTAGCAGGGGTATACTGATGGATTTTTACTTTGGGTGCTTTTACCCTCTGCTGAAGTACGGGATTATTCAGTGGGGGATGTCCTGTGTCGCCAGCCGAGTGTTTCTCTTGCAGAAACGGGCTATCAGAATAATTGAAAATCTAAATCAACGCGATTCGTGCAGAACGTATTTTTCTAAATTAAAGATTATGACTCTGCCCTCGATTTTTATTTACGAGATCTTATGTTTCGTACACAAAAATATGAGATCGTTCAAATTTAATAAAAAAAATCATCCGCACGACACCAGAAACAAGGATCACCTTTTGCCACCTGCGCATCGCTCTGCTCTTTTCCGGAAACATCTGGACTATTTGGGGTGTCAATTGTTTAATCGTTTGCTTCCGGACATTAAAAATCTAATGCTATTTTTGATTTTAAGAAATTGTTGAAGCAGTTCCTTTTGTCGGGATGCTTCTATAGTATCGATGAGGATTTGAGCGTATCTTAGGTGTATTTGTTCTATGTTGTGTTTTTGTTTTGACAGTTGTGTTATTGTATACTATAAACTAGACTAAACTATCCACAGATTGAAAGAGGTTTCTCAAGCACCATCTCCGGCAAATCTCCTGTTGTACGTTGACTGAATTTTTTAACACCAGTTTTTAATCAGTCTCTTAACAATATTGCCCTTGTTATATAATTTTAAGGTGTATGATTGCATTTTTTATAATATAATGTTTGTCATATTTCTTTATATGTATTTATTATGTATTGACGATGTCTATGTTTATTGTAAACCTATGACAAATAAAGTATTATTATTATTATTATTATTATTATTATAACCATGTAGCCACCTACTGTATGCACTGGGGGCGTATGCATCTGTGTTTCAGGCAGAGGTGTATGCTATACTCCAATGTGCTACAGAAAACAATAGGAATGACGTTAGTTACCGGCGGATTCTTATATTATCTGACAGTCAAGTGGCACTAAAGGCGTTATCAAACCAAGAGGTGTCGTCAAGACTGGTCTGGGAATGCTTCGAAGAACTCAAACTCCTGGCAATCCGGAATAAGGTAAAACTAATCTGGGTGCCAGGGCATAAAGCGATTGAGGGCAATGAAAAAGCTGTTGAACTCCCTAGGAGAGGATCAGAAGCAAGATTCATAGGCCCAGAACCGCATTTGGGGGTACCCAAAAGTATGACCGGAAGCCACGTTAAAGACTGGGTTTATGAAAAACACAAGCATCACTGGACAACAATTCCAGGACAAAATCATGGCAAGGAATTTATTGGCCAACCATGCAACAAAAGAGCCGCAGAATTACTAGACATGAGCAGGGAACGGCTGCGAACAACAACGGGTCTTTTGACTGGTCATGCACCTGTTAAAGTGCATCTCAGCAGGATAGGCCTGTATGATGGAGATCTTAGTTGTAGACTCTGCAACAAGGAACCAGAAACAGTCGGGCATATCCTGGTAAACTGTGAGGCACTGGATCACAGGAGGCAACGCATCTTTGGGCAACCGAACGTAGACCCAGAGATGCTCAAGAGACATCCAGTAAAGGACCTGTATAGACTTTTACAGGATACAACATTGCTGGAGTAGATAACACAAGTTGAGCACAATAAGCCTTATTGGCTGCAGTACAAACTGGAGACGTTAGTCAGACAGGCCTGGAGAGAAAAAAAAGCCCCCCCCTGTCCAAAAAAAGGAAAAATCACCTTACTATGAACTATGGATGACAATGGTGAAATTTGTGAATGTGAAAAGAAAAAATTACATAATTATTGAATACGATAAAACAAAGTTAGAGGTAGACACTATGGACAAGCTGTTCCGAACGTACACCGTGAAAAGGCAAATAGGAAGATGATCTGTGACAGTATTTTATAACATGATAGACATTGGTTCACTGAGATCTTATATATATTTATTCATTTAAATTCTAAACGATGAGTTGAAAACAAAAAAGTTACAAACGACGAGAATTCCTCAAGCATCTAGGAAAGAAATTAGTTGCTACTAGAACAGGCGCAGAGGATTAAAACGTGATAAATGCTGAAAATGTCCTAGAAATATAGAGAAAAAGTATTCCAAGAGATGTCAGAATCGCAATCGATTTGTTTGTCATCAGATAGTTACTTGCTTTGAATGTACAGCAAACGCATCATAAAATTATCAATTCTGAATTCATTCATTAAAAATTTATGGTATTATAAAAAAATAATGTGTTTAATACTTTTTGCGTGTGTATCAAATAAAAAAAAATTGTCCAATTTTATTACCCTACTTGATGGAAGGCTTTGGGTTTACTATTGATTCCACTGGTACTAAGTGTTACAAAAAAAATCCAGTACTATGAGGGTTAACTGTAAAACATTTATTTTCATCTATGTTGCAGCTTATTCCTGGTTAAATTCACGTTCCACTTTTTCTTCCATTCTGATCCAAAACAGACTTTTATTCTGTTTAGAAACAAGTAATGACTTGAAAAATGTCATTAAAATTAACATGTAGGTTTTTCTCATGTTATGTATGTACTAACGTTTCTGTTGATAACATGAAAAGTTTAATAATAAAGAAAAGCTACAATAACTGTTCTAAGTGAGCTTCTTTATTTTACATACATCTTCTATTGCTGTGATCGAATCTAATAGACTTCCAGATTTGACAATAATGTATAAAGTTATTTATTTACATATAAATTAATCCATTATTGTCAAATCTGGATATCATGGCAGAAAGTCTATTATATCCGATTGTTCAAGAGTTCATAGAAAAATTTCATTATTTCTTACATGCTGTTGCATTATTGATTTGGAAATATCCTTCGTCGCTAATTTAGTAAATAATATCTAAGAAAGAATAAACTATTACCTACTTATTTAAGATTTTTCTCTAAACAGAGGAACTGTCAATTAAACACGAGAACAAAACCGAAAAAACCAGGAAACTTGATTACGCTTATTGTTTTCTCATTCCATCATTCCCCTTTCACCATCCTCACATTATGTTTTCTCCACCATAAGTGTAACTCATACTTAACGCTGAAAAGGTGTATATTTTTAATAAAGATAGACACTTCTAGAACAAAATGAAAGCAAACGAAGGAAAAGTCTCAAAATCTTTCAAAATAGTGCTTGCTTGAAAACAAAAGAGACCAAGATAACAATCTCTTGCAGAAGAGATACACTTAAAAATTTTAGGGTGTAATATGAGTTTAAAAGCAGATTTTCTCAATTCATGCCTGGATTATTTTCCTGAAAATCCAGGTACAATCAGTGAGGAGCAAAGTGAAAGATTTCACCAATTCATAAAGGAAGTGAAAAAGAGTATTATATCATATAGAGTATGTATTTTTGAAGTCATAAAGTGAAAATATCAAAATGTACGAAATAGAATGAAATGGATATAATTTTTTATGAATACAGAGGCTTTTCAATAAATTTATATGGATTTTGACTTATGCTGAAAAATGACAGCATCTTTTGTCCGAGAAGAAGTATTTGCCAAGAAAATAATCGTAATTAAGTGCCATTTGATTATTATTGGAGAGCTTCCTAACTCAAAGGAACAATTTTAAAAAAGTAATTTTTTAGTGACCTGAATAATCTGTTTACAAAAAACATCAAGCTAACTGCCTGTTTTTTTTATGAACATAGAAGCTTTTCAATATATATATATATACGGATTTTGATTTGATTATTTGAGAAGAAATATTTGGCAAGAAAAATAATTAAGTGGCATTTGATCATTATTGGATAACAGATATTTTAAAAATCAACTAAGATTCTTATATGAAATTTGTGCTTGATGTGAAATCTTTCGAAGATAATTCATGCATGACTGTGTTATTCATTCCTTGACATTTATGATAGTTTCAGCTATTAGTTTTATTGGTCCCTTATCATCTGCTCATCGAGTTACAGAATTTCTCAACAAATTAGTGAACTATTTTTTGACCAGCAAATATGCATATTCTGATCGATCAAACAACGCAATACACACAGATTCAATTGTCAATTGTACTTATATGTCATTGCCCATATAATATTTTTGAAGAAATTATTCCATCGTTTTCAACTGTGTTTTTAATTTATCTAAGAGATATTTTCAGTTTTTGACCTTAATTTCTAGTCTAGTGTAACCAAAGGGAACCCTGCTGTTAGAATAATAATAATAAATTTAATGTTTATAGCATAATGCTAACAAGTTACAAATAACATTGCATAATAATATCAAATAATTAATTACAAAAATTATATATCATTTAGTTCTAATAATAATAAATAATATGACTATATATTAATATTGTCTTTAGAATATAAAGCACATCCCTTCCTAAAAGTCTGAACTGTACTTGAAGTCTTCACGCCATGCGGCAAACTATTGAATTGAATAAGTCCCTCATGGAAAAGATCATTCTGACTGTAGGTCGTGGCCACTGTTGAAACATAAAAGTCATCCTTGACTCGTGTTGGGTAGTCATGTACATCTGATATATACCTAGTATTTTTTAATAAATGTTCAGGAAGTAAGCCATGTTTTATTTTGTATATAAAAGTCATTGTATTAAGAAATATTAATTGTTTAATACTTAATAATCCTGTTGCCTGCAACATGGCCCTAATACTTGTATAACGATTACACCCTATAATGCAACGCATGGCTTGATTTTGTTTTTTTTTGAAGTATATTTTTCTCTGTCGTGTTCAACAAAAACATTATAGATGAACAGTAATTAAAATGTGGTAAAATAATTGATTTGTAGATTGTTAGTTTAGACCAATCACTAAGACTCATTCTTTTCATTAGATTTATTTTCTTTGCTATCTTATTAGTGACATATTCTGCATGTCTGGAAAATGTTAAGTGTTCATCCACTATAACTCCTAAGTACTTGCACTGTTCAACCTGTTCTATCCTTTGGTTATTTATGAAGATTCCTGTGTGGTTCCTAGTTTCTATAGTATTGAACTTACTTTTAATTATCATAAATTTAGTTTTTTCTGTATTTAGACTTAAACCGTTTTGTGTTATCCACTTACACAATATTTGTAGCTCATCGTTTATGATTTGCACAACTGCACAAACATCTTGACCCATTAAATACAATAAGGTATCATCTGCAAAAAGCTGGATGTTACAGTTTTTGATGTTCTTGACAATATCATTAATATAAACAATAAACAGGCTAGGTCCCAAAACTGTCCCTTGCGGAACCCCATACGTGTTTTCTTTTTGCTCAGACGTATTATTTAAAAATTTCCTGAGTACGATTCGAGAGGTAGTCCTTAAACCAATTGAGCGCAACCTCTCGAATACCATATTTTTTCAACTTTTCTATCAGCATACACCTGTCTATAGTTTCAAATGCCCTTCGAAAGTCCAAGAAGACTACCCCTATAACCTTTTTCTCACATAAAGCACTTTTCCAATTCACCAAAACTGTTTGTAATGCACTCACAGGAATTATGTGATCGAAAGCCCGCCTGGTATTCACTAAGTAATTTATTTTTTTCAATGTGTTCTATAAACTGTTTATTAACTATAACCTCCAGTACTTTCTCATATACAGGGACCATATTGATAGGTCGAAACTCTTCACTTTTGTTTGTGTTTGTTTTCTTTTCTATTGGGATGATTGTAGATTTTCTCCAATGTTTCGGAAATGTTCCATATTCCAAACTGCTGTTTATTAACTGCAAAAATCTATCACCAGTCACTTCAAATGCTTTTTGTAGTATGTTTGTTGTTATTCCATCTACACTGCTGTTCTTCTTTTTTAGGTTCATGACTATAGTTTTTAATTCTGTAAATGAAATTACTCTAAAGTTGGCCATTGTTATATCAGATTCTTCCATTCTTTCTACTATCTCCCTAATGTCTCGGCTATTTAACTTCATGGTTATCGCCTCTATGCTTTTTATAAAGTAAGTGTTAAATTTTTCTGCTATAATACTCTCGTCTCTCTCAATATTGCCTTCAAAGTATATTCCTGTTTTAATTGTTATTACTTTTCCTCCTACCAGTGTTTTTATGGTCTTCCACATTTCTGTTGAATTATTTTTATTGAGATCTATTTTTGAATTATAATAAGCACTTTTCTGTTGTCTAATCATATCAACTATTTTATTTCTTTGAGTCCTATATTCTTTAAAATCATCATTGCTCTTAGTTATTATGGATTTTCGATATAACTGGTCTCTTTTTTGTATGTTTAAATCAATTTCTGGTGTCCACCACTTTTTATCAACCCATTGTTCTTTGATAACTTTTTCCTTAGGCGGAGCATATTTATTTAGTACATAGGATATGTTATCCACCAGCTTATCTGCTAGAGTGTCTATGTCTGTACAGTTTCTGTCCCATCCAGTATCCATGAGGTCCAACTGAAACTGTAAGTCATCAAAATTGTTGTAGTCTCTGTAATATTTTGTGATACTCTTTTTAACACTATTATCTTTTGTTATATCAACAGTCAATATGCCATGGTCAGTAATTTTTGGTGTCATATGAACTTGAGGTTTTAAATTTTTGTCATTTGTGATTAATAAATCTATCATCGTTGATGAATGGTCTGAAACTCTTGTGAAATTATTTACATTTTGATATAATCCGTTTTGTAATATCAGTTGTCTTAACTTTTCAGAATAAAATGTGTTTTTTGACATATCAATATTGAAATCACCTATACATATAAGTTGCATTCGAAAAAGTCTTCCATATATGCTAAAAAATCTGCATTACTGCTTGAGGGTGAATGATACACACTAAACACCGATAATTTTTGATCTTTTATTGAAATTTCTACACCAGTCATCCACACATTACTCAAATATGTTGATGTTACCAATGTTTTGGAGGATAATTCTTCCTTTATGTAAATGATTGTTCCACCAGTGTGCCTGCTGTGTGATGTTGTATTTATAAGGTGATATCCTTCAATATGAATTTCATGATCAAATATTTGATCTGTCACACATGTCTCCGATAAACAGACCACTAATGGTTTCCAATTATTAACAATTAAACTCAGTTCAGTTTTGTGTGCCAGTAAACTCTCTATATTTAGATACATTAACTTACCCTTTGGTTGCTATTTCTGCGGAGGGTAATTACTTGGGTAACTAATCTTTTGTTCAAGTTCCCTGTATATTCTTTTGTACTATGCTTCACACTTTTTGTCATACGCAAGGTGATTATAATCAATGCCTGGCACTTTCAAAGCAACTGCTGCATATTTACAATTGACACAAATAATTTGTTGAGAATCACATATGTCAATTTTATGATCTCCTGTACATTTTGGACAAACAGATTTTTCAGATTTGCAGTCTTTTGCCATGTGTCCAAACTTATAACACTTAAAGCACTGCACTATATTTATATGATCAAAATATGTGTACGATCTCCACCCAATTGAAAGTTTATCTTTGTTTTGAATTAATCTATATGTATTAGAGTCAACCTCCAGAACAACACTTTCTTTTCCTCTTTTACCCTTAAAGTGTGTTATCAGAGATACATGTCTCGTTTTCTCTGCAGTGGTGATAGCATTTTGCAGGATAATTTTTTCTATAAAGTCATTTTCATTGTTCAATAATTTTTCTTCTACATTTATAATTTTTATCCTTGGAAACTTTTTTTCTGGTATTTTCACATCAAAGTCTTCACCAAATTGCTTTTGAATACTATCAGATACACTCTCTAGATCTTCTCTTCTTTCAGAGCTAATTGCAATTGCCCCATCCCGAAGAAACCTCATTCGTGAAACCCCAGCCCCAATCTTACCCGGATCAATATTTTCTTCAATTTGCTTTTTTGTTACTAGACTATCTTGCGCTTTTTTTGGCTTCACTACAAGTACCTCATTATACTTTCTTCCAGTCACCTCACCATACTTGATTTGATCTTGTTCACCCACTTGATTACATCTATTGCTAACTATCTCCAATTCCTTTTCCATTAGTACTATCCTTTCCTCCAAACTCTTTATCAGACGATCCTTTGTCAAAATTACCTCATCTTTGGTTTCGATTAACTCATCTTTACATTGTACTAACAGCTGAAACATTGACGCTGGTTCATGCTCCCTGTATTTCACACAGTAAAATTTCATAACACGAACATTTAATTCCAATACTTTTATTTCCGATGACGTCAACTGTCCACATGCTTTGCAACTTCTTGATTTACATATATCACACTTAAAAACTGCTATTTTTTTGGTCTGTTCACATATATCACACTCCATGTTTGTAGGTTAACATCTACAATTTTTAACTGCAAATTTCCGTAAAAACTTGATTCTGTTTGGCAAGACTCGAATTGTGAACTATTTACAAACTATAAACTTTAATTTTAGACCGAAATAAAACTTCTGTCTTCTGTTTTTACTAGGTTTTCAACAAATTTTCAGAGCAACAAAAATCAAAACCCCCAAAATGGCCGACATTCGGTATTTCTGAAATTTGAATGTATGAAATTTGTATTTAAATAAAACTGGGCATTAAAATTTTGTCGATACTGTTTATAAACTATTGTATTTTTGTGTCAAATTTGGCACAATTAAGAATAAATTTTTAATTTTTTACTTTCTTATACGTAGTATAAGGAAGTATTGTGATGACGAAGATTTTCGGCCTCGAGATTTTTGCAGATGTTCACGTTTTGAAGTCCCCTGATACCAAAGGTTTTAAAAAAAATTCTCCCCCCCCCCTCTCTCTCCTTCCTCTCTCTCTCTCTCTCTCTCTCTCTCTCTCTCTCTCTCTATGTGTGTGTGTGTATGTGTGTGTGTGTGACCACGATAGCGGTCAAACCGCTATAGATATCAATTCTAAATTTTGTATTTACGTGTACAATCTCTATATTGAGATCTGATTAGTTTTTCAGTAAAATGGGTAGACCGGAAGTAGTAGTTTACTTCAGTGAATGAATTGAATTTTGCCAATATTTCGTCAATTACTAAGTTTAAAGAAATTTATAAAGAATTCAAATGTACTCAAAATTAAATTTGAGAAGAATTTTATTAAGAATTTTTTCAGAAATTATTACCAGAAATAGGTCTTTTCCTTTTACCGAAAATCAATTTTTTGCGAATATTTCGCAAGTTATGCTTTTTAGATAGGTACGTTACGAGTATAAAAGTATGTAGAACTCAAATTCAATACCTCTTGTATAAAAGAATTTCAAAATTCAGCCCGGAAGTAACACTTTTATTCTTATCGATTAACGATTTTTTGCAAATATATCGTAAATTATGCATTTTATATATATTTGTCAAGAGTGCAAAAGTATTTAGAGCTGAATTTGCAATGTTTTTTGTGTACATGAAATTTAAAAATTCGGACAGGAAGTATCACTTTTACTTTTAGCGAGTAGTACCTTTTTTCGAATATCTTGCAAAGTATGCATTCTATAGAAATTTATTAAGAAACTAGAAGTACTTAGAATCAGATTTTGAATAATTTTTGTATAAAGAAGATCTGAAAATTATATAATTTGTAACGCTGATACGTATAAGAAAGTAGTGTGGTGGCCACACCTCATTTTTGTATATAGTATAAGCCGCACCTGTTGATCATTTAAATATATTCGATATTTAACAAGACATTTATTTTTACCAAGAATTGCCGAGCAGAAACATTGTTAGCTTATGAATTCTTCCTTGTTGATTTTTTTCTTTCACTCTTGTATGCACTATTCTAATATACAGGAATAATTTTTTTGGTATAATGTTGGGAAGTTTACAAATTTTATACTTAATTCTCTGAGAAGATAGAATCAATGCACAGTAATTAAGTAATTACTTTGACATACATTAATACTATGTTTTTCCTAATTTTTCAGGTATGTATGAAATTCCTAGATGGGGCTATTGGCGTATTTAGTAAGTAATGCTTCTATTTATAATAAACTAATTTCATATAATTAATGTACCTTTGATAATATTCGAGGTGAATTTCAAAATTGTCCAAATTTTATGGCCGAGGTAAAATACGCACAATAATTGATTGTTGTGTTCAATTGGTTATTAAATTTTTTAGATTAAATAATGTACTTACATATGTACCAATGGTAAAATCATAAAGGGACTTTTGTAATTATTTATTGGTATTTATTCTTACATATTATCGTGGGCAAATATTTAAAATTTAATCTTTAATATTTCTTCGAAATTGCGATGATTTTAATGATACATTTCTGTGATAAAATATTCGACAATTCATATGTGTATTTGTAATGACGATACAAATTATTAATAATGCATTTTCCTAATTGGCAATTAATTCGTTCGTCACTGGCCACTGGCTATATTAGGTATATGCATGGAATTTTGAAATTAATTTCTATTTTGTTTTTATCACCAGGGTCATCACATAATAGTTTACACTTTCACAAATTGAAGATACACATGCAATTACAAAGCCTATCTCCAAAATTAATTTACAATTAGTTACATTTTTCTAATACAAATTATTATTATATTCGACATATACAGTGTGATTTTTAATTAAAATACCATTTTTTGGTTTCGAATGTACTGCATTAATTTATATATTTTAGACATATAAACTGACCGACAAACAAAACCGCCCACTCATCTGATATACGTTTTCTGTTTGCACATGTAGTTTATTCGATTGGTTTTCATTAATAAATGCTTTATATTGTTTAATTCATTATAAAATGTTACGGATTTGATTTTTTGGTGGTGAAATTCCTAACTAGACAATGTTAACTAATTTCAATATACTGTAGAGCATTTTAAGGATATATCTTTATAATTATTTTTTGCAATTAATTACAAGTAGGCTTATTTCATTGATATCTGAAATAAATTATAAATAAGTTTGACAGTATGTATCCCAAAGATTGGGAATACTAGGCACAACCGTTCGGGATGCGTAGAATCGGTTTTTTTAGAGTCTGGCAAATTTGATAGACGAGTGGATTCCGGAAGAAGAAGAGCAACAACTGGAGTTGATAATAATTAAAGTTGGTGCAGTCACGCCAAAATTTTTATCCGCGTTTTGTATTGCCTGCGGGCAAATATAGATGGCGCTGACATCAAAAATTACAGTTTTCAATAACACTAAGCAAATACCGGGCGATTCAAAATGTATTTGGTAGCGGGAAATTCAAATTAAAGTTTATTACAAATTGGGGTTTAATACCGCGAGATCAAAAATTATATTGATAAATGTTTGCCATGGAATGTAAAACGTCTGTCTTAAGTTATATCACTAAGTGTCATACTGTCATTAATATTTGTCATTATAAGAGAAAATATAATGACAAATATTAATGACAGTGTGACACTTAATGATATAACTTAAGACAGACGTTTTACATTCCATAGCAAACCTTTATCAAAATAATTTTTTATCTCGCGGTACATGATCACAACACTGTCATCAAATTGCATACTGTTTACTAGTTCCCGTAGTAATGAGGAATAATTGCTAAGGAAAACAGTATACAGTACGATATTCAATAACAATGCTGTAACCACACAATAACGTTTTAAAGAAAAGAATTACTTAAATAATTACACTTTAATATTGGTACATAGAAAAGGTACAAAGTACATTTATGATTATTAATAAGTAACATCTAACACGTATGTTTTAGTTAAATTACCAGTACAAAAATAAATTAACGAACAATAGCATAATCTACCAAAAGTAGAATATTTGACTAACAAACATATGTTTAACAATAAGATAGAATTTCTGTCGAAAAAGCACAAGTACCTACTCAAAATACTACAAAGTAGAAAAGGTATAAAGTACATTTATGATTACTATTGAAAAATTATAACTAACATCCAACACATATGTTTTAGTTAAATTACAAGTACAAAAATAAAGTAACGAACAATAGCATAATCTACCAAAAGTAGAATATTCGACTAACAAACATATTTTTAACAATAAGATAGAATTGCTGTTAAAAATCACAACTACCTACTCAATATACTACAAAGTAGGTAATTAAACCCGATAAACACACAATGACTTAAGCCCGTGTTTACTACCACCATTTACAAAATCTTGTATTACATAAATAATGAACATAAATTAAGGCGACATAAATAAAAATATAGATACTTAAGATACCTAACAAATTTAGTAGACATCATCAATACATAACTAAAAGAGTGACAATTTGGGCTTTAAAAACTAAATAATGTTAATTACATGCCTATAGAAGAAAAAAAAATATAATTGCAATAACTAACACCAAATTGATTAATTTATTGTTGTTATGAAATAAATGAGACACCAATGATATGGGTACCTTTGGGCTCCATGGGTTGCCTCATGGGGTGGAGTGTCGGCACTGCATTTCTGTTGAGGCGTACTGATTGAGGGTGTGCATAGCAGGTTGTGTCAAAATGTAGGCTGGAAAGTTTCTTTCTTTCTTTCATTAGACTGGCATCCATTTGCTGTTGCCAAGTTTCGCTTCTAAATAATAAAATATAATAATTACAACTGTATACTAACAAATATCAATGATAGTATAAAGGCGCGTATTCATTATAGGAAACTGCCTAGGAAAATCATTAGAAAAAATAATAAATGCTTCTGTACCAAGAAATTTGAAGTTTGTATTAACATCGATTGATTGCTTGTGAAAAAACGTAATATAGAAACTTAAAAACAAGTAGTCAGTTTTTCCTGTTCTTTAAAGGCTTTCTTATACACTTATATTATACTCCTAATAATTATACTATTAATTGCCAATTACTTACTTAACTGTCATTTAAACTTTAATTGGTGTAATCGGCTTCTTGCTTGTACGACCCACACACAATGCACCAGCTTCTATCCATCTTTTAAGTCTAAAAATGCATTATGTCAACTTAATAAAATTATCATATTACTCTTCACAGAACTTACGGTACGATTATAACACCACTAACTAAGTAGTAATAAGAAAAATAATGTTTAGCAACACACACAAAATTTGTTGGTTGACGTTTCTACTTGTTTCCATAAAGTGACAGCGCTATAGTAGCGACATCTCAAGTTATTCGATTAAAGTCATGATTCAAATTTACTTATAGGTCTCTTGTTTCTAAACCCGTGGCACCATCTAATAATGCCCGCATTAGGTAGATTAGGCGGATAAAACCCCGGATTTAATTGAACAATCCGATTATCCGTGCTTCACGGAGACCGGAAATAGGAATGCAGTTACAACTCAGGCATCGTAGAGCACGCCTTCATTTTGCGCATTTGCATGTAAATTGGAATGTTCAACAGTGGAGTGAATTTCTCTTCACAGACGAGTTGCGCTTCTGTTTACTATGTCCAGATGGCAGAGTGCGGATATGAAGTAACGAACGCTATGCAAACTGTACCATTTCGGAACGGGTGCCTCTTAGAGGAGTTTCTGTTATGGTATGGGCTGGAATTTCTACTGAAGCACGTATCGACCTGATATTTATAAAGAATGGTGCTTTGAGTGCACGTAGATACTTGGAGGAAGTTCTTGAAGCAGCCGTGGTTCCGTTTTTTTATTTTATTGGAGAAGGCTTCGTTTTAATGCACGACAACCCAAGGCCTCACATTGCACGAATCGTAAGTAAGTATACTTAAACGAGGTCGGAATTCGCAAATACGACTGGCATCCATGTAGTCCAGATCTTAATCCTATTGAACATTTATGGGATCAACTCCATAAGGCGTATTTGCCAACACGCAGTCGTACCAGAAACTCTTCAAGAGATAAGATTTACGCTTGAAGAAGAATTTGAAACAATTCCGCAAGACTACATAAGAAATTTAATTAATTCAATGCCGCAAGGATTACGTGAATTCAGTAAAGCTCGTGGAGGACATACACGCTATTGATATTAGATTAGAATTAAAAGTTACCAATTTTATTTTTAGAAGTTGAGAGAGATATCTTATTCAAAATGTTTTTCTTATTTTCTAAAATTACTCCAGTCAAAAATTGCCTTATTACTTCAAAAAATGTGCATATGTTGCACATACAATGAATAGTTTCTTGGATTCAATCTCAATAGAAACTTAAAGAGCTGATTGTTCGAAAAATTTCATCCGGGCGGTTTTCTTTGCCGGACAGTTTATATTCAAATAATAAAATAAGATAACATGAAATAAGGATGAACGTTATATGCAAGAGAATTCGACTTTAAGTAATCTCTCTTTGTGGGCAAATATTCGTTCTATTTTGTATATTTAGACGCACTTTGTATAGAAAAACTGCAATGACTATATAAATGCACTAGAAGGCGAAATGCATATGCAAATGGTGGCTAGGCGTGACTTTACATTTTTAATATGAAATTATTTTATAATATATTGTTATATTGCCGATGATCAAAATAAAAACTTACTGACAATTAAATTATCTATTAATCTCTTATCTGCAGGTAGTGTAATTATATATCAGCATATATATTACACATACCCTTAAACTAGTTTTTAAAGTTTACAGAAAGAAATTGAAGTAGCTAGCGCAGAAATACCAGCACTTAGTATAATTATAGTAGTAATATACCTACAGACCTCCATATAGAAATATTGAAATATTTGTTGAAAAATTAAATGAGTTAATGTATTTAATTGAGAAATATCGCTTGTATAAAAAGACTATTTATTATGGGTGATTTTAATATTAATTTTTCGATAAATAATAATCGGACTGTTTCAGTAATAGATATTTTGAATTCGTAAATTTGTTTAATATGCTCAAACTATTTGATGAATCTAGCAGAATAACAGTTCTAGCACATTCATTGACAATGTGTTTACAAATGCCATAACAGAAAATTATTCGACACAAACAGACTTTCACGTTTCGGATCATATGGCTGAAATCCTGACATTACCGTAGTACAAGATGTGTAGAGATTTTACCGGGAACAGGCTGAGTATTATATAAATATATTTTAAGAAAAAAACCTTACTTAATTGATATGATTAATGAGGTAAAATTCAGTTTTAATAAGTTTTACGATGTTCTAATAACTTCGTTTGAATTTGCTTTCCCTAAAAAACAAAAATTATTATGATAAAAGTACAATGTCTTGGATGAGGAGCTTTATGATACGAAAAATAAACTAGACTCATTAGCAACTATATTAACCAGAATCAGTATATAATACTGATTCTGATAAAAAAAATACTGAAAATATGAAAAAATGCAATAAAATGTAAGTTATATGGAAATTAATAAACCAAGAAACGGGAACAAAAAAGAAAAACAACAGGGAAAGATCTATCTTAACAGCAAATGACCTAATTCATATTTTTTAACCAACGGATCTGAAACCGCTAATCAAATTAAAAGCGACAAATCTGCTATTAACGTGTTACAAAAGCAAAATAATATAAGTACATTTTCCTCAGACCTGTAACAGAACAAGAAATCTGGGCAGTTATAAACAGTCTAAAGAAGAAGCAATTTTATTAAGGAAATTAAAAGAGAGATATACAAACCTCTAACGAAATTAGTTAAACCAAAGCTACTTTCCCTGACAGTTAAAGATATCAAGAGTAATACCTTATAAAAGGAGATTGTTTTGACGCATGCCATAATTATAAACCAATAACTGTATTGCCCTTAATCTCAAACATATTTGAAAGAATAATTGCTACAAGAATAATAGACTTTCTTGAAAGAAACAAAATAATAACGAGTAAAAAACACGGGTATAGGAAAGGCAGATCAACAACGACGGGAGTCATGGAAATATTAAATTGTATATACGTAGAATTCGAAGACGGAAATGTGGTCCAAATAAATATCTTAGATTTAAGCAAGGCTTTTGGGTCAGTAACTCTCGAAATACTATCGCGCAAGTTGGAGGTTTATGGTATGAGACGATTACCGTTGGTTCTTCTAAAGTAGTATTTGGAGGGGAGATCTCAGGTGGTGACATGGCAGGGGAATTAGTGCGAAGTTTGCGGAGTAACGAATGGAGTACCATAGGGTTCCATTCTGGGCGCACTGTTGTTTATAATGTTTATGAATGATATGCCAATGTTAACAGCTGATGATACCAGCATATGGGCTACTTCTCTTTTTGAAAAAAGCCATCAGAGTATTTCATTAAAGGCAATCGCTGAAGCTGAAGAATTGCTAAATGCCAACAAATTAAAACTGAACGCCGATAAGACAAAATCGCAAATGATAACCAATAGACGAAATGTTGAAAAAACGTTTTTAAAATATCTAGGCATGTATATAGACTTATATGGAATGACCACACAGAGCATCTAGCGAAAAATTTATCTAGTGCGATTTTTCAAATGAGGAGAATTAAATATATTGTTACACGTGAAGCCGTAAAAATTTATTACCATTCTCTTTTTCATTTCCATCTGAGCTTCGGTATCCTACTCTGGGGAATATCTGCTCGAGCGAGCAGGATTTTTATCTTGCGGAAAGATATGTAATTTGCAATATCGCGATTCAAGTAGGGGATACTTTAGAAAGGAAGATATACTCACCATGGCGTCGCAGTATCTCTTGCTTCTGCTTACTCATGTGCACGAACACAGAGCAAGATTTGCAACAAATGGAAGGAACCATGAGTATCACACAAGATCACGTGAACAACTTAGGAGACCGAGTCATTGCCTGACAACGACAGAACAAACTGCTTACTACTGCGGGACAGAAGCATATAACCAGCCACCTGATAATTTAAAACATCTTTCTGTGCAAAAATTCGAGAAAGTTGTAAAGGAAATATTAAAGGATAAAGAATATTACTCTCTTCAAGAGTACCTCATGGACTTCTGTTATCTCGAACTTCTGGCAGACTCGCTGTTGTCATTATCAAGATGTTTTGCTTCTCGTTATCGTTCGTGTCGTGTATATATATGACTTTGTATGTCTTTACCAGGTGTCCTTTTTAATAATATCTTGTGCACCAAAATCTATGAAATTGTCCAAATTTTCAGATATTCATTCAACTTCTGAACTTCCGCCTACGTGACTTAAGGATTTTTGATATTGATATAAATCGGCCCTCAAATGATGTTTCCTCGCCTACCCTATATGCTTCCCATATTTGCTTGTGTTTCCGTAATACACAATAAAAAAGAATCTGCTAGTAGATACATTTGGAGTTATCTTATAAGCAACCTAGTACCTACTAGCAAATGTGCGATAACTTTTGGGGAAACGTGCAAACAGGTCACGTCAAGGGTAACTTGGGAGCCGTACAATATATTACAGTCGAGTATAAAATAACTCTATAGTTGCTGCCTTTCTTTTATTTTGTGAATTTGTGATTTGTCAAATTTAGTTTTTCTTTTAAATTGAAGACACATGTTTCAGACTTGTTGATCATCGTCGGTGATTATTTCATTATCTTCTATATCTTTTTAACTACGCTAAAATATGTCGATGGTGTTTTCATACCTCATTCATACGTCAAATAAACAGATGTTCTTAATTTGTACCTATCTGCTTTTATTCTTTTCACTTACATTGGAGTTTATGGAGTGAACGAAGCATACTGGTTCAAAACCGACAAAAAGTTAATTTTGAGGAAGAGTCAATTTTACTATGTATTTGTAGCAAATAATTTTTTGAGTAAGGCTAAGTGGACTAATGTAAATGCTATTTACATAATTGCACTAGAAAATTATGATATATTTCTTATAAAAAGCGAATGTGATATTCAGCTTTATAACCTGAAGTGTTTTAATTGTTTTCACCAAATCTGACCTTTACAGAACTTGTCTTCGGAATGGTAAAATATATTTAAACTTACCCTAACACAAAATTAGACTGTGAATTTTGCTGAAGAAAATATGAAGAAATGTATAAACGAACATTTTGTACTGGCATAGATCGTTTTATCTTTGTACGCGTAAGGCAAAAATTGAAAAATTAAACTTGATTGAAATCAAAAAAAGAAAAACAGTACTAGAAAAGTTAATGTTCAAAAACAAAAAACAAAAAATAGCTTTTCTGGATTGAATTATAATTTTATGTGCCCATTACATTGCTTCAGTCATTTCAAATTCAATTAAGGGCTCACATATACCTGAGCACCTAAAAGCAGGGTCATGTTTAAGATTTAATATACATTTTGAAGTATGGCATTTATTATAAATTGTATGAAAATCGGGTTCGAAAATTTCGAACGATAAAAAAATTACAGTAATTTTCCTGAGTTGGGTTTTTGTCGACAGCGTTTGCGGTACCAGACGTGCCTCTGCCATTTCTTATTTGAAAAAAAAAACAAAAATTATTTTCTTAAAGTAGATAGACAGAACTAGTACTTATCGAGCCGGAATTTGCGAATTCAATTTTTTCGGGTGATGGCAGTCATTTGAATAAAATTGGCGGTTTTTCGCCTTAAAATTGTTGAGTAATTATGACAAACAAAAAACTATGCCAAATATCGAAAAAACGGCTCGATAAGTACTAGATTATTGTGTGAAGCATAACTGTGCAAAACTTGATCCCGATCGGTCCAGTAGTTGCGGAGATATTTCTGGTACCGATTTTGAAAATACTGTTTCGCGTCTACCTGCGCCCCGACCGTTATTCGTTGCTTACCTGGTCAGTTACAAAACGCTATAACTTCGTCATAATTGCGAATTTCCTTATGAAATTTTCAGGATAGACACTGGAAGGATAGTACTTTCGAATGAGCACCTTTTTGAAAAATCGATTTTCCCGATTTACCCAGGTATATGTGAGCCCTTAAAGAAACGTCGTCTTCTTTTTCAGCAAACTCAGTTGTAGACTTATCATTTTGCTTAAACCCAGCAACTTCCCTCTCCCAATTTTCTTCATCTACACTATGTATACGGCTGATATATTTATAATAGGTGGATTTTCTTGATTCCTAATATATTTTACCAATTAGTATATCCCGGCTTAATTAAGTAACATTCTGATTGTTTATATTTGACTTCCGTATAGCTGCCTGGTAAAACCTCTTCGGCTCATTAAAAGCTGTAGAGGTTCGAGATATATTCTACATCTTCGTGAATTACAGTGTTCTTAAATTTATTTATTGTTTTCCTTTCAGATGTCTTTTTCAAACGAAGATTACCATTTTCTTTTTGGAACGGGGTCTGCTTCTTCCGAATCTTTTTATTTTTTCCTTCTTTTAAACGTTTAATTTCTGTCAAGCGTTAAAACCTCTCCTGTATTGAATATAAACGACGAATTAGAAATCTTGATTTCAGCCACAACTAGTATTTTAGTTTTGGACATATTTCTATCCTATGATATATGATCGCTAGTGGCACATTATATTGAACTGTGTATTCACTATAAGTGCAAGTTTTGTTTTGTAACATCGTCAACTACCCTGAAGTGAATATATTTTTTTTACATATTTTCTATGCATTTTTATTCACACCTGTAATGACATCTTAATGCAATAATCTGTTGTTTACAAATACCCCAAATATGTGTTTATGGTTTCGTCATGTGGACATTTAATTGGGGTAATTGTAAACGCTTGTTTGAGTTCTTGTTATAATATTTGGGGGGGGGGGTAGGTCACACAAAAACACGTTTGTTTATATCAAAATACTACCATCATACACACTCATATATTTGCAACTTATTTTTTAGTTTTCATCACAGTTCACCTCGGATAAGCTGTAACGGAGTGCGCCCTGAAGCTACTTTACCGGTTGAGATCTGGCAAATTGATAAATATGCACGAAACTTTCATATTTTGAATTTTGGATACCCGGAATAGCCCTAACCCTTTTTGATGGATTGGTATTGTCAAAATAATGATAGAATTTGCAAAGAAAATTCTACAATAGATTAAAGGCTGCACGTATGCAATTTAATTAATTGAAATTTATATTTTACAGAAATTGCATTTGTTGATGTGTACAACTATTTGAAAGAACTATCAGAACGGTTTACATATATTTTTTTGTTATATAAAAATTCTTGCTGCGTATATTTTTTGTTTTATAACATAACAAAACAATGTCGGGAAATAAATCATAAACTCGGCAGTTAAGTAAAATCTGAAACATGTTATCGTTAAGGAGTGTGAAGAAATGTTGGTTCAAGTGCAATGTTATTCACGCGTGATAGGTTATACTACACGAAACAAGGTCGTCTGTATAGTTTCTGTTGTTTCCACCTTTAAACGTACGAAATAACGCAATTATTTTTAGCATTTACAGTTGCAAAGGATATTTATATATGTAATTCTTAATTGATCTTGTTCTAAATAATTCATAACAACCCGATATTTCCGACACTATTTTTTTTTTTTTTTTTTTGGTTTACAATTTAACTTTGAGAATATATTATTATACTATGAATACATAATAATTAAGATAATCTAATTATACGTATTTTATACTTCTCCCACATTTATCGAATATAAATTCTACTACTTCTACCTTTTTTCCAATTAGGTTTAGACGGCTCTCCTATATTGAATTTCTTGATTAACGACTTCACTTACGACTACTGCCTTTATATTAATTTGAAACATATATTGCCATTGTTACTTAGCGAGACATGGATGCGTTTTCACTCCTTGAGTCTCTACAGCACGCCGTACGCTTTTCCTTAAATAAGTCAAAACGCGTCCACGTGTCGCTAACAGTGGCAATATTTTTTTTTTATTAATTTAACGGCAGTGGTTCTAGAGTTTAAGAAATTATTAAACAAATATTTATAGCATATGCAAAATATGCAATTCGATCAAATGGAAATGTCAAAGCGTAATGTCAAAGACAAGCAGCCCTAAAATGGCGCTAAATGGAAACGTATAAACTATGACGACGTATGTTTTTCTTAGGTAAATTCTATGAATCACATGTTTGTGCTAGCAGCGCACTAGAAATACATGAATTCGCTTATGATATCCTTGTTGTGCAAGTGTACATATTATTTCTTATTTTGATGAAAACATTATTCATTGATAGAACTACGAGTAATTAAGTAAAGGTCAATGAAAGTATTAAAAATTTTCACATCCAACTCTGTTTAACGGTTTATATTGTTAACACTGTGCACGAAATTGACAATATTTATTTGGAACAACCTGGGCACCTATCAGGTAAAGTCAATTCGGGTACGCTGAATTCAATGGTGCCAATCGTTTTTTTAGGTTAGGTCATTTAATTAAATTATAACATACTTTATTTTTGCATAAGATATGAATAGAAACAAAATTGAGTTATGATTATACACATTTAAAAATTATGCATTCAGTTTGAGATATTTTCCAACAGATGGTATCAGTGTTTTTATATAACTAAAGTCCCTAGATATATATAAAGTAGCGCAATTACCTCCATTTTGGCGCCAAAGAAGCGGCAAATTTAAAAATTTGTCCGGTTTTTTTAACTTAACAGATTTAATACGCGAAAATTGTATTTTTATTTTCTGGAAAAATCTTGTCCCGTGTGGATGCGATCCCGAGCCGCCCGCGTGTAAAGCGAACATCTTACCATTAGACCACCGCGGGTACTTCAATGTGATTTGTCTTATCGTCTATTTGTATATATGCGTACGAATTACTAAATAACTACTAAATGTCACCAAATCACCGCGATTTTGGCGCCGTTATAATGGGACAAACTAATTGCGGTACTTTATATATCTAGGGACTTTATATATAACCATCAAACATATTGTGTATAATTGCATATTTTGATAATTTTGACATTTGGTCTAAACAACCTCCTCGTTTACAAGTTCTGTTTGCTTTTTCAGTGCGTATTTTGATAGGTTTGCGAAATTAATCGTTTTAAAATATATAAAATGGATATATGTGGAGCAATAAAATTCAATAACTTTTGTTATGTTTGCGGAAAATACACTATCATGCCTAGTCGGCGTAAAATTACTACGAACATAGTTGAAATATATCGCCAATATTTCAATCAAGAAGTTTTTCACGATGTGGAATGGGCCCCGTCTATCATTTGTACAGGATGCTTGAAAAAATTGAATCAATGGAATATATGCCTTTTGGTATTCCTATAGTTTGGACGGACCTACAAGTACATAATTTAGCTGAATGTTACGCGTGCGTGAATTATATTTTCGGAACCAACAGAAATAAGATTCGTTCTATGACATACAAAGCAACAAAATTTGTACAGTTGCCATTACCGCACTCCGAAAACATACCCATCCCAAAAAAACAGAGCCCTAATAAAGAATACACGCCGCCAACTGTTGAAACTGCTGGAGAGTCAGGTGTACGTAGCCGAATATGTACCGTCAAACGTCACTCCATATTGCAACCATATTAAAATTACATAAAACCATCTTGACATTATGACACGCCGCCTCAAGTTATCACAGCGACAGTCGATTCTCTTAGCTAAAGAATTGAAACGAGTAATCATTTTGGCACCAGACGCTCGTGTATATGGATCATTCGGCCGTCATCGTCTTTTTTTTAAATCAATTGAGAATAATTCGTTGGCTTATTGCGACGATATCCACGGTTTGGTTTTAACATTACACCATGAATATAAACCCGAAAACTGAAGACTATTTATCGATTCGTCCAAAAGTAGTTTGAAAGCAGTTCTACTCCACGTTACGAACTCAAAAAATTCCGTTCCGATTGCACTGAGCACAAATACAAAGGAGAACTACTTATCATTGAAAAAATCATCGATCTAGTGAAATACAATGATCACAAATAGAAAATTTGTGCGGACTTGAAGGTGGCTTCAATTCTCACTGGTTTGCAATTGGGGTACACAAAAAATATGTGTTTTATGTGTTTATGGGACACTTGTTATGCTGGCGATCAATACGAAAAACGGGACTGGCCTATACGTGAAGAAATTAGATTGCGCCGACATAACATTATAGGGTTAGTATTAAAATCTAGGTTTTGATCAATTGAAATTTAATTTAATATTATTTTATTACAGGAATACTTAATGGACCAAATATTCGACGTTTGATGAAGGACAGACTAGTCGAAAGCACTTTTAGTGATGCAGAGCTTCTGGCATGCGACTATTTAAAGGCGGTCATTGAAAATGTACTTGGGGCTCGTCGATCCGAAGATTGGCGCATACATATTGAAAATGCTTGACGCTTTCCACAACATCGGTGTTAGTATGTCATTGAAATTACATTTTCTTCATTGTCATATTGAAAAATTCGCCGAACAGTCACCAGCCGAATCTGATGAGCATGGTGAACGCTTTCATCATATAACAGCAAGACTCGAACACTGGTACAGCGCAAAGAAGCTTGATGCTCTATTAGGAGATATTTGTTGGAATTTACAAGAAGAAAGTGAAATTGAACATGATAATTGAAAAAAAAAAAATTAAATGAAGGGAACAATTTTAATAATTTAAAATGTGTTGTTGAATTTTATTTTATTTGCTTATATTTTATGCAAAATAAATTATTTTAGAAATGATTTGAAATTTTCTTGCGAACAAACGTGAAAAATTGTATTTTTTAGCTAAATCGATCATTCTTTTCGTAAAATGGCTTCTATTTAGTGTATTTTACCAAAACAGTGAAAATCCATTCCAAGTTTAACGAAAAAAATAATAATTAAATACTAAAAATATTGCAGCAAAAATTAAATTTATTATTGAAATAATTCGATTAAATGACCTAACTTAAAAAAACGATTGGTACCACTGAATTCAGCGTACCCGAATTGACTTTACCTGATATGTGCCCCGGTTGTTCAGTTTTTAGACTTGCACAGTGTAATTAGTCTAAATAAAATTTTAGCACGTCTTTTTTATTATTACCTTCTTCGTTTCTGGATTGAAACGTTTCGTCCAATATTTCTAAGGAACATCTTCAGGGCTTCTACTACTGCGATAACTTGAACTAGATTGTATCAGGTA
The DNA here is from genome assembly GCA_963170755.1 of Amphimallon solstitiale. Classification (NCBI taxonomy): domain Eukaryota; kingdom Metazoa; phylum Arthropoda; class Insecta; order Coleoptera; family Scarabaeidae; genus Amphimallon; species Amphimallon solstitiale. Next base: position 57,875,031 of record OY720684.1, read on the forward strand.
GAAGGCCTGAATATGTACCTTAGGGTAGCGGACGGAACGTCGGCTGTAGAACCAAAAAGGTATCATTAACAACCGTGAAAGCCTACGACTTAGATTTGTCTTTTTAATGATTTGTACAAAGTATACTTCACTTGTTTCTTGTTACATTAAAACTTTTAAAATTGTTTGGTTCCATATTCTACTTGATACCAAATTAAAAATATAAAATTAAAATTTTAATTAAGAATTTATACAACCGAAACAATGCGTTCAACATCAAATTTAAGCCTATAAATAATATCACAATCCGTGTATACAAAATTCTCCATGTTGTGGTGTATAAACTAGCAATTATACGGTTTATATAATAAATTTGATTGTTTAGAAAAGAAGGGAATATACGGAGTACTTCGTCAACCAGTTTGCATATTAAAACGTGACATTTTCGTCTATGACCGATAAATAACATTTAAGTGTGTAACATAAGCGTATACAGTATCTGTGCTTCACACATACCTTGCATACCCTATGTATGTAGGCATATATATGTGTTTGTCAATTATTTTCGGAAAACAACAAATATGACAAGGAAACCACATAAAGGGCGAAATAAGAATTCATTGTATTTAGTATATATAACCGCCACGCGTCACATGTAATCGGTTAATATTTTGTCTGAACGATGTGGGAATGTTAGCAACGTTAGCTATTGACTTGGATCTCCAAGTGGAATGACCTGAAAATGTTTAAAACAAGTATTTGCTCTTATACTTGTAGATATCCAATAATATGTGCTATAGACTATAATGTTAATTAGGAACGACGACAATAATAAAGTAATGAATGTTATGTGTTCTTTATTTTGCTGAAGTCTTATTATGTTTATTTACAATTAAATAGTTAAAAATAATAATATAACATGTATGCGTATTAAATAAGATTTCCTTGAATTAAATATTCGTTATTTTGCATTAGCATATAGGTAAACGTTAATAGAGATGTTGTTCATGAATAAATGTCAAGATTATTTGGATTGCGATTCATACACCATCTAGCGACGACTTGCTCAAGTATTTATATGTATATAGGTACATTTATCGACAATAAAAAGTTATTTCATATAATTCATTTTCCAAATAGTAATAAATAAATTATATTTTTTTATTATATTCAACGTTCGATACTTTTAAAGACATGCTTATTGGAATACTTGGAATTCTTTGCATATATTTCATTACGAAAAAAAGATTAACAAGTAGGTACTTCTACAAAATATTAGTCACTCATATATTTCTGTAAAAGTTCGACCGTAAAGGTGACTCATGGGGAGAACGTAAGGAGGATTTTAGTATACATGCACAGAAAGTTTAGATAGAGGCAATTGACGGTATTTCTAATTTGAAAATTGTTTAATAATAACTGATGAAATTTTCCATATATTAAAAATCAATACGTATGTCATGTAATACAATAAAGAAAATTTAACAAAATAATGCAGTATTACCTCATAATACTTCTTTTGACCACCCTCCGTTGAGCGCAATAATTTTCAATAATATTTCTTTATTATTGACTTTAAATTATACACATTCTATCACTTATTTATATAAATCTATATATCTTTTTTCTTCTACAAATTCTATATTCGTCTTTGAATTGAAATCACTTGTATTATTTTTACTTCGAAAAGGGAAAATTTGCTGATAGCATTCCAAGAAATAATGGGAAGGCAATGAAAGAATATAAATAATAGACAGTTTGTCTAAGTAAAAAAATTATTATTATAAGTATATGTGTTAAAAATATCCCAATAGTTAATTTAGACTAGCGAAATATTATTTTGACACTTTCTTGTTTAGAAAAGTCTGTAGTGTCACGATAGGATTTTCTGTGGTTGTTAATTTTGACAAATCTTGTGAAGGCTAATGCAATGAACATTTGGAATTGTTTTCTGAATAAAACACAAAATAGTGGAAAAGTCCGAATTTTATTCTTATAAGTGTAAAATACAAAGTTTGCAGTTACGTATAATATGTCAGCCAATTGGTTCCCATAACTACGCTTTAGGAATTTCACGTCTATTAGCTTTGTGATCATAGCAGATTTGTTGACACAATCACAGCGCGACCAGGGAATTTGGGCCATTGTAAAGTGCTGTGTGACATGCACCAATGTTCCATCCTGTTGAAATCACTTGTTATTCAAGCACAAATTCTTGGAGTCATTGAAAAAAAGTTACATATCATACCTCAATAGCATATATCAGTAGTTCCCAAACTTTTCCGAGTCGCGGCGCCCTTTTTCAATTAAAATATTTCGTGGCGCCCTACCCTAAGTAAAAGTATAAAGTAAAAAAAAATAAATAAAGCTCGTGTATCTTCATTGTTTAACATTTTTTTTACTTTAATAATATTAAACTAATAATTAATGTGACGGATGCGCCTGCAAATCACTGCACATGTTCTCAAATCGTAGGATTAAACTGGACATACGGCACTCTCATTTCCTTTTCCACGTTGATTTTTGCTCTATACTTGCTTTTTATCACAGCAACCGGCAAAAACCCAGCTTCGACGTCGAAAGTGGATTTAAATCCGCCGAGTCTTATTACCTAGAAGGGGATGTTCATTTTTTAGTGAAATCCAAAATTCTGTCAATTCCATGTTGCCAAATTTTGCTTTCAAACTTGTCGCAAGATAACTAGATAAAATTCTCTTCTTCCGCAGAAGTAAATTCAGACGGAGTGTTAAATGGATCTTGAATTCATGCAAACCTATCGAAATTTTTATTTTGAAAGTATTTGTCAAACCCGATAATTAGCTATAATAAGTGCCGTTCAAACATGTTTTTTTATATCTTGAAAAAGATCAAGCTCATTTGACGTCAAAAATTGCTGCTATATTAAAAAACAATCTTTGCCTGCATCTTCATTCAATTTTCTTCTCCATAGTTCACCTTAATAATAGCTGTTAGGTGACTCTCGCTCTTTCACTGAAGTAAGTACGGGATAGAGATAGGACCGTGCAACGGATGATGTTTCTCTAAATTGTGCGACACCTCGTATAGGTAGCGCGTTCGGACCGATCGTCCCGTGAAGGGGAACGTCCGAGCTAATTACCGTAAAAATTTCGCCTTTATAGCTCTGTCCGATCGCCGGATATTTACGGACAAACTTAAAAGTTGCGTTTTCGACGTGCCCGATTTTCTGAAGCTATCTCATCTGAAACGAATCCAGAACACGTATAGGGAAAAGTATGGTTAAAAAGTCCGCAGTTTCTGCTTTTCAACGCGCCCAAATGCATATTTTAAGGTCGAGGGACGCGTGAGCAATTAAAATATACGTTTGACCGTGTTCCGTCGAATTTGTCAAAACACGCGAAATTTATCCATGACGTGCCTAAAGAAAGCCCATTTTACGTAAATAAAAACGAGGACTAAACACAAAATTGACTTTTCGCAAATCTGACAGGTGGACTAAATATTTCCAAACATTGACTTTTAAGCATGAAATTCCAAGCTCTGACGATTTTTCGAGAGGAAAACGCCTTGAAATTGAAAATAATATAGCTTTAGGAAGCGTTACCATGCTTATTCCAGCTTGATACAGATGCGGTATTGATAGGACAAGGAATTTAAACTCTTCATGCACTCGAAAAATGGCTGGAATACGTCACAAATGTATGTACACAATAAATCAAGAGCAATGCTCATAACATGTTATGTACACACATACACATTCATGTGCTCTGCCCGTGAATATATATATATCGGTAGCTTGACTTAACATTTTTACATACAGGCTGATATCTTTTAATGATTACAAATTTGAATTTTAAAATACGCGTATGTCCAGTTTCCTTAATGAGTAAAAGGATTGCTTTTAATTATTAACGTCAGAATAAATTCATGGCAAATAAACACACATAATATAGGACAAGGACAAGATACTAAATTAATTATCTGGACGCAATTTAAACGTATTCTTTTGAAGATTACACGTCTATTTTCTCTGAGATTTAAAAAAAAATATTGCAGATTTCAACATAGAGTCAAGCTTACATATAAATATGGCAGTTGAACAAACTATTTACATGTAGGTCGATAGCCCGATGCACAAGATTGACAGCTTCTTAATACAATGACTTTGCCGGGTCCGGTTCGAACCCAGGCCGGGTCAAAATATTTTTTTTTCGAATGAGATGTGTATTTATTTCGTGTATTTTACCGGCAATTTATAAGACATGACGCCGGACTGCTCGACATAATTTTCCCGGTCGATGAAATAATCATTCACATATACAGCATGATTTTTTCTTAATTATTATAAATTCCATTTAAAATACAATAATTCTAAAACGGGTATGTCCTTTTCTTAAGAGAAAAAATATTGCTTTTAACATTTACGTGCCCTACGAAATAATTATTTAAATAATTATTATTTATTAATAATGAAATTTTAGATACGGGAGTGTCTTAGGTCGCCGATCACGAATCGAAAGTCAAAATGTCAAAAAAAAAACAAAATGGCCGAAGTTTTTTGAAAATTGACGTATGAATGTGAAATTTTAGATACGGGGGTGTCTTAGGTCGCCGATCACGAATCCAAAGTCAAAATGTCAAGAAAAAACAAAATGGTGGAAGTTTTTTGAAAATTGACGTATGAATGTGAAATTTTAAGTACGGGGGTGTCTTAGGTCGCCGATCACAAATCGAAAGTCAAAATGTCAAAAAAAAACAAAATGGCGGAAGTTTTTTGAAAATTGACGTATGAATGTGAAATTTTAGGTACGGGGGTGTCTTAGGTCGCCGATCACAAATCGAAAGTCAAAATGTCAAAAAAAAACAAAATGGCCGAAGTTTTTTGAAAATTGACGTATGAATGTGAAATTTTAGATACGCGGGTTTTGGGGGTCGCCGATCATGATTCCAAAGCCAAAATGTCAAAAAAAAACAAAATGGCGGACCAGTTTTTTGAAAATTGACGTATGAATGTGAAATTTTAGATAAGGGGGTTTTGGGGGTCGCCGATCATGATTCCAAAGTCAAAATGTCAAAAAAATCAAAATGCCGAACCAGTTTTTTGAAAATTGACGTATGAATGTGAAATTTTAGATACGGGGGTGTCTTAGGTCGCCGATCACGAATCCATAGTCAAAATGTCAAAAAAAAACAAAATGGCGGACGAGTTTTTTGAAAATTAACATATGAATGTGAAATTTTAGATACGGGGGTTTTGGGGGTCGCCGATCGTGATTCCAAAGTCAAAATATCAAAAAAATCAAAATGGCGGACCAGTTTTTTGAAAATTGACGTATGAATGTGAAATTTCAGATACGGGCGTGTCTTAGGTCGCCGATCACGAATCGAAAGTCAAAATGTCAAAAAAAACAAAATGGCCGAAGTTTTTTGAAAATTGACGTATGAATGTGAAATTTTAGATACGGGGGTGTCTTAGGTCGCCGATCACGAATCCAAAGTTAAACTGTCAAAAAAAAACAAAATGGCGGAAGTTTTTTGAAAATTGACGTATGAATGTGAAATTTTAGGTACGGGGGTGTCTTAGGTCGCCGATCACAAATCGAAAGTCAAAATGTCAAAAAAAAACAAAATGGCGGAAGTTTTTTGAAAATTGACGTATGAATGTGAAATTTTAGGTACGGGGGTGTCTTAGGTCGCTGATCACAAATCGAAAGTCAAAATGTCAAAAAAAAAACAAAATGGCCGAAGTTTTTTGAAAATTGACGTATGAATGTGAAATTTTAGATACGGGGGTTTTGGGGGTCGCCGATCATGATTCCAAAGCCAAAATGTCAAAAAAAATCAAAATGGCGGACCAGTTTTTTGAAAATTGACGTATGAATGTGAAATTTTAGATACGGGGGTTTTGGGGGTCGCCGATCATGATTCCAAAGTCAAAATGTCAAAAAAATCAAAATGGCGGACCAGTTTTTTGAAAATTGACGTATGAATGTGAAATTTCAGATACGGGCGTGTCTTAGGTCGCCGATCACGAATCCATAGTCAAAATGTCAAAAAAAAAACAAAATGGCGGACGAGTTTTTTGAAAATTAACATATGAATGTGAAATTTTAGATACGGGGGTGTCTTAGGTCGCCGATCACGAATCCAAGGTCAAAATGTCAAAAAAAACCAAAATGGCGGAAGTTTTTTGAAAATTGACGTATGAATGTGAAATTTTAGGTACGGGGGTGTCTTAGATCGCCGATCACAAATCGAAAGTTAAAATGTCAAAAAAAAAAAAATGGCGGACGTTTTTTGAAAATTGACGTATGAATGTGAAATTTTAGGTACGGGGGTGTCTTAGGTCGCCGATCATAAATCGAAAGTCAAAATGTCAAAAAAAAACAAAATGGCCGAAATTTTTTGAAAATTGACGTATGAATGTGAAATTTTAGATATGGGGGTTTTGGGGGTCGCGGATCATGATTCCAAAGTCAAAATGACAAAAAAATCAAAATGGCGGAAGAGTTTTTTGAAAATTGACGTATGGATGTGAAATTTTAGACACGGGCGTTTATGGGGTCGCCGATCACAAATCCAAAGTCGAAATGTCAAAAAACATAATGGCGGAAAGGTTCTTCAAAATGTTGTTAATCTTGGTGAAAAGTGCTTGGACCTGAGCACATCCTTCCTTCGTAAACTTTAACATGATTTATGTTTACCATTAAATTATCCTTCTCGCTCTTCAGTGTTCAGTGTAACGGTTTGTGTAAGAAGGAAAGAAAAGTTCTAAGTAATATTACGATTGGCATAACAAAATTCTAACTAACTAAATAATATTCTAAGAGGCGTCATGACAGTGATTGCCTTTTACAGGAAACTGTAAAAAAGCTGTAAGCGGACGCGAAAAGGGCGATTCAAACTAGAGGAGATTGACGGACCGCTGTAAGCGGACGCAAAGTTGAAGCTGGCATGTTCACGTTAAGAGCTTATGCAGACACTGTATAAATTACTCTTGACTAAACTGGGCTTGGATAAATAGTGTGTTTGTTCAGTTAACGTGTAGTTAAATTTTACATTAATAATTATAATTATTATTGGCACTCTGATTCCTCCAGAATATAACATTTTGTCAGTCAAAATTATGTATACCAATTTGGAGACAAGGTTTTCTCAATGAGCTTTTGTACAATCAGTAAAATATAATGTTTTTAGTAAACAGTTGATATATGATTTTTCAGTAAATGTTTCTGGCCTTATTCATCCTATACAAATTTGTGCAAGTTAAATTGTCTCAAATATGGCAAGTGAAAGTGCTGTCATAAACTGTATTACTGATCATATCTTAAGAATATGATCGATAATCCAGTTTATGACGGCAGATGAAGTGTTTTCTTTTTCAACAAACTGTTCCCACTTTTATAATTTTTTACATGTCACATGTTTCACATATTTGTAGGTAACTGTTAATTTCACATCGATGTACGTTGTATTAGTTTTTTTTTTATTTTTACTATATTGTTGTATTTGTCAATAGCAGTAAGTAATCAATAAATTTCTATCAGTATCACTGCAGTTTGTTGTACTTTGCTATTTATTCCATAATATAAATTTTAAATATGTGCTATTTACACAAAAATTTCCAGATGTATTCACAAAATAAATGTCTACAGATTATTTACTAAAATTAAGTTTCTAAAACGGCTCTAAAGATGATTCAAATATTACAGTGCTTATGAAATCTATGTACTTCTATAGGACACTTTGTGTGCTGAAGTTTAAGTTTCTTATTGTTGATAATGGCCAGATGGATACTCTTTAATTTTCAATCTACAAAGTATGAAACAGTTAATTTATGCATTTCTTATTGTTTAATTTTTTTAATTTCAACATGTCCAATAGGTTCAGACTCATTTTTGCAAATCATTTTTTTTGGACATCATTAGATTTTTATTATGGATAAAAGTAACAACACGAACACAATAAAATCAACCTATTTTGCCTTTTTTATTTACATAATGACGGATCCAACATGCGAAAAGGTTCTTCAGAAACTTTCAGTATCCCTCAAATTGTTTCACCTTTCACTATTATTCCATAATAGAAATTTTAAATATGTGCTAAATGTCGACAGATTATTTACTAAAATTAAATATCTAATTATATAGAATATAAACTAAAACAAAAAAAAAGTGCAAAAAGCACAAAAAACAAATTCAAATGTAGAAAATGGCGCAAACATTATGAGAAAAATATTGACTAATTTAAAAAAAAATCCCTATACAAACGTTTTGGACACATGCGTAGTTTCGATATAGTAAATGACACGATCAAGCTACGAACTAGAAACGACGGTTCAATGCTACTACAAATATACATTGGCCGCAACAACTTCAAAATAACGAAAGTAAACTAACTAATTAATGTTTTAGAATATATAGCTTCCGCTACAAAAATACCATTAAATGAAAGCCGGTTACAAAATGAATATTATAAATAATGTTATTGCATGTTACTTTCTTACACCGACATTTTATTTAATGCATAGCTATTCTGTGCAGTAGGCAGGCATTGTTGACAATTTTACATTATTTTGATGACAGTTATAACAAACGTCAAAATAAAATTAAGACACATGTCAAAATGTGAATGCAGTTGTCTGTTGTGTTTATTGGAAAACGTATTTTGAGTTTACAAGTATGTATTTCTTTAATTTACTTCACACGTTTTGTTTACTTTTGTGCTGAAAGGAGAGATGTTATTTTCAACAGAATCAAACATTTTTAATCACTTCTAATAATACTTTTTCACTTAGTCTAATTTAAATAATTTATTATAACCAACATGTTCCTTAACATGTTAGGTTACAATCATATAATTATTCATACTAAATAACAGATGTAGTGCACGTAATAAATAAATAATAAAATAAATTAAATCTACATTCCATAAATATTTATAGAGGAATCTCCATTCGCTCATAAACAAAAGCAACACAACCAACAACTGCAATAATTTTCTATATGGTTATGTCGCTTTGGCAACCAACATGCGCCAGTAGTTTAAAATGGCGTGAAATTTGAGATGTTGCATAAGTTTATTTGTTGCTTGCCCATTATACAGAGTAGCCAAGTATTAAATAAAATGTATGTATAGAAAAAGTAGGTATATTTGTAACTGGTTTTCATGTAATAGTATTCACTAGCGGAATCTATATATCTTGAAGTGTTAACTAAATAATTTATTTTTGTTGGGAGATTTCTTAGGTCGCTGAACACGAATCTGAAATCGAAATTTGATAAAACAAAATGGCGCATTCAATACGGCAGAAAGGTAATTGAATCTGTATGGAATTTAGTACTTGGGGTTTCTAGGTTCGCTGATGAAGAATCGGAAGTTTATATTTAAAAATAAAATGGCGTGTCCAATATAGCGTAATGGTTCTTCGAAAACGTATTGGATCCGCGTGAAATTCAATATTTGGGATTCTTATTGTCGCTGATAACGAATTGGAAGTCGAAATATCAAAAAAAAAGTGGGGCGACCAACATAGTGGAAATGTGCGAAACATAATTAAATCTTTCTCAAATGTATTACTTGAGGGTTTTTGTGGTCCCTGTTGATGAATCCGAAGTCAATCTTTCAAAATGCCAAATGACGAGTGCAATTTGTCGGTTCTTACTTGGCTCCTTTTGAGTCTTTGATGAAATTGAATTTTCGGTTCATTTTTATTATTATTGTTTATGTCTATCTTAAATTATTTTTGAGTTATTACCATCCTTTTTGATTTTTTCTTAAAAACTGTAGACTTTGAAACAGTCATCAAACTTTTCTATAGTCGCATCAGAAGCGTATTGCAGACTGTATCAACGAAAATGGTGCTGTCTTTGAGCACATTATTTCTTCAGATACTTTAAAATGACTTTTATGTTAAACATTAAATTATCTTTCTTACTCTACACTGTATACCAGTCTGTGTTAAAAACAGTTTGAGAAGAATTCTGAGTAATATATACGATTGGCTTTACAAAATATAATGGCATAATGTATATACAGGGATGTGTCAAAAGTTTATAAAAACGGAAATTCTAACAACGGTCCTGACAGTGATCAGGTTTTACTGAAAGCTGTAAAAAGGTTGTAAGCAGACGCGCAAAAGGCTATTCAAGCATGAAGAGACTGAAAAATATCTATTGCGAAGTAATATCGTACGTATTCACAAGAGATTGTTTAATTATCATTGATGAAAATGAACCGTAAGCAACATCGTCAATTGCAATAGTTCAAAATAGAACTTCAATAAGGATGTCTTACAGTATTTTGGATTATAACAATAGGTAATCAATATTACTATAATAAATATATTATATCTATTTGTCCCTTAAATTGTAGGTGTACAATGCAAAAGTAAATAATTATATACAGTGTAAACAAGACTCTATCAACATTATTAACAATCCTACATAACTGAGAGTTGTAATACAAATTACCACAAAAAACACTGCAAATTATAAAAAATATAGGCATGGGGAATCATTATAGAAAATGCCAATGAAATAGATATTATTTGTTATAGAATAATGATGAAACTATCGAATGGTAATAGTGAGTTATTTAAAATATACATTCGTGTTAATAACACATCTTATAAAGCTATCTACAAGTTTATATAAAATATTCTTTTTAATTTTTAATGAATCCTCATTTAAACCAAAAAGATCATTGGAATCGACATATATAGACTGAAACACTATTGACTATCAAATTCTCCTTAATATTAGCTGCCGGCTTACCTTTAAAAATGATAATATGGCGGAAAGATTCATCAAAATGTCCTTAACCTTGGTGAAATCTAGCAAATGGCGGTTTTTCAGGTCGCTAATCACGAATCCGGAATAAAAATTTTAAAAAACAATCTGGCGGGAAGGTTCTTCGAAAAGTGCTTCGATCTGAGCACATCCTCCCTTCGTAAACTTTAACGTGATTTATGTTTTGTAACATTTAATTGTCCTTCTCGCTCTTCAGTGTCCAGTGTAACGATTTGTGTAAAAAGGAAAGAAAAGTTCTAAATAATATATACGATTGGCATAACAAAATTTATATGTGTACAGGGGTGCGTCAGAAGAAAAGTTTATAAAATTGGACATTCTAAAAAGCGTTATGAGAGTGGTCGCTTTTTACAGGAAAGGCGTTTCAATAAGGCTTAAATTTAAAACTTGGGCTTTTCACTTTTATTATTATTTTGTGCTCTTTTATTAACGATAGTGGACTTCGAAAAGGTAGTAAGAAAGTAATATACTTTATAAATTAAATTTACCTTACCCATTCACATACATATGTTTGCGAGCTACATGTTTGAAGTTCATCAGCATTCATTAGCATTCTATAAGAATGTTTGAAAGCGAAGCCCATTTACCACACAAAATTTGTTTTAAACATGTTAAACACTATGCAGATACTATGTATATTTGAACATGTCAATTAAAATGACGAGCCCGCGATAGCGGGCGAGTAGTATACGAATTATCCTTTCTATCGTTAGAGAGAGAACAGTACGAATAATGATGTAATTCAGTGAAAATTTAAAATGTTCAATACAAGTCCTTCATTTTTAATTGACGTGCGAACTAATTTTGAGTATGTGACAGACGAATATTTCAAATCTGCTGACCAAAATTTCATAATGAAAGCGCTGTTCCACTTCAAATAATTTGGGTGAAAATATCTCAGTGTCAAAATGATTATTTGGTTCTTTTTCATGAATATTGTGTATACCTATCTTAAATTGTTTCTGAGCAATTGACATACTTTTTGTCAATATACTACATTTTTGCACTGTTATTTCAAAAGCGTATTATCCCGATTGTCTCAATGAAAATGATGCACTTATTGAGCATACTGTTTCTTCGGATACTTTAACATCATTCTTATGTGAAACATTAAATTATCTTTCTCGCTCTTCATTGTGTAACAGTTTATGTAAAAAAAATTCTAGAAGAATTCTAAATGAAATATACAATTGGCTTTACAAAATATATGTATATACAGGGAATGACATGGTGTTTCAAAAACTGAATCGCTATAAAGACAAAATCCGCAATACATGTAGAAGAATAAGGGAGAGCGGTACCTCAACACTAAGCGGAATAAAAGAGGCGGCAGCGGGCCTTCTAGGCCTGCCGTATTAGCTATTATATATAATAAAAGTTGGCCGAAGACAAGGCAAGACCTTCACCGATATTTCGAAGACGTCCGAACACAAACGAAGATGGCCGAAGTCAAGGCAAGGCCACCACTGACATTCCGAAGACGTTCGAACACAATCGAAGTTGGCCGAAGACAAGGCAAGGCCTTCATCGGCATTTCGAAGACGTCCGAACCCATACGAAGTTGGGCGAAGACAAGGCAAGGCCTTCGCCGACATTTCGAAGACGTCCGAACACAAACGAAGTTGGACGAAGTCAAAGGAAGGCCACCACTGACATTCCGAAGACGTCCGAACACAGACAAAGTTGGCCGAAGACAAGGCAAGGCCTTCACTGATATTCCGAAGACATCCGAACACACACGAAGTTGGCTGAAGTCAAGGCAAAGCCACCACTTACATTCCGAAGACGTCCGAAAACAAACGAAGTTGGCCGAAGCCGAGGCAAGGCCTTCATCGATATTCCGAAAACGTCCGACCTCAAACAAACGAAGTTGGACGAAGTCAAAGCAAGGCCACCACTGACATTCCGAAGACGTTCGAAAACAAACGAAGTTGGCCGAAGTCAAAGCAAGGCCACCACTGACATTCCGAAGACGTCCGAACACTAACGAAGTTGGCCGAAGCCATGACAAAGCTGCAACTGACATTCCGAAGACGGCCGAGCACAAACGAAGTTGGCCGAAGTCAAAGCAAGGCCACCACTGACATTTCGAAGACGCCCGAAAACAAACGAAGTTGGCCGAAGACAAGGCAAGGCCTTCGCAGACATTTCGAAGACGTCCGAACACAAACGAAGTTGGACGAAGTCAAAGGAAGGCCACCACTGACATTCCGAAGATGTCCGAACACAAACGAAGTTGGCCGAAGTCAAAGCAAGGCCACCACTACAATATTGAACATCAAAAGTACAATTATATTTACTTATTCGCTATATATCGGAATTATATGGTGTTTCAAGAACTGAAACGCAATAAAGACAAAATCCGCAATAAATTTAGTAAAATAAGGGAGAGCGGTACCTCAACACTAAGCGGAATAATAGGCGACAGCGGGTTCTCGAACCCGCGCGCATTAGCTAGTTTTTTTTATAAAAGCTGATATTTGTTCCGTTGACTTCAAAAGATGCATGCTTTTTCCCTGCAGAGAGAGATTAAGAGAATTCGGTTCTTCAAAAATGTCGCATAAATATGCCAGTTTTATTAAAAATTCGACATCAGCAAAATCTTCTGCATCTCTGTATCCTTCCTCTTTAAGGAAAATCTCCATATACAGCTTTTTAAAAAACCTTTGTTTCAATAGACGAAATTTTATAAAATTAACCACATTCACCACACATCCTAACACCTTATTCAGTGCAGGACTCAGAACCTTCATGAATAATGCAATGGGTCCACAGTGTATTTGATGATTGCTTCGAATACGTGCTTGTAACCCTCCACAGCAGCCAGACATGGAGCGAGCTCCATTAGTACAGACACCAACGCACTTAGGCCAATTCGAATTACTTTCAGATATGAATGTATCAAGAATCTCGAATAGGTCCTGAGCCTTCGCTCCTGCAGTAATATTTTTTACAAAACAGAAGGTCTTCTTTAATGTTACTACCTATCTATAAACCACACATAGCATATAAAATGAGCAGACTTATTATTATCGTTAGCTTCACCTAGCTGCAATCCAAATTCCTCTCCTTTAATTTCTTCAATCAATTGATGTTGATATCTTTTGTATTCTCCGACCAGTTGTGTTATTGGACAAGAGTACTTTTAGAAGGAGCTTTCCAGCAGGCTTACCAACCATAATGTTCACCATATCTACAGCAGCAGTTTGTTGTTGCTTCTGTTCTTTTAATTTCTTGGCAAAAGGAAATCATGAGGTTTGGTAATATAGATATTTTTAGTTTCTCATTTTTTTTGTTTAGTTAGGCCAAATGTCTTGGTACAATTAATTATGAAGCTTTTACAATATTTCGCGACGCCCCTATAAAGAGGTCACGGCGCCGCGGCGCACAGTTTGGGAACCACTGGCATATATCATTAAAAGTTACAGCCTTGCCAGCTTTAGTCTCCGAAAAACGATTTAAAAATTCTTTAAGGAACAAAACAGTTGCTTTTGTGTACATATATCTACAATACTTTCGCCTGGATAACATATAGATTTTCACTACTTCAGATGCGACAATTATTTTCGTTTTACGAAGCCATTTATAAAAAATGGCTGAATCGGTAAACTTGGTTTTTTTGGAAATATCAGGAAAAAGTCTATCACTTACTTCAAAAATTTGCACCAGATCACGAATTGCATGCTAATTGTAACATTATTTTGGCAAAAATGATGAAAGTTTTCTTCATACGTATACGTCACAGATCGCCTATTTTCATAATAAATGTGACATGATATTTATGCTCATGATAAATTTGCCATATGTTCAGATATTCTAACTACCTTATATACACTGCTGGTGACGCTTAAGTTGGAGTATGTGAGCCTTATCTGGTATACGTATTATACTGCTTAGAAGCGCCCCGTGGAGCATGTTCAACGACGATTTGTCAAATTCTTATGGTACAAAGTTGATGGTGCTTATCCTCCTAGAGGGTCGGACTATTCCCTACTCCTCTCTCGTTTTGACATCACTTCCCTCCAATGTCCTGTAATTACAATCTTATTTTCCCTAGTGCAGACATCCATTTCGATTCCCTTCCTTCCTTTTAGAACATTATCTATGACTGTATTGATAGATTCCCATTTTGATGATAATAATCGTTCAAGTGTTTGCCACCCTTACCTATTGTTGCTGGTGTTGTTGGTCGATGTATCGATTCTAATTTTGAATTATTATTCATTTTTTTCTTAGGTGACAGATTTATTTTTACATTTTAAGTAGAACACCTGTATATTTATATACTGTACTGTGTGTCCAAAAAGTCTGGAAACACTCAAATAAAATCGAAACGGATGATTTTTGAGAAAAATGCAAAAACTGGTCAATTAGTATTTTCAAAAAACTACTGGCTGATGGTATCTGTTTGGAATTTTTGACGACCTTGAAAAAGTTATGATGTCATCAAAAAAAATTTTAAATGGCAACCTCGCATTTTTAATTTTATTTTCGATAGATCTTGTAATTGTCTAAACGACAGTCAAAAAATTTTTCATTCTACTTAAGAAAGATTTTGAAAAAAAAATCATTATAAAAAACAAAGAAAATTTTATCGTAGAAATCAGCAAAAACTCTTACAATAAATGTTCAAAATGTTGTCCTTGAGCATCTTGGTAATACCATAAACGATAATAAAATTCATTTTGAACGTTTTCTATCATTTCAGGAGTGATCCTTCGTACTTCAATCAATCCGTTGACGCAAGTCTTCCAAATTTTCAGGTTTAGTTGCGTATACCTTATTTTTTAGGTAACCCCACAAAAAATAATCAATAGGCGTTAGATCTGGCGACCTAGCCGGCCACTCGATAGCCCCCTCCTGCCAATCCATCTGTTTGGGAAGGTATTCTCGAGATAATGACGAACATTTCCCGCATAGTGGGGTGGAGCCCCATCTTGTTGAAACCAAATTCTTTGGCTGGGCAAATTAGGATCTTCATGGTTCGGAAATATTTCTGCTAATAACGGAATTAAATAATTTTGTAAAAAATTCAAATACATTTCCGCCGTCAGGTTACCGTTGAAGAAAAAAGGCCCTATAATTCTGTTACCAATAAAACCAGCCCATACATTTAATTTCTGAGGATACTGAGTTTGTACCTCTCTCATCCAGCGTGGATTTTGGCATGCCCAGTACCTGCAGTTTTGTCTATTAACAGTCCCATGTAATGTGAACGTAGCTTCATCTGAGAACAAGATATTTCTGATAAAAAACGGATCATTATCACACATAGGCATCAGTTGTTCGCAAAACTGTACACGCCTGTCGAAGCCGTCTTCAGACAGCTCATGAACCAAACAGATTTTGTAGGGATGATACTTAGTTTTCCGGAAAATATTACCAATTGTACTCTTCGACACGTTAAACTCCCGAGCAAGCTGCCGTGTACTAGAAATTGGAGTTTCCTCTACTGACAATAATACGTCGAGTTGCGTATCTTCTGCGATCTTTGGACGACCACTTCTAGGGCGATCTCGAGCATGGCCTTCTTCTTGAAATTTTTTGTGAATCTTACTCACTGCAGAAATACTAATTGGGACACGCTCCGGATGTTCTGTATTATATAAGTCGCAAACTTCTCTAACTGAACGAGCCCTATCCCCAAAACCAATCATCATTAATATTTGAATACGTTCCCTCTCACTTAAAACCATTTTTAAACACATTTTTTTAACTTACGCAGATTTCGTATTTGACAGAATGTCACAAATAAAACACAATGTGTTTGAAAAATAACTTTTAGTGCCAACTATGTTTTTTTTTAAAGACAAACTTTTCCATTTTCGAAGAAGTAATTAAATTTTTCTCGGTCATTTTCTTAAGTAAAATGAAAAATTTTTTTACAGTCATTTAGACAATTAAAAGATCTATCAAAAATAAAATTAAAAATGCGACGTTGCCATTTAAATTTTTTTTGATGACATCATAACTTTTTCAAGGTCATCAAAAATTCCAAACAGATACCATCAGCCAGTAGTTTTTTGAAAATACTAATTGACCTGTTTTTGCATTTTTCTCAAAAATCATCCGTTTCGATTTTGTTTGGGTGTTTCCAGACTTTTTGGACATACAGTATACCGGGAGTCTGTTTAAGCTCGGCCACCGGCCATATCTCGGCAACCGTTTATCGTACAACCTCGCGGAAAAAATCTTGATAGTAAAATGGACGACGGAAATTACAACTAAAATATTTTTAAGTTTCCAAAATAATCGCAAGGGGGCGCAATTCTCAAGATAAATTAAAAATTCCATAATTTTTCATTAAATTCTAGATAAAGCTAGATTGAAAATTTTTCTATCATAATTTTTATCGGTTTTTATACAACTCTCATTTGAAACTTTTTTATCTAACTCCCATACGAAGGGAACAGGGGAGGGGGGTATGTCTGCGTACAAAAGTCGGTATAATTTTGGTTTACATAAACGGATTTTAATGTTTCTGGGCTCATTAGATAGAGAATCTTACAAAGAATTGAAGGACATGTAGCACGAAATTACGTGGTTGTCAAAGAAAATAACAGGGGGCGCTGTTCTCAATGCATGTATACTACTTGTTTTTTCTTTAAAATTTTAAATGGAACGGCATATTTTTAATATAGTAATATTGAAACACATAAAAAACTGAAGAGAATGATGAAAACCGGAAGTTGCTACCTTTTTTCTTGACGAAGATATAGTCATACGAAGACAATCCAAAAAAAATAAAGAATTTTTAATATAAATTTATTTATTTATTATTTTACTTTATTTTAATTTTAAGTGTCACTAGACAGTGTATAGTTCGCTTTCACTTGAATTTTCATCATAGTCTTCCATAAATGTATTTATTTCAAGCTTCTCACCGATTTTTTAATACTTGCATATGTTACATTAGATTCTCTTCTTAAATGTTTTCAAATTCTCTAGCTATTTTTAAATTTCATGTCTTGCCTTTTAGACATTGAATTAAAATAATAATAATAATAATATTAATAATAATAATAATAATAATAATAATAATAATAATAATAATAATAATGTATCTTTATCACCCAACTGATTTAGGTAGATCTAATTATAGGAAGATAGCAAAAATAATTCTATAACTCATGAACCAAGTAGACAAAAACGAACAAAAAAAACAATATAATATAATGCATTAGTTATAATCAAATCATTTACTCATTAGTAACGAAAGCGTACACAAATTGATATCTAAATCATTCCCGCCTGAAATGAAAGTAAATAAAAGAACCTATTATATACCTAAACATAAATAAGAAAATATATTGACCAAGTACTATAAAGGAAAAGAAAATATATTTAAATCAGAAAGTACAAAAAAAAAACAAGAAAAAACTTCAACTTAACAAATGTTCAAAGTGTTCATCTTCATTTTCAATACACGTTTACTTGTCGATTAGTAGAGAGCAGAGTTACTTCCATTTCGGAGGCAGCAATTGTTGTACCCGACTTTTTGTGATAAACTATGTCTTTTATTCTGCACCATAAATAAACATCAAATCAAGAACATCTGGCAAGGTGAATAAAAACTCAATAATGTCTTCTTTCGGGATAATTTAGGGAATATTTCTCCAAAGCAAGAATGCATTTTCAAAGCATTGAAAATACATTCTGATCATGTCATAAGCTTCAACGTTAGAATACGACATTTTACAAACTTAATAATTATGTGCAGGTGTCCAAAAAGGCTTAATTTGCTAAATACGTACAAAAAATTTAACTACAAGTGACACTAATTCCTTTCCATCATTCTCTTTTTTATGTGCTTCAATATTACGATATTAAAAATCTACCGTTCCATTTGAAATTTTAAAGAAAAAACAAGAAAAATATATATATGCATTGAGAACAGCGCCCCCTGTTATTTTCTTTGACAACCACGTAATTTCGTGCTACATATCCTTCAATTCTTTGTAAAATTCTCTATCTAATGAGCCCAGAATCATTAAAATCCGTTGGGGCAAATCAAAATTATACCTACTTTTGTACTCAGACATGCCCCCCTTCATCCTCCTCTTCGTATGTGAGTTAGATCAAAAAGTTTGAAATGAAAGTTGTATAAAAACGTCTAAAAATTTTGCTAGTAAATTTTTTAATCTATTTTAATCTAGAATTTAATGAAAAATTATCGAATTTTTAATTCATCTTGAGAATTGCGCTCCCTTGCGATCATTTTGGAAACTTAAAAATATTTTTGTTGTAATTCCCGTCATCCATTTTACTATCAAGATTTTTCCGGGAGGTTGTACGATAAACGGTTGCCGAGCTTAAACAGACACCCGGTTTATATATATATATATATATATATATACAAGAAAATGAAAAATATCGGGTAATTTCCGCTGTAGAGCAACTGTAGACACGTGTTTCTGACTTGTTGGTCGTCATCTGTACGGTGTAGCCAAGGAATAATATGGGATAACCTTGGAGATGAAAGCTACACGGATGACCATCAGGTGACAGACAGACTTCCATTTGCAGCTTCAGCTAGAAGATCCTCAGTTTTGAGGACAACAACTAACGTCGCCACGAGGAAAACAATGCCAACCTGCGTGCCATCCGAGACCCAGGAAAGATAAATCAAAGAAAAAGGAATTATCGCGGATACATAAAATACAAGAAAATGAAAAATATCGATATTTTTCATTTTCTTGTATTTTATGTATCCGCGATAATTCCTTTTTCTTTGATATATACAGAGTGTCCAGAAATTCTCCTTACAAACGAAGACCGGAGATTCCTCAGATAATTTTAAGACAATTTAACCCAATTCACCCTAGTCCGAAAATGCTTCCTAAGCGAGCTAGAGCTCTTTGAAAATGGCGCCTTGTAATTAGTTTTTTTTAATATCTCCCGAACGCTTCTATTTAGAAAAACAAAAACTGGTATGCTTATTTATCCTCCAGAGATGAATCGATTCCATCAATTGCGAATTTCTAGTACTGGTCATAGGCGTCCGTTTTGGGTAGGTTAACGGTTATTTTAACGCATAACTTTTTTGTCTTTAACTTTTAAGCATTTGTGACACTAGATTATTAAATTTTCAGGTATTCTAGTACTAAAAGGTACTCTTACTTTAAGTCGGTAGGATACACCGTTTTCTAGAAAAATCGATTTGAAAATTTTTCGTTTTTTCGTAATTAAAAGTCAATTTATTATTTTTAGCACTAGTTCGCTCTGAACTGCCAACAGAAATAAAACCTACGTTTTTAATTGTCAAATTGTTGTCAGTTCGCGAAGTTTATCTTTTAATTTTTTACTTTGTAGCATTCAAACACAACGATTTCAATTTAAAAAAAAAAGGTTTTTACTAATGAAGAATACGTCGATATGCATTTAGTTTATGGCGAAATGAGGTGTAACGCTCGAGCAGCGCAACGTACATACACTGAAAAATTTCCCAATCGTCAGCATCCCACTCACTCAACATTTACAGCTCTTCATCAACGATTAAGAGAAACAGGTTCAGTGGTCCCAAAAAAAATGAAACAGGGAGATATAATGATGTAACAGCAGAACATGAATATGTTATTTTAATGGAAGTTGAGGAAAATCCAGAAATTAGCGTTCGAAGACTATCTGCCATGTACCCCACAATTTCAAAATCTTCCCTAGGAAATATCTTACACAAAGAAAATTTATATCCTTTTCATTTTACAAAGGTGCAAGCACTGCTAGAAGGAGATTTTCCTGCTCGTGCAGAATTCGCTAGATGGTTACAAAATCAGATACATCAAGATGAAGATTTTTTCAGGTACATTTTGTTTGGTGACGAAGCTTCATTCTCAAAAAATGGAATTTTTAATGTACATAATGCACACTATTATTCGTACGTTGGTGACAATCCCCACGTTGTTCAAGAATTTAAGCATCAGCATAGGTTCAGCATAAACGTCTGGATTGGAGTAGTTGACGATTATCTACTTGGACCTGTGGAATTACCTGCTCGTTTAAATGGTGTTGATTACTTACATTTCCTGCAAAACATTTTACCTGATTTGTTGGATGAGGTGCGTTTAAATATTCGCCAAAACCTATGGTTTCTACAGGACGACTGTCCGGCCCACTTTAGCAGGAATGTAAGAGACTTTCTAGATAATAACTACGAAGACCATTGGATTGAAAGAGGCGGTCCAGTTGCTTGGCCAGCAAGGTCGCCGGATTTGAATCCTTGCGATTATTGTGTTTGGGGATACATAAAAGCATTTGTTTATTCCGTTCCGATACAAAATCGTGCACAACTTTGGCTAAGGATACAAGATGCTTGCAACGAATTTAGAAATAACTTTGGAATTTTTGCAAGAATTCGGCGTTCTCTAAGCAAAAGGGTAAATTTATGCATCACATCGAGCATCTTTTGTAACTATCTACCTTTGATACTTGTTCTTTTTTTGTTAGTTTCGCTCCATTGTAATAAATACTTTGTTTTTAAAAACCTTCAAATTGATTTTTGCTTCTTTTCCCAAACTTTTTTTTGACGAATTGTGTGCTGCATTTATTGAAACAAAAGATGATTTATTAAATTAATTTTCATCCATGCCTTGATAGTCCTAGCCAACTTCGTCGCTAAAAATAAGTAGATACATAATAAATTGAATTTTAATGACGAAAAAACGAAAAATTTTCAAATTGATTATTCGAGAAAACGGTGTATCCTACCGACTTAAAGTAAGAGTACCTCTTAGTACTAGAATACCTGAAAATATAATAATCTAGAGTCACAAATGCTTAAAAGTTAAAGACAAAAAAGTTATGCGTTAAAATAACCGTTTACCTCCCCAAAACGGACGCCTATGACCGGTACTAGAAATTCGCAATTGATGGAATCGATTCAACTCTGGAGGATAAATAAGCATACCAGTTTTTGTTTTTCTAAATAGAAGCGTTCGGGAGATATTAAAAAAAAATAATTACAAGGCGCCATCTTCAAAGAGCTCTAGCTCCCTTAGGAAGCATTTTCGGACTAGAGTGAATTGGGTTAAATTGTCTTAAAATTATCTGAGGAATCTCCGGTCTCACCCTGTATATATATATATATATATATATATATTGAAAAATTGAAAATCTTCTTGGTAGTAGTGGCATACAATGAAATAAAAGTAATAACACTATGACAAGTGGTTGTCAATTAGAAAATAATGACAAATATAAAATGTAAATCAAAAATATAAATGAAAATGTAATCAAATAAGCATAGGACAGTCGGGATTACTTATATAGTCACATCAAAAGGCTTGGGGTCTCCCACAAACTGTTCAGTCAATGCAATTATACAAATAACAACGACGCAACTATGTAATGAAAAATTAAGAGTAGAACTGTTGATATTATAACAATATAGAATGTAAAATCAGTCATGTATAAATGTAAATGAAAGCAAATAAGCATAGGACAATCGGTATTACCTATGTAATCCTATCAAAATGGCTTAGGTTCACCTAAACATGTACAATTTGATTGAAATACATAAACAATCAACGATGCAAATATGTATGTGTTAAGATGTATTTGTAGCTACAGACAATACAGTTGTATATTTGGCAAAGAATTGTAATATATTTTATATATATATAAATCCAAACTGTAAATTTCTTGGCATTTGCGACCATTTATTGATTTATTACCAATTATTCAAACATTTATGGTAAAATAAAAGTCAATTTTAAAAGACGTTTCGACAATTGTATATTGTCTTCCTCAGTTTTACATATACGTTTAAAACTACTTACTTTTTTTTGGAATGTGTTATTAATTTTTTTATCTTTAATATCGATGTGTGACAGCTTAAACCTCAAGAATGCTGGAGTGAAATCATTTTGTTTACACACTAATAAGAAAATTTTCCTATTTTTTAATTTAACTAATTTATTGTTTAATCTTGATATTTTCCTGATTTTGTTGTAGGCTTCTCTTCCAAATTTCTTCAAAATTGTTGTCCACTTGATTGTTGCACGTATATTTACCATTTCTTCCTCCATGGTGTATGTATAAATAAAATTATTTGCTCTTGGTCGTTTCTTTTATATAAAAATCCAAACTGTAAATTTCTTGGCATTTGCGACCATTTATTGATTTATTACCAATTATTCAAACATTTATGGTAAAATAAAAGTCAATTTTAAAAGACGTTTCGACAATTGTATATTGTCCTCCTCAGTTTTACATATACGTTTAAAACTACTTACTTTTTTTTTTGGAATGTGTTATTAATTTTTTTATCTTTAATATCGATGTGTGACAGCTTAAACCTCAAGAATGCTGGAGTGAAATCATTTTGTTTACACACTAATAAGAAAATTTTCCTATTTTTTAATTTAACTAATTTATTGTTTAATCTTAATATTTTCCTGATTTTGTTGTAGGCTTCTCTTCCAAATTTCTTCAAAATTGTTGTCCACTTGATTGTGGCACGTATATTTACCATTTCTTCCTCCATGGTGTATGTATAAATAAAATTATTTGCTCTTGGTCGTTTCTTTTATATAAAAATCCAAACTGTAAATTTCTTGGCATTTGCGACCATTTATTGATTTATTACCAATTATTCAAACATTTATGGTAAAATAAAAGTCAATTTTAAAAGACGTTTCGACAATTGTATATTGTCTTCCTCAGTTTTACATATACGTTTAAAACTACTTACTTTTTTTTGGAATGTGTTATTAATTTTTTTATCTTTAATATCGATGTGTGACAGCTTAAACCTCAAGAATGCTGGAGTGAAATCATTTTGTTTACACACTAATAAGAAAATTTTCCTATTTTTTAATTTAACTAATTTATTGTTTAATCTTGATATTTTCCTGATTTTGTTGTAGGCTTCTCTTCCAAATTTCTTCAAAATTGTTGTCCACTTGATTGTTGCACGTATATTTACCATTTCTTCCTCCATGGTGTATGTATAAATAAAATTATTTGCTCTTGGTCGTTTCTTTTATATAAAAATCCAAACTGTAAATTTCTTGGTATTTGCGACCATTTATTGATTTATTACCAATTATTCAAACATTTATGGTAAAATAAACGTCAATTTTAAAAGACGTTTCGACAATTGTATATTGTCTTCCTCAGTTTTACAGACCAAGAGCAAATAATTTTATTTATACATACACCATGGAGGAAGAAATGGTAAATATACGTGCAACAATCAAGTGGACAACAATTTTGAAGAAATTTGGAAGAGAAGCCTACAACAAAATCAGGAAAATATCAAGATTAAACAATAAATTAGTTAAATTAAAAAATAGGAAAATTTTCTTATTAGTGTGTAAACAAAATGATTTCACTCCAGCATTCTTGAGGTTTAAGCTGTCACACATCGATATTAAAGATAAAAAAATTAATAACACATTCCAAAAAAAAGTAAGTAGTTTTAAACGTATATGTAAAAACTGAGGAAGACAATATACAATTGTCGAAACGTCTTTTAAAACTGACTTTTATTTTACCATAAATGTTTGAATAATTGGTAATAAATCAATAAATGGTCGCAAATGCCAAGAAATTTACAGTTTGGATTTTTATATAAAAGAAACGACCAAGGGCAAATAATTTTATTTATACATACACCATGGAGGAAGAAATGGTAAATATACGTGCAACAATCAAGTGGACAACAATTTTGAAGAAATTTGGAAGAGAAGCCTACAACAAAATCTGGAAAATATCAAGATTAAACAATAAATTAGTTAAATTAAAAAAATAGGAAAATTTTCTTATTAGTGTGTAAACAAAATGATTTCACTCCAGCATTCTTGAGGTTTAAGCTGTCACACATCGATATTAAAGATAAAAAAATTAATAACACATTCCAAAAAAAAGTAAGTAGTTTTAAACGTATATGTAAAACTGAGGAAGACAATATACAATTGTCGAAACGTCTTTTAAAATTGACTTTTATTTTACCATAAATGTTTGAATAATTGGTAATAAATCAATAAATGGTCGCAAATGCCAAGAAATTTACAGTTTGGATTTTTATATAAAAGAAACGACCAAGAGCAAATAATTTTATTTATACATACACCATGGAGGAAGAAATGGTAAATATACGTGCAACAATCAAGTGGACAACAATTTTGAAGAAATTTGGAAGAGAAGCCTACAACAAAATCAGGAAAATATCAAGATTAAACAATAAATTAGTTAAATTAAAAAATAGGAAAATTTTCTTATTAGTGTGTAAACAAAGTGATTTCACTCCAGTATTCTTGAGGTTTAAGCTGTCACACATCGATATTAAAGATAAAAAAATTAATAACACATTCCAAAAAAAAGTAAGTAGTTTTAAACGTATATGTAAAACTGAGGAAGACAATATACAATTGTCGAAACGTCTTTTAAAATTGACTTTTATTTTACCATAAATGTTTGAATAATTGGTAATAAATCAATAAATGGTCGCAAATGCCAAGAAATTTACAGTTTGGATTTTTATATAAAAGAAACGACCAAGAGCAAATAATTTTATTTATATATATATATATATATATATATTGTCATGAATAAATCAATCATTTATCTCAAGAACATTGTAGTAACTAAAACAAACTGAATATTAGCCTTAAGTTTGCACATTACCAAGAGTACTTCCTTTAATAACATACAGGTTATGTATTGGTTCGTGTGAATGCATGGTTAGATTGGAATCTTGTTGCTAGTCTTTGTGTATTCTGGGTTTCAGTATTCATTTTGTTTTAGGGCGCTGGATTTCTAAAAAGAAGATAATAACAAGGGAAATATTCTTAATGTGAACGTAAAAAATATACAAAAAAAAACTTATCTTATAGTTATGCATGTGAATACCATCTACTGTGGAATTGTTTGTAACAGAATTCATGCCTAATTAGAGTGAATATAGTGGATAGATATCATAGTATGTATTACAATAACAACTTATTTTTCTTCAAAGGATGGGTTATTTTATACATAAGACAAATAGGATCTTGTTAAAATTATTAAATCACTTCTGACTTCAATCCTTGACTATGTTGTAGATGTCTAAAAACCTAAAAGATTAATAATTAATATTGTTCATTGTTATAATCGACAAATTGACACACACCTGTTAGAATGTAAATAACTGTTTTATCTTTAATACACGTATTGTCATGAATAAGAAGAGCTCTCTCTGGTGATGAATGGCATAAGCACATACCTATGGGATCATTTAAATGCATTAGTATACAGCATCTATAGGTGGATAGGTGAAGGTCACGAAGGGGTATGGAATAATAAAAAGAAATGTTAGGTTCATCGTCAATACGTATAGATTTCATAATGATTGAAACAAGACTGTATTAGCATAGAACAGTTAATAATAAGAGCATATTAAGCAGGTCGGGTGGGTTGTTTATAGTAGAATAGAATAGAAGTTCAGTGAGGGACATTAATCGGGACAAATTAAATATCCCTATGTTAATTTGAATAGGATTTTATTGTGAGTAAAATAATATTTAGCTAAGATATAAACCTGCTAAGGATATATTAGGTAGATTCCTATTTGAATATAGAAGAAGTTGAATTTATTATCTGAATATCTTGACAGGTAATTTCTTTAAATGAAAGCATAGTGGACTCTTTCAGTTTATGAGTAGCTCAGTAATTTATATGCAATATTTGAATAAAAATAGAAACAGGGGAATATTAATCTTGAAACATGAAATTCTAATATGTAAATTAATGTAAGTCCAGCGTTATTAATGGTCTAATATTCAAATGTAATATTGTTTTTTTTTGTAATATTTATTTACTAACACATTGGAGAAATAATTAGAGTATGCTTAGAAGGACAAAGGAAAAAAAACAATAGAGGATAGATGATGCCATCGATATAAAAATGGCTTGGCGCAGTTTGGAAGTTATAAGAAAAATTATATTCTTTATCCATTAAATTATCAGTACCTGTGTTGAATAGTTAACTAAATTAAGTGTTTAACCATTAAGATTATATACAGCAATTATAATCTGGAAAATTTCAACTCGAAATACTATTTTTGTGGATATTTTCTACGACAATTCTGGAAGAACAGAGCTGCTGCCAAACATCTTGAAGAGGTAACATCCTTCCAGGAACCATAGTGGAGTATCATCGAATGTGAATTGATTCAAGTACTAAAAAAAGAAACCAAGGTAAATTAATATACCTACAAGTATTATCGAGATCTCAGATAAAGAAATATTATTGGTCTTCATATTGAATTAATCTTTTAAAAAAGTATACTTACTCTAAATTAATAATGCTCGAGTTAGAAGATACACTTTTCTCCAGAGAAATTATAATTTAATTAAGATGACCGTTAAATCGTTCAGACATTTTTTTTATGTTAATCACCATGTTGATCTTTAATAATTTCTGTGTAACTTTGAATATGTAATTTATATAACATTGATATCTTTCTAATACGTTGAATCAACTATACCGCTTGAGGTTTAGTAATTAATATAGAATAACAATCGTTATGAATTTAATATTTTGATTTGGAAATTTGAACTATAGAATGAGTGTAGTTGATATAAACGTGAAGGAAGAATCATGTATTTTTTTTAAAATTGTTACAACTTTGGAAAACCAAAGTTCTTGAAGCTTCAAGATAGGGTTTATTTATTATGTAAGATAGATGTTAGAGATTTTCATGTTTCAAGGTTAACCTTATATGTTTTTGACAAATAAATAACCTACAAATATTTCAATCAAAATATGTAGTTTAATTATTAAATAAGTTAATTCATTAAAGCAAATAGAGGAACATAAATAATGATGACTTCTAAGAACCAAACTACCACTCATTTATTACCTGTTATAAATTAAATATGAATCCACGTCCATTATTTGCTGATGGATAATAAAGGATATTATTATTATTATTATATTCACCGCAAAAGTGCAAACTTTGTATTGTTTCATTTTTATTTTAACATTTATGTTGACTTGTTCTATACCATTTCTATGGTCAAATCAACGAATAAATATAAATATATCTTAACTGCAGAGATAGGCGTCAGAGAAATATAGTGAGAATATTTTAAAGAACAAAGCACCCTAATTTATAAAAAAAATAATACAACAAGAAGCAGAACTAATTATTAAACAATTTTATAAGAAGCTTTACTAAGGGACCAAATTGATTAAAACAATTATAGAGGAAAGATATTGCAAAGTATTTGAATCACATTTCTTGAACAAATTTTAATTTTTAAACTCGAAAATATAGTAGATGATGTAAACTCGATGCTTTCGAGTTTACATCTACTGTAGTTTAACAATTTAACAATCAAAGTAGTAGCCCATACTTGAAAAAGGTTAATCACAAAATAAAGAATAGTATAGCATATTTTAAACATTTACTGAACATTCAATTCAAAACTTGTATGCTAAAACGAAGAAAAATTAGGTACAAATCAAGATGGAATAAGGCAAGATGGAGGATTCAAAAATATCCAAAAAATATAACATATAAAAACAGGATGTGAATGTAATAATTATAACATCAAATGAACGTAATTTACAGATCAATCTAGGTTTATTGAAAGAGGTATTGGCCAATAATGGTATGAAAATGAAGCAGAAGAAAACAAAATTAATGACAATATCAGACGCAAGAGTAAATTTAAATATAAATTCAAATAGAGCTGGAATAGAACAAGTAAAATACTTTCAATTAGAAGAAAATACAAAATGCAGCTTTCATAAATAAAAAAAAGAAATGACAGCTATTTAATAGACTATTACAAGATAACGAAAGAGTACAAGTAATTGTGATGAGTATCTGGATCAAGTTAGTGGAATTGCATGAAGGTTTGTGAACGCAATCAATAAATCATTTATAGATAAATAACTAATTTTGTCGGGATATTAGCAGACAAGTACAAAAATATGGGAAGCTGAAATACCAGTAAAGAGAAAAAGGTCAGGCCAAAGGAAACTTGGTGGAGCACTAGAAGAGAAAGGAGAGTAGAAGACACATGTCACTGCATAGAGTCTTGCTTGAACTCAGGTTCGTAATGATGAATCCAAGTTTCAACTCTAGTCATTCCTGCGAGTTGTGTCTTCTTTAGACGAGCATATTTCATTATTAATTTTTCGACTTGTTTAAGTTCTGAAATGGTCACTTCGATAGGTCGCCCCCGACCGTGGATCGTTTAAAGTGACTGTGCCACTTAAAAACCATAGCTTTTCCCGGACAAGAATCCCTGTAAACCGACGACACCTGTTCCAGTATAGTATGAACACACTTTCTTCTCGATTAAGTTTCTTGGTTGATGATAGTTTAAAGACTACTGACGCCATTGTGCTACAACTTTATATCTGCACTAATAAAGAGTCACTGAACACATTACGAAACGAAAGAGCTCTCGAATCAAAATCCAACACCTCCATTCCGCGAACTTAAAATTCTCCTTCGTAAAATATATCGCAAGCAGCTAAAATTTTTGCTAGGACTTCTTCTTCCGTATTAGCTTTTCTCCTTCGCCTAAATGTGATTATTTCTTGTGTTAAAAACACGAACTTCGATGTGATATAAAAACCACATGCAGAAATGAACACGACGTCTGAGATCTGTTGATGTCATTTTTGGCACTTATTGGTGATGTGGATGAATCAGCTTTTCATGCAAAATTCCCCATACTAAAAATGAATTAAAACATCAAACCTCTTGCGCATTAGAAAATACAATTTAGACATGTTGAAAGTTCAATTAGATCACAGAAGTAAAACAAAACTGAAAGATGGAAACAAAATGTACATTAATCCTATATACGAGGGCGTATTTTTATGTTATCTACCTAGCCATGAAACAAAAGAGTGACGATGTCAAACAAATTATTGAAAAATTGCTGTTACTGTTAGAAGTACATGTGATAAGTTGTGTTTAGTTTATGCTGTGTATAGAGATTTGAGACGGTCCATTTCTCGATAAAATGAGTGAAAGTAAAGTTGAACATCGCAGCGTAATAAAGTTCCTGACAAAGGAAGGCAATGGTCCAAAAGCAATTCATGAAAGAATGGTTGCTGTATATGAGGAAGGTACACCATCTTATTTCCAAGTAAAATATTGGTCTAAACTCTTTCGATGAGACCGAGAGTCAATCAATGATGATCCAAAGTCCGGACGACCCGTTGAAACTCGAACTGAAAACATTGTGCGAAAACTCGAAAATTTGGTACTGAAAGATCGGCTTGTAAAGATCTCTGTCATTGCCAATTAAGTCTGTTTATCCGAAACAAGTGTTCTCAAAATTTTGCATGACGATTTGGGTATGAAGAAGGTGTCTGCAATGGTGGATACTCAGATTGCTTACACCTGAATAAAAACTGTGCAGAAAAGAAGTTTCTCAAGAAAATTTGGTCAAGTTGGAGAGGGACAAAACATTTTTATCTCGAATTATTCCCGGGGATGAGACTTGGGTATATTACTGGGACCCTCCTACTAAACAAGAATCCAAGCAGTGGGTTCATAAGAGCTTTCCACCCCAAAAGAGGCTAAGACACAATTTTCTGAAAAAAAGAACTGATGGCAACTGTTTTCTGGGATGCTGAAGGGGTTTTGCTTATTGAATATATGCCGAGAGGGTCTACCATAAATGGAGCGGCCTACGTAAACACAATTAAAAATTTAAAAACTGCTCTGGAGGAAAGACGCCCGCATTCTGATCCACAAAAAAACTTGTTGCTGCACGACAATTGTCGGGTTCATAAGGCAAACAAATTTCAGCAGATGACTGTGGGTTTATAGAGTTAAGGCATCCACCTTATAGCCCCGACCTAGCTCCGTCAGACTTCTTCTTATTCAAAAATTTAAAAGAGCATCTCAGAGGAAAGCGTTTTGCTTCTGATGAAGAACTCAAAGAAGCTGTTGAAGAATATTTTGCAGGGTTACCGAAGCAATTTTTTTCTGAGGGTATGAGGCAACTGGAAAAAAGATGGAATGAGTGTATTAGTGTTGAAGGGAGTTATGACGAAAAATATTTTTTTTTTTGTTCTCTTATGTGCTTTGTTCATGGCTAGGTAGATAACATAAAAATACGCCCTCGTATAAAAGCCTTGGTAACATGGAAATGCGTTGTGGTACTTGTAGTATCGGGTTACTTCTTAGTATTATGCCAGAATTAATGCAAAGATGCATTTGCTATGCGTTCAGTACAATATACGCTTTTGACATTGATATAAAAATGAGAAAAATCGTCAATTATATTTTAATTTAATCGTTTTGGTTGTGGAATGTCAGTCGATGAGATGACTATGAGATTTGTTACGTAGTACCTATCTCTTTGTGTTTTTCGAAATAACAATATTTCACAATAATTTCGTGGATTCTCGGAAACCTTACGTTTGTTTCATGCGTGCTTAGTGAAAGGCATATATTTATAATTTATAAGTAACACCGTGTGTCGTTCAATTGCCGCATTTAACACGTATGTATGTATAATGTCAAGGGCATCGAAAAAAGTGTTCGCCTAGGGTCCGAATATTTTAAAAAATAATCCCTGAACTAAATATTGATTTATAGGCAGAAAGAGCGCGAACAGATAACAAATAAATTTGTTTGGACCTTGTTTGTTACAGATCATTAGTGGTTATTATGCTAATTCTTAAAACAAACAAGTGCATAACAGTATACGTATACATTTTTTTTGGTGTACATTTCGTGTATGTATAATATGTAGGTGTAAAATATGTATTAATATTACAAAGTTATCATAAGTTCAAATCAGTCTCAACACTTACTTAGTAGATTGCAAGATAAACAACAACTGCATTAATTATTAATACATAATCATAACTAGCTTTTAAAAGCATTAAATCAATAATTAAATGAAAATCATTCTTTGGGTAGAATTTTTAAATTACTCACTGAGGGTTATGTGAGGCATGCTTGCGTGAGCACTTCTGTGTGTATTTTTACGTTTTAATATGTGGTATATCTGCTATACTTACTTGTTTTACTTGTGTGTTTGTTATATTTACTCTGTGTTTAGGAACTTATTGTGTTGTACATGTGACATTCTAACGGTTATTTGCATAGCAGCTAATATCCATCTATTCTACGAATACTGCTTTATTTCCATGCCTCATGAAAGCCATTACCAATGTAGACTCTTATTTGCCACGTTTAGCAATGTTAATTGAGTTGTCAAAAGGACATCGGTATGGCATTTGTTGTATGGTAAACAGCTCATTTGAGTTTTATCATAGAAAAGGCACAGGGTTACGTCTTATTGCGGGGTCCCATATTAGTCTTAATATATATCAACGAGACGCCATCTCTAATAAAACGATTAGCCTCAGTTGCTCTCTATGCTGACGATATTAATGACATCATTGATGCTAAAGACCTACCAGAACTCAATTTTAAAATAAATTTTTATATAAAAAGATAAAAGAATCAATGTCAATCAACAAGTTAGTAGTTAATGATACGAAGTTTTTCTTATATTTTCTACCTATCTATGGAAACAATATGCTATCGCGACAATTTTCTTACATGACGTTTCTATGACTTCTTATAGTGTTATTTCGGAGTTTGATTCGAATAGCTTAATATCTCTTACTTTTACATTCATTTAAAAAAGAGAACATGAGTAAATTGAAATTTGAACACAGAAGTGTCATGAAATTCATATCAAAAGAAAGCAGTAGCCGAAAGAATATTCATGAAAGAATGGTGAGAGTGTTTGGAGAAAAAAGCGCGTCTTATTTCCAAATAAAATTTTGGTGAAAGCAGTTCAAATGGGGGATGAGGGTCCATTCATGATGACCCCAAAGTATGAAAGACCTCTAGAAGCACAAACTGAAGAATTATCAACAAAGTTGAAGATTTGGTGCTGACTGACCGAGTAAAAGTTTCAGTTATGGGAATGACGGATTTCCAGGCTGCTCAATCACTCAAGATGAAGACTTCTTAAATAGAATAGTAAATGGAGATTAAACTTGGGTACACCACTAGGACCCTCCCACGAAACAAGAGTCCATGCAATGGGTTCATAAGGACTCTTCATCGCCCAAGAAGGCAAACACGTAATTTTCTGCTGGAAAAGTGATGGTCACAGTTTTCTGGGACGCGGAGGGGATTTTCTTAATTGAGTATATGCCAAAAAGGACTACAATAACGGAAAATGTCTACCAACACACAATTAAGGGGGGGGGGGGGAGTTTGCTCAGAAAACTCTGTTTCTCTACGACAACCGCAGGGTGCATAATGCACAAATTGTTCAAGCAGTAATCAATACGGCTTTAGGGAATTACAACATCCCCTACATTCGGGACCTCGTCCCCTGTGACTATTATCTTTTCCCAAAACTCTAAAAATACCTGAGAGGGCGTCGATTTTTATCGAATGAAGACGTGGAAAATGCTGCAGTAATTACCAAAAGAATTATTTTTCGAAGGCATAGCGTTATCAAAGAAAAGTTGGAATACGTACGTTAGTGTCAAGGGTTTTTACGTTGAAAAATAAAATGTTTGTTTTCTGACTCGATTAATTCATAGCTAGGTAGATAACATTAAAAACTCCCCTCGTACAAAAACAAAATGTAATTTATTTAAAAACAAATTAAATGTCATTAAAACAGGCATTCACCTATGCCAGAAAAAACTTAGTTCATGTAAAATGTTGGGAATTTCTTTTCATTACGACTCTTTGATCTGGTCGACTTATAGCAATGCTTTGTTCATTGATTTGAGTAGGGCTAGCTATACGATATATAATAATAACATAATATAATAATAACAAATTTTGAAAACGTATTACTTCTGGAATATATTCGCCAAGAATCTATATGGCCATTACATCACTTAATTATACTTGAAAATATTCAGATGGATTTTTACCATGTACATCCATAACCATAACAATGAGCTCAATGTTAGAATTTTATCTTATCTTGTGTTATTATTGTCTCTTCTATGTTCTATCGCATATAAATGTGTTTGTCTTTTTGAATACAAGTGTGTGATTATTTATTTGTGTATTTTAAATTGTTTATTGAAAATTACCAATGTTAAAGAAATAACGAAATGAAATACTGTATGTGTCTCTATTTGTTCTTGAATTATTGCGAAGTAGATTTATCATAACTATACTTTATTTTTCGACATCATCAGTTTACAAGTCCACTCATTTCGCCTAATGAGTTTCAATTTTTCTCAACCAATCCAAAACGTAATCTTTTGGAAACTCTGGAAAATATGCATTTGTCATCATCATATCTGAAATCTCTTTCCACCGAGGCATTTTTTAAATTTGGAAATAAGAAAAGATGGTAAACAACTAAGGATGGTTCAGTCTCTATGCTCTCCACATTAGCTAGTTTAGCCGGCGACCGTGACATCACGCGGCGACCTAACGGTGTAGATGCTCCATTTGTTTACGTGTTTTCTTTGCAATTTTGATGTGTTTGACGTGAATGTTTGTAATTTTAATGCAGTATGTGTGTAACCTTTTTTCATAGCATATGGTGAAGTGAATTTTCTAAAATAAACTGGTTATTCGTGGTTTTTATAATGTTCCTAAATTGTTTTCCACCTTTCTAAAAAAAAATCGGGAACAGAAAAACTCTAACTATCGAAGTCGTCAAATCATTTTGTAAATCAGAAACTATAATTAGAGAAAATTTTAACATAAAATCAGATACATTAAAACTAAAACCTGAAAAACCATCGTCACGCAATTTATGTGAGTAAATCCACTATTCCGCACAAAACTAATTTGTAATGCAATTTATTAAAGCTGAGTATTATATGTAAGTACAGAAAAATGTTCATAAGCAAGACTAAAAATACATACCTACATTATTTTGTATCCCGTCAGACAAAAAAATTAAAACACTGAAAGATATGCAACATTTAATGATAATAATTAATTAGATATTTGTATAACAAATGATATGGTTATCACAAATACATTTTTCCAGCATAAATATACCAGGGAAGTCAAAAGTAGACAAGAAAAATCTATAATTGACTTATTCCTGGTTAAACGAGCAGAGTGGAAATCAGTATTAGATGTAAGGGTGAATAGAGTATACGAAATAGGCTCAGACCATTACCTAGCCGAAGCAAGGTTAAAGGACTCTGCGGTTATGATAAAGAAGGAAGGGGTTGGAAAATTATTTGAAAATATTAGAAGTTACAGACTTCACGAGGACGACATAAAGTATAAATACTGGCAGGAAATAGACAAACAATTGAAAGAACAAGGACGTTTGGAGATAGAAAGTATGGAAGGGCTGTGGACAATTCTTAAGAACACACTTGTGAACCCAGCAAAGAAGGTATGCGGAAGTACAAGATACGGAAAAAGCAGGAAACATACGCCCTGGTGGAGTGAAGAAATTAAGAGTGCAGTAAAAGAAAAGAAAAAATGCTGGAAAAAATATCTAGAAACCGGTAACAATACTGACCATGAAGAATACAGGAAGAAAAGGACACAAGTTAATATATTGATTAAAGTAGCGAAACAAAAATCCTGGAAGAACAAGGAAAGGGAAATTCGAAACTGCTATATAGAACATTGAAAACCTTGCGTAAGTCAGCAGGAACACACCTCCAATATATAAGAAGTAAAGAAGAACAGGATATAAGGGATAGATAGTACGAATATTTTTGTGATTTGTTTGAAGCCGAAACAGGGGGAGAGGTCGACGCAGAGGATTTTTCGCCTGAAGAAGCTGAAGAGACAACAACAAACATACAACTGATCAAGATCACAGAAGCAGTGGAAAAGCTAAAACCAGGAAAGGCAGCAGGAATTGACAATTTAAAGCCAGAAATGCTGAAATACATGGGAGTTAAAGCTTCACGGTTATTACTTAGAATAATAAACTTAGCATGGGAAAGGAAAACAATCCCCGAGGACCTGAAAATAGCAATTATCATCCCCTTACATAAAAAAGGTGACAATACGACATGTTCCAATTACAGAGCTATCTCATTGTTACCAGTAGCTGGAAAGATTTACGAAAGGATAATAGAGAAGCGATTAAGAGCAAACTTAGACTCAACCCTCCAAGAAAATCAGGCAGGATTCAGGCCGGGCAGGAGCACGCAGGACTGGATATTCTGTTTAAAGCAAATTTCGAATAGAATCCTAGGTAGTAATGGTAAAATGTACCTATGTGCAATTGACCTAGAAAAAACATTCGATACACTTCCGAGACATAGGATATGGTCATCGCTAGAAAAGAGAGGGATTAAAAAAGAACTACTAAAGGCAGTCAAAAGTATATACACCAACACGAGCAACATAATAAGAACTGAAAGCGGATATTCAAGAAGCTTTATCACACTTAAAGGAGTGAGACAGGGCGGAGTTCTGAGTCCCCTTCTCTTTACAACTGTTATGGACGATATTGCAAGAAGTGCCAATAGCCTAACAAAGGGTGTTTATGTAGGGTCCAGAAACCTTCAACCTATAATAGCCAAGCAATTCTTGTATGCTGAACACTTGATAATTGCAGCTCCTAATAAAAATGTCCTGCAAAGAAATATAGATATATGGCACGAAACTTTAAAAAACTTTGGATTGAATATTAATAAAGGAAAAACGGAAGAATTGTCAGTCTCCAAAGATGAAGAAGAAGTAAATATAGCAATAGGATGGTTATCCAATAAAGGTGACAGAAAACCTCTTGGAACCATAATCAACCACAAAGGAGATATAGAGGCAGATGTGAATAATAGAATCAAAATTGTAAACTGTTTATATCATGCACTGAAGTACATACTTTTAAGTAAGAGAGAGGTCAGCAGGGCAACAAAGACAAAGATTTACAAATCAATATTCCTTCCGACACTATGCTACGGCAGCTAGTCATGGGTATTGACTAAGAGGCTGAAATCAAGAATAACAGCGACCGAAATGAGGATTTTAAGGAGAATAGTTGGTGTTACCAGACTGGATAGAATTAGAAATAAGAAGTTACGAGATAAACTAGATGTAACATCAGTAATAGAAAAAATCCGGGAAAAACAACTTAGTTGGTTTGGACACCTCACACGAATGAGTAACACGAACCCTGTGAAAGAAATATGGGAGGCCGGCTGGAACAAGAGGAGAAACAGAGGTAGACCAAGTAGAGTATAGAATCAGGAGATAGGGCAGCTGCTGGCGGACCGGGGAAGCACCTGGAAAGATGCTCAAAAAATATCGAAAGATAGGACAGGAAGGAGAAAATTCTGCTAAGCAGAACGCCTCGACGCCTAACGGCAAAAGAGGATACGGATAAATGAATGAAATGAATGAATTAATTAAGAATTAGGTATGTATTTTCACTTGTTCTTGTGAATATTTTTCTGAACATATAGTATTCTGCTTTAACAAATTACATTAAAAATTAGTTTTGTGAGAATAAGGTAGCTATCTACATATTTACTTATGAACTGCGCTACACAAACGCGGTGTGGTCGCGATGAACTGGCCCAAAGTGGAAATTATAAGCTTTTTCTATGAAACTGTACAGCAATGTGTTCATGGAAATGTACAATTAGACAGGGTCAGGCGGGTCAAATGCATGAGGACTTGTACAAAAATAGCAGATTAAAAATGTAGAAGTCTGTGATACCATATGGGCTTTCCATATCCCTATCACCATTACAGGATAAGTACTGCAAGTAAATATGCCGAACTGGGCCATCCTTGTAGTTTACCGCCCTTGAGATGAGCCAACACTTTGTAACGCAGTTCGACTAATTGGTTTCTTCAAGATGCGGTCATTCTTTCCTAAGTCCGGCATCAAAACCTGTCAGCAAATCAGCATAATATTGGCCAGTCATTGTTTTTCCTTCTTTTATATAATCAATAAAGATGACACCGTTGGAATCTCGAAAAACTGTAGCCATGATCGGCCGAAGAAACGATTTTTGCGTACTTGGAGCACGTCCTAGGGATAAATCCATTGTTTTTTGTTTCTCGAGTATAAGAATATATCTAAGTTTCATCCACTGTGATATATCGATGGACAAATATCCTTGGATTACGTTTGAAGAATCTCCCAGTCTTTGAAAATGAATACGTACTTGGTTAGTATTAAGGAAACGCGGCACTTATTTCGCAAATAGTTTTTTCATAGGTATTTAAACGTTCATGCAACAATTGCAAGATGTAGTGGCCATATTGATAAAATGGAGCAAATTAATAACAAAAATGGCAATCAGGACAGGAAGTTATTTCAGTTGAATTATTGTATCATCTTGATTTATCAAAAATGACATCCAACTTATTACAAAGTATATATACAGGGTGTCCAGACCATGCGAGGACGGAAAATTACGGCTTTATTATTAAAGTTAAAGGAAAGTGTTTTAGACAAAAGTTGTAGCCACTCTTAAAATACATATTCTAAAATTATTTTCAACTATACAGAGTGTTGCGTAAGTGAGTGACGATACAAACTTGTGTTTTTTAAATGGAACACCCCATATATTTTGGCATATTTAGATGCTACTCTTAAAAAGAAGGACATGGATATAACATGTGTGGGTGTATCTCTTACTGTTGTAGCTTTATTCGCAATTTTGTGTCTTCGCATGTCCAACTTTGTGGAGACTCCGAGACGAAACCTGAAAGAATTTTTGAGATCTGTATAGACAAGAAGTTTTTCACTTTCGTCAAGTTCAATAATCTATAATCAATTTATTTATTTTTAAATAAATGAATTTGCAGGAATAACAAACGCAAAATTAACATTTACGTTTTTTTTTAAATAGAACAGGCTGTATATTTTTCTTCTAAAGTACAGTATTTTTTATAAGCTTTTTAATGATACCATGTTTTCCCTATCCACATTTAGTATTTTATAACTTATTAACTCTTATTATTAATAGATTCTATATTTAAACGAAAAAAGTCGTAGTCACCTGTAAATTTTTAATGAAAATAATATCTGAATTTTATATCTGTCATTAGTTACGTTATATTTACAAAATAACGATGATAATTGTATTTACTTTTACGATGAATTTAACGAAACATGAAATGGTAAATATGATTTACGCATTGGGTGACAGCGAAAGAAACTGTTTATTAGCCAATAGGATTTACTGTCAACGTTATCCAAATGCAAGACCTCCTAGAATCGAAGCATTTCAAAAATTGAAAGGATGTTTTGAAGCATCTGGAAATATTGGTTATTCCAAAAAGGAGATTAAAAATCGAAGGGTTACTAATGAGGAAAATGAATTAAATATTTTGCTATCGTTGGAAGAAAATCCTCAAGTAAGTACACGAAATTTGAATATCCAAACTGGAATAAGCAGGAGTACTATCAATTGCATCATAAAGAAAAATAAGTACCATCCCTACCATATGTCATTACATCAGGACCTTCATGGAAATGATTTTGTAAATCGTTTAAGTTTTTGCAACATTATGTTAAACAAAATGAATTTGGACCCGAATTTTCAATCTTCGATTCTATTTAGTGACGAAGCTACTATCAAAAGTACCGGTTTAGTTAATAGATATAATATGCATTATTATGCAACAGAATATTCCCATTGAGTCAGACAAATTGACTTTCAACATCAATGGTCAATTAATATATGGGGTGGCATAATTAATTTACAAGTTGTTGGTCCTTATTTCTTTGAACGAAAGGTAACAGAAGTCATATACGAAAATTTTTTAAGACATCAGTTACCTAATTTATTGGAAAATGTCCATACACGAAGAATAATGTGGTATCAGCATGATGGAGCTCCACCACATTTTCATAGAAGTGTAAGAAATTCTTTAAATAACTAGTGTGCAGAACGATGGATTGGTCGGGAGGGTCCTATAGCTTGGACTTCAGGGTCTCCTGATTTAACTCCTATTGAGTTTTTTCTTTGGGGACATGTTAAAGAACAGGTTTATCGAAACATTCCAACCACACCTAATGACATGAAACAACGTATAATGGTCATTTTTGAAAATATTGGACAGCAAACGCTTACTGATGTTAAAAACAATTTTCGCCGCCGCGCCGCCTCGAATTGTGCATTCAACAAGACGGTGGAATTTTTGAGCATCTGCTATAAATATGTTATACTGTTACATTTTATTTATTTATTTAAGATTTTGCATTAATCTAATAAATATTATTTTTTGTTTTTCAATATGTTGTAGTAATTTGTTATTATTAATAATTAAAGCTGACAGCAACTTAAATTCTTTTTTTTTCGTTTAAATTTGGAATCTATTAATAATAAGAGGTAATAAGTTATAAAATACTAAGTGTGGATGGGGAAAACATCATTTAAAAGCTTATAAAAAATACTGTACTTTAGAAGAAAAATATACAGGGCGTTCTATTAAAAAAAAGCGTAATTGTAAATTTTGCGTTTGTTATTCCTGCAAATTCATTTATTAATAAATAATACACAAACGTGAAATAAGATAATAACATTTAAATCAAATTCCTTAACTACTCGTATTATACTAAAAGAAAATAATTTTCCATTGTAAATCTAATTATAAAATGTTAGTAAATACTTAAACATTTTTTATCAAAATTATGTCATACTGAACACATTTTACCCAATGATAAATTAAGTATATTGTTCAATTCAATTATACATTCGAAAGTTAACGTAATATAATTTCCAACACATGTTTTGGAACACAAGTATATCAGTAGTATGAACGAACATATATACATGATTGAATATTCTTATTATACCAACTGTATTAACTACAGGAAATGATTGAAGCTACAACTTCTTGTTAATTAGATTCAAGTAACTAAGAAGGAAGAGAGAAAAGAAAAGACAACTCCTCTGGTGAGGGTACCGTTGAATAATTTAATATCCAACTCAGTCTTCGCGATTGTGTAAGAATGAAAACTACTTGATAATGATCATAGACCAGTTGTGGGTGTTTCAAAACGTGCACAGAATAGTGGGAGAGTAGCAACATAAATACGGCCTTGCAAAGGTCGTATTTGTATTTGCCTCACGAGTATTAACCTCCGTTGCGTTAGATTTTGAAATGGCAAACTTAATATGTCACATACTTATTCTACGAATGCTGTTTATAAACAATGGCAACAATTTATACAAAACTGTTCGATTTATTTAATTGTTCATTTTCTTATATGTAACAGTGTCTTACTATTTTAATACCATAATTATGTTGCATTAACAATTATTTAATATTGCTATATACTATACAGAAATTATACTTTAATCAATAACATAATACATTCTAATTTTGTGATATAAAGTTTAATGATTGGGTATGTACGAGGTAAGCGCCATAAAGTTTTCATAACTTAATATTTTTCATTTCTAGCTTTAATTTCCACTAATTTCAATGCACTTATTACAATAATTAATTCATAATTCTATACACTTCTAAAATAAATCGGAGGTTTTTCCTCAATATAGTGCATTGTAACTCAATATCGTCGCGAAAATGACGTCCCCTAAGAAGGGATACCGGGAAAATGCTGTTTACCTTGCAATTCTTATATCATTGGTATTTGGTGTTCCTTAAGGTTCTATCTTAGTATCCTTGTTCATGTTTTATATGAATAGCATGTATGCAAAAGATGTTTCATATGTAGTGAGACGAAACTTAATGGTACCTTAAAGTATTTGCATATCTAGTTGACAAAACAATACAACAGTATAATGAAGAAAGTATTACCAACGCTGGAGAGCATAGGCGTTCGTAAATTTTTTTTATATGCGGGAGCAGTTGACGGCATCAAGACCAAATAATTATAATCAAATGTTTTAATTTAAATATGGGTTTATTTTAAAACTAAGGTATAAAGGTATACATATAAGGCAGATATGAAAATACTTGTTGTTTTATTCAAAGTAAATAAATAAATGAAGAATAATATTTCAAGCACTTGTCAATCTTACAATTGACACTAAACATATACTATAGTTACATTCTTCTTGTAGTTGGACTTTTTTTTTTCAATTCTTTTATGACGAAGTCGTAATAAACGTTAAATGGTTTTTCTTGTTCCAATCTGTCTTGAGCCATAGTATTCCTTAATTTGCTTTCGATTTGTGCCATTTTAGACAATGCTCTTTCACAAGCGCAGCTTGTAACTGATAATATAGAAAATGTTTTTATTATAACAAAAAAGCAAGGATATAATTGATATCTTTCTATATCACGCAACTAAGCAAACCAAAATCCTAGAGATTTTCCTGTAGATGCAGATTCTTCAGTTTTAATGAGTTTTTGGTCTTCTATCACTCATTTTCATTAACATTAAACCGGTTGTAAACTTCACACTTATTATAAACTGTAATATTATTATTAATATTACAGTTTAATGAGAGCAAATTCCCTACTGTTTCTATAACTCCAGTTGTTTCTTGATTAAAACGTTTATTAATTGCGGGCATCTAGCACAGGATAATATTTCATTGCTCTTAATTCTGATTTTTTGGTCGCATTATGATGGGCGTTTGACCAGTAGTTGTCAATTGGCCGAGATACTTTTATCCCTACAGCAGAAGCAAAATGCTGAATCCTTCAGAGGGCTATATTACAACCATGAAAAATTTTGAAAACAATTAATTTGAAAATTTCTTTTCCTGTCACCAAAATTTGTTTTGGGAAATGTCTTCAGCTTCTTTGGATAGGGTCCTTTTCTTAGACGAATATCATCGAACTTGTTCAGGGAAATCAGAAGTGCTGGATCGTCTGCTTCTGTTGAACAATACGATTCTGTGAAAAAATAAAAGCGATAATAAAAATGTCTTTAAAAAATGTACGAGTATTTGTATTGAAATTTGATATTTTACGATTATGGCTTAATTGGACTTAACTTTTAATAATTTTTCTTGTCCTCCCGATATTTTACTTCGATATGCCGACCGGTCATTTGCTGAATTTTGTTAAAACAATTGGATAATTTATAAAATATGTACATACTTAATTCCTCCTTTTATCCATTCCGTAGATGAGAAATAATTAGATTAGATTAGATTAGATTTTATCAACAACAATTTCGTCTATATTCTGTTCTGAATATTGTCTCTAACTTGAAAAAAAATCTGAATATCCATCATACTAGTTATGTTATATGTTAGTAACACCTAATTCAATTACACTATTCCAATTTTCATTGTTCACACTAGCTGTGACTAACTGAAAGTCAGAGCAGTGAACAGTAAATGATAATATTCCAACCTGGAACAGATACTTTTTACACATGTTGTGGCTGGAACTTCTAGCCACAACATATGCACATCAAATTAAAAGGCACATGTGCTGCAGATGTGTCTTTTAATTTAATTTTATTTTACTTTTATTTTAAACGTTTTTATGAATTTATCACATATTTTACAACTATTCAGGGGACCATTCCTCCTCCTCCGCCCCGTGCGCACGCCTGCGCTGGAGAGAGTTGATTCTTCGGATTCTCTCGGCTAGATTGGAGAAACTCTACAGTGTTGTCTCAGGTGATTGCTATTCTTTAAATGCTTTCACGTAGTGTGAGGGTAGAGAAAGCGATGTCTGTTTATTATGCCTGTATTCAAGCATGTCTCCATGGGGTGATTGTGTTGATTCACAATACATAATATTTTAAAATATGGAAACGTGCTATGGATACCTTTGAATAGGCAGTGTTTGTTAAAACTTACTATATAAAGGGCATATTCAGCCCCCATCCAATACATTTAATCTAGATTGAGACATTATTTTTACATCAAACTATAAATGTCTTTTATGATCTCGGCGATCAACTTAAGGATTTGCTTATAAACAAGTTTAAACAACTCCTGAAAAGTATTTACTTAATATACAACTAAACAACGCAACGTCATAAATGTAGCCATTCCACATCAATGATTTGATATATTTTTTTATATTAAGTGTAGGTATCCCAATTTATAAATGATTTAAATTATATTGTTCCAGTTTTAATATTAGTAGGTGCTCCTTTAAATCATTCACGATAATAGGTCATACAATGAGCGATTGGTGTCAGGTGAATACTCCAATACCAGTAAAACCAGTCTTTATGCAATTTAAGTGGCGCACATGTAGGAACGCCGTATGTGTTTTTCAATGATAAATCTCTACTAGCAAGTGATATGGTTAAATTTTTAGAGGACTAATGGTTTACAAACAGCTAAATTTTAACGATCATTGTTGTATCTTAGAGGCGCTAAATGGTTTCTTATTGCATATTAGCGCCTCTAAAATACTGTGACCTATATTATTTGAAATTATTTTGTTTTGTGTATGTGGTATGTCGTCTCAGGCACATGCGTTACTTAACATCAAGATAGATAAAATCGATAAATGAGAAGTGACAAGAACGTTAAAAGCGTGTCCCTGTTTCGTTGGTGAGCTGGACGAGCTTGGTTGTTTAGTCTTCAATGTCACCAATGCCACGTAGTCCCTTATCTGCCCTAGCGTCGCCTATTCTTGGTTGTTTAGGGATCCGAGTATACTCTCACTTCTCGTTGATCGTTACTTTCTAATCAAGACCATATACCATGATGATAATCTATACAAGCTATAAGTGTTAATATTTATGCATTTTTTAGAAGTGTTTCCCGCAGCAGTCTAAATAATATAAGACACGTGTTTCAAACTACTTGGTTCTCGTCAGTGCAGTGTAGCCAAAGAATAGGATGGGATAAACTTGGAGCTGA
This sequence comes from Amphimallon solstitiale, assembly GCA_963170755.1. Lineage (NCBI taxonomy): Eukaryota > Metazoa > Arthropoda > Insecta > Coleoptera > Scarabaeidae > Amphimallon > Amphimallon solstitiale. Next base: position 57,919,458 of record OY720684.1, read on the forward strand.
TCAATGTTTTTCAGCTCCATCGTCATCATTGCGGATCATAGAATAATCATGATGGTTATTCTATGATCCGCAATATTTCTCTCTTTATTTTTATCCTGTGGGTTCAGAAGGCGCTCAAGTGGACAATGTCTACCTCTCGGCGACGTTAGATTTATTCTCAGTATCGAGAATATTCTGCCTGAGGCCTCAATTGGTAGGCTGTCCCCTGTATATGTCTCTGATTGATGTTTTCAGCTCCAAGGTTATCCCATCCTATTCCTTGGCAACACTGCACTGACGAGAACCAAGTAGTTTGAAACACTTGTCTGCAGTTGCATTTTCAGCGGAGTTACCCCATTAAATTCTTTATTATAAACAAAATTCTAGTCTTTATTCAGATATACATTTTTTAAAATATATCACATGTAAGAGATTTTCACAAATAGTTGCGATGTAATGGTCCATTTTTGAAAATTGTAGGATGTTAATCTGTAGAACTTTAATGTTGGAAAAAAGACCAGTTACATAGAAAGACTGTGGAATGACAAAATTATTGACTTTTCTTGCATATTGAAAAGTATCAGTGAGTTTGTATTTATTATATTTGAAATATATTTATAATGTCTATCAATGCTGAAAACAATTGGTCTCAAGAGCGCACCCTTCTTATGAAATTTAGGGATTCCATATTCTTCATGGTGCTGAATTATGCCTAATATGTTTCTTATATATCTCGTTACTTATGTATTTTTTATCCTTCAGGCTTTTAATAAGTTGGTTTAATACCTAAGTAGCTTTAATAATTAGTCTTTCTATTGTTCGTCACTATAGCAGTAATTACATACATTGTATTATTTCTTACATCAGTTACAATGTGAACAATTTTTTTCCTACAATATATATACATACATACTTTCAGAAAGCGCTTCTGTTTACATAAATCTGTATATATACCGGTATCCAGCGTAGCGGGAAAGTCCATTATTGGTATCTAATAATGTAGATAGCGAATATGTTTTAATATAAAGACAATCATAAGCTCTACAATTTAAAAATATTTTCATTTATACAGAGTGTTCGACAACGACGAACCAACACAAACTTATCTTTTTTTTAAATGGAATGCTATGCATTTTTTTACATTTTATGATAGCTCTTGAAGGGCTGATTAAACTAACACCAACTTGTATTTGTCGATTTTCAACTGTTTCTGAGATATGACGATTTTTCGTTAAAAATTGTACAACATTTGAAGAGTTGCTATGAAATAACGATTGATGATGAAATACCGATATATATAATGGTTGATGCGACTGTAAGTTATACATTATTTTTTTAATGGCTCTCAACCAACCTTCTTGATATTCTCAGACTATATTTATATCGTTCATGTGCGTAAAATAGGCTATCAAAACATTCGAGAGGTGGCACTGAAGTTGAGTTATTAGAAAATTCTAAATGTATGAACCAACAAGACTCATATTCACAATATAGTTTTCTAGGTTAAGTGATAAAAAAGAAAATCACACAATCTGGACACGATAGGTGGCGTTGTGGTCGAGCTATAAATAAATTTTATATCTATAAACAGAAATGATGCTTATCCTGCAATCGCAGTAACGACCTCTTCTGTCTTATAGAGGGACTTTAACTAAATCAAACTGATCGCGCCACCAATCGGAAAGGTCAGAACGTCTGCCGGGCCAGCTAGTAAAATAATCAAATATTAAGTTCTTTTGTTTAAGTCTACATAATTTTTGTTTAGGGTACAGAAACTTTAAGTATTTATTTCTTCTTCGTTTTAATATTATTAATCTTATAATTAAGCTTTAAAGCAGCCAAGCTATAAAGTGAAATGAAATTAATATTTGGAAATATCTTTATATAATATATGACGTCAATTGGATGAAGTAGATGTCTTGTTTCGTTTTATTTTTAAATTTTCTGTGTATACGTCAATTTGCAGTTTTGTTCTCGCTTCTTTTTAGCAATTCTCCTTAAGTTGTATGTCGGTATAATTACACGAATTCAATTAACATATATTCCATGGATACTGTGAAAAATGTATGTTAAAATACTTATTTGAATAAAAAGTCGATTTATTGTTAGCAATGGACCTGCACGTGTGTTTGAGTATATGTGAATAAACAGCGTTGCAGTGAATAATCAAGTAAATGGATTATTAAAAATAAAGATAGAAATGACATTGGGCATTTAATATTTGAATAATTAAATTCACGTCAATTAATAAAAGCATCTATGAGAGTGTATTATGGTGTTTTAAACTTGTAAACAGAATCATTATGGTTAATTTATAAGTATTGCATTTACTGTGACGTCTACAAAATACTATTGCAAAAAGAGAGATATGTATCTATATTTCAGAAGAAATCACAATGTGTACATACATAATTAGTGTTATTCTGTGATGCATTATTTATTTTATACATAATTTATGCGTTTTGAGTTAGAATAATAGAAACACGTGACTACAAAAAATACTATTTTAAAAATTATTTTCGTTTTTTTTAAATGAAAGAAAGTATGGAAGGACTGTGGACAATTCTTAAAAACACACTTGTGAACGCAGCAAAGAAGGTATGCGGAAGTGCAAGATACGGAAAAAACAGAAAACATACGCCTTGGTGGAGTGAAGAAATTAAGAGTGCAGTAAAAGAAAAGAAAAGATGCTGGAAAAAATATCTAGAAACTGGTAACAATACTGACCATGAAGAATACAGGAAGAAAAGAACACAAGTTAAAGTATTGATTAAAGTAGCAAAACATAAATCCTGGACAGACTTTGGATCGAAAATGGAAGATCAAGGAAAGGGAAATTCCAAACTGCTATATAGAACATTGAAAACCTTGCGTAAGTCAGCTGGAACACACCTCCAATATATAAGAAGTAAAGAAGGACGAATTATAACCGCAGAACAGGATATAAGGGATAGATGGTATGAATATTTTTGCGATTTGTTTGAAGCTGAAACAGGGGGAGAGGTCGACGCAGAGGATTTCTAGCCTGAAGAAGCTGAAGAGACAACATCAAACATACAACTGAGTGAGATAACAGAAGCAGTGGAAAAGCTAAAACCAGGAAAAGCAGCCGGAATTGACAATTTAAAGCCAGAAATGCTGAAATACATGGGAGTTAAAGCTACACGGTTACTACTTAGAATAATAAACTTGGCATGGGAAAGGAAAACAACCCCCGAGGACTGGAAAATAGCAATTATAATCCCCTTACACAAAAAAGGTGACAATACGACATGTTCCAATTACAGAGCTATCTCATTGTTATCAGTAGCTGGAAAGATATACGAAAGAATAATAGAGAAACGATTAAGAGCAAACTTAGAATCGACCCTCCAAGAAAATCAGGCAGGTTTCAGGCCGGGCAGGAGCACGCAGGACTGGATATTCTGTTTAAGGCAAATTTCGGACAGAATTCTAGGTAGTAACGGCAAAATGTACCTATGTGCAATTGATCTAGAAAAAGCATTCGATACACTTCCGAGGCATAGGATATGGTCATCGCTGGAGAAGAGAGAGATTAAAAAAGAGCTACTAAAGGCAGTCAAAAGTATATACACCAACACGAGCAACATAATAAGAACTGAAAGCGGATATTCAAGAAGCTTAAAGGAGTGAGACAGGGCGGAGTTCTGAGTCCCCTTCTCTTTATAACTGTTATGGACGATATTGCAAGAAGTGCCAATAGTCTAACAAAGGGTATTTACGTAGGGTCCAGAAACCTTCAACCTGTAATAGCCAAGGAATTCTTGTATGCCGACGACTTGAAAATTGCAGCTCCAAATAAAAATGTCCTGCAAAGAAATATAGATATATGGCACGAAACTTTAAAGAACTTTGGAATGAATATCAATAAAGGAAAAACGGAAGTATTGGCAGTCTCCAAAGATGAAGAAGAAACAAATATAACAATAGATGGTTATCCAATAAAGGTGACAGAAAACTTAGAATATCTTGGAACCATAATCAACCACAAAGGAAATGTAGAGGCAGATGTGAATAATAGAATCAAAATTGTAAACTGTTTATATCATGCACTGAAGTACATATTTTTAAGTAAGAGAGAGGTCAGCAGGGAAACCAAGACAAAGATTTACAAAACAATATTTCTTCCGACACTATGCTACGGCAGCGAGTCATGGGTATTGACTAAGAGGCTGAAATCAAGAATAACAGCGACCGAAATGAGGATTTTAAGGAGAATAGTTGGTGTTACCAGATTGGATAGAATCAGAAATGAGAAGATACGAGAAAAACTAGGTGTAACATCAGCAATAGAAAAAATCCAGGAAAAACAACTTAGTTGGTTTGGGCACCTTACACGAATGAGTAACACGAACCCTGTAAAATAAATATGGGAGGCCGGCTGGAACAAGAGGAGAAACAGAGGTAGACCAAGAAGAATATGGAATCAGGGGATAGCGCAGCTGCTGACGGACCGGGGAAGTACCTGGAGGGAAGCTCAAGAAATGACTAGGGATAGGATAGGATGGAAAAAATTCTGCAAAGCAGATCGCCTCGACGCCTAACGGCAAAAGAGGATACAGATAAATAATAATATTAAATGAAACACACTGTATATTTTTTGTTTTTCCTTATCTACTTTAATTTGTGTTTTCATCGATATCTGGGGTTTTGGTTTTGGATAACCTATTGTTGAGTTATTAATGAAAATTATAAAAAAAATGGTCGCGACAATGTTTACCATAATAATTCTATGCGGTAGTATTACGATTATCTAAGGCAAAATTATTTAGTAAGTATGCAGCCAAAATATGTGTTTTTTGTTACTGTGCCACTTTTTATAAAATAAATTTCTTCAGTACTATTTCATAACGCCTATATTGGACTTGGACGCACTAATGAACAACCCTGTATATAGAATTATATATTAGTAACTTAGGTACATCCGTAAATTTTTATTTTGCAATACCTTTGAAAATCCTTTGAAGTACAGTGTATATACTTTTAAATTACGCTGCTAGTGCGCCAATCTGCCCCCACTATTGGGGAATGTTGGCGAACTACCTGGGGTAGGTTAGCGTATTCAATTTCTTGGAGAAAGCAAATATTTACATTGCATTGTAAACAAACAATTTATTTGTAACGCATTAAATAGATTGAAAAAAAAGTCTAAAAAAATTTCTTTCCAAAATTGATTTCGTACCAGTTTTTTTCTTTTTTTTATAAACGTTATGTAGATGACTGTATTTTATATTTACAAGCAAACAAAGCTGAATATATTTTAGAACAATTTAACACTTATTATTCAAAACTTCAATTTACATTAGAAAAAGAAACAATCAATGATATACACTTTCTTGATTTAAAATTAATTCGCGAAAATAATAAAATTTGAACAAAAATCAACTTCTTCAGGAAGATATTTGAATTACAATTATTACCAATCCATGTCAATTAAAAAGGCGTTGTTATTTCACAAACAGATAGAACAATCAAACTAATATGTTCTAAATATAGATCAAAAATTCTACAACAAATGAAAGATATATTAATTAATAACAATTATCCTTTAAACTTTATAAATTCCATTATTAAAAATATAATAAATAAATTTATAATACTAATGGAAATAATAATCATTCAAAATCAACAGATATATAAAAATATTTAATATCAAAGTTGCGCATAAAAATCAAAATAATTTAAGGTTTTTGTAGTACTCAAAATTCCATGTGGGAATTGTAATGGTGTATATACAGTTTGTCCACATTTCGATGCTCACCATTGGTATATCGGTTCTTTAAAGAGATAGAGCAACGGCTAAATGGGAAATGTTTTGCAGAATTCAATACTCGCAACAAATCTCATTTCAAATTCATTTGGACTTTTTACAATTTTGAGATATTTTGAAAAAAACAATATTTGCTGATTCTGATTTTCTTCAATAACTCGCTAACGCCTAATGCGATCGCTTTTGAACTCTAGCATTGTCCAAACACTTTTTTAAGACAAATTTTTTGGTGTTAACAGTAAGCCCCGATTTTTATTTATTTCCAAGTTGTTACCGTTATCTTTTGTTTTACTTATGGTGGCCATATTAGATTATTAATTAGTTAGATAGTCCCTAAAAATAGCTTTTCAATAATGTACAACATGCCTAATAAATATTTATTTATACGAGCGATACGAACATTTAAATAAAATTTCACTCTAATACGAAATTAGTTGGGTATGAAATTAAATGTTAGTGTAAAACAGACTATAATAAATAAGCTCTGTCATTATTGACATATCAAAGTGCAGTGCAATTCGTGGGACATTTAGAACATTATGTAGTAATTATTCATAAGTAATTTATTTGTTTCCAAGTTCTTATCGCTATCTTTTGGTTTTCTTATGGCGGCCATATTGGATTCTCAATTAATTAGATAGTCCTATATGAGAGATATGAACATGTAAAATAGATTTCACTCTAATATGAAATTAAAAGTTCAGATTTACTTAAACAAACTGTTCAATATGGCGACCATTCTGCTTCACACACTTGGAAACAATTGAAGATCGGGGGTTACTCTTAACACCAAAAAATTATCTTAAAAAAGGGTCTCAACAATGTTAGAGTTTAAATGAATTTGAAATGAGATTTGTTGCGAGCATTCTGCAAAACATTCTCCATTTAACCGTTGGTCTATCTCTTCCAATAACCGATATACCCAATGGTGAGCATCCAAATGTGGATACACTGTATAGGTCAAACCATGCAATACTTATCAGATAGATTAAATGGCCACAAATATAAAAAAAAACATCAACAACACAAAACATAAGTTTAAATTTAATGAAATCAAAATTTTATGTAAAGAACATAATTACAAAATTAGAAACTTTGTAGAAAGTATGCCAATAAAGAAGCATAATAATGCAGTAAATGACCGAACCGAAATTCAAAATTTGACAATACCATATCATTTCATAATTTAATAAAATGTGTTGAGTCTGCTACATTTTCGTATTTCTAGGTTGTCTAGGATACACCAATGTTATTTTTTCTGTAGGGGTGAGTGGGGTAAGATGGCGACAGTAAAGCTAATTATGTAGCCGCTAGTCGGACAAAGATGAGAATACCACAATGCAGTGGGTTGCATACTCCATAATTTTGCCTTAGTCATCGTTAACTTACCCGCCTTTCCAGTAATATGTATATATATATATATATATATATATGTATTTCACTGTTGCACACACACACATGGAAAACGGCCATCAAACACACACAGTCCGGAAACTCAGAGACACACACGGACCGAAGGTTCAACACCACACAACCTGATTCGCCAGCCGATACCCCTACCGCCGGCCCCACCACAAGAGCTATGACTCGCAGACTCCAGCAAGACATTCAAATATGCCCACCGCACACAGCTTGTCTCACTTCGACACGATCTACAGCAACAAGCAGAACTTCTTGATAATGGCAACAGCGAGAGTGCCGAAAGCTCGAGAGAACAGAAGTCCACATACGGACTCGACGACAACGCGGTTCAATTCCCAAAGCAGAAACGACTCACATAACTGCCGCGAAAACCTACGGATTACCATATATATATATTCATCTTACTATCTATAGAGCGTCCGTACATTAACGAATTCCTATAATTAGAGCGTCCGGGTACAATAGAGCGTCCGTATACGGACGCTCTATTGTACACCCATGTTAAATGTGTGTATTGCATTTGATACACTTTGAATATGTGTTTGGCAAAAATCGTGGTGGACGCCCTAAAAATAATAAAGTGGCGGAAACATGTATATTACTGGTTCACGGAGTTGACCACCGACGGCGCTGCTGCTGTATATATATATATATATATATATATATATATATATATATATATATTATCGAAACGTTTTAATTTATTATTTTGTTTTGAGTTCATTTTACAGCCCTTAAACCAAGAAGGGAAACTGTTTATATATACAGGGTGTCTCTAAAAGGTGCGGAAAAAACACTACCACACATTTCTGAGGGCTATCTAACCCAACTTACCTCAGTCCAAAAGTGGATGCACCATTGCATTGAATTGCCACAAGAATAACACCCAAATTACAGAAGCATATGTGTCCATATACGGAATGAATTTTTTATATCCAGAACGGCTGCTCCAATCAACTCCTACCAGGTATACCTTTTCTAGGTAAAAAACATTGGAGAATAAGAATTTTTATTTAAAAGGTAAATATAGTGTGTCTCAAAAAAGTTATTACGTTTTAAATGGATACAATATGCAGCAGGTGGCGCCCTCTACATTTTGCAATGAAAATGAGAGCAGATTTAAATTTTTTACCCCACGAAACCCCCCTACCCAAATATTGTGACAATATACCAATTATTACAGAAATTATTTATAAAAAACTAAAACCAAATTGATCTTTTGACACTCTGTATCTCCGAAAGCATCCACTTTTGGACTGAGGTAAGTTGGGTTAGATCGTCATATTTTGCCCTCAGAAATGTGTGGTAGCGTTTTTTCCGCACCTTTTAGAGACACCCCAGTATAACTTGGGGGCGAAAGGGTCGGGAGCGAATTAGCGTTTTGTCTAAATTTAGTACATAGTTGAGAAGTTATTGGTACAATTTGATTATAGTGAAATGAACTATTACTTCCGGTCTACCTTTTGTCTTATACATATTATAAGAAACTAGAATTATAATGCTGGTCTATAAAATAAATGAAGCCAGTGTAATAAAGCATATAGCTTGCAGTATTTTGTAGTATCACTAATATTAATACGTCTATAATTTTCTTCTTTATTCTTCCTATGTTACTGATGAGTTCTTTCCATGAATATATTCGCTAATGAGTTTTTATTTTCTTTCATGATTCTTTCTGAACTAAACAGGAGTTTTATATAATTCATACCTATTAGAGTCACAAGGCACACATGATTTTTTTAAAATAAATGTATCACCTAAAAGCTATTATATAACACCAATAATTTAAAGGATACCTCAAGTATGTCTGCATGTATGTTTGACATTAAAACCATATATATTATGCATGTGACCATGCCTATGCCAGTGCACGCGTTTATAGTATATTATGTATATGTATCAGATTAAACGTTACGTAAATTAAATACTAGTGACATATTGAACTTTAAAGAAATGGGCGTATAATTTCGTACTGATTAAAAATAATCTACATCACAAAAAAAAATAGTTTCAAATGTGAAAATAATCTGATATAATTAAAAGATAATCTGTCTACCGTGTTAAACTTCAAGCAGTAGTTCAGATGTTATCGTTTATTAAAAAATGAGTGGGTGATGTAACATAACAAACATACTTGAAAATTAATAGAAAATATTTAACCCTTAGAATAATATATGATCAGATTACACACAAACATCGGAGTGGTATAATTGTATTATATTGTTTAATTTATTTATGTATATATTATTATAACAACATTAAATTAATCGTTAACAAAAGTTACAAATGGTAACCTGTCATCCTACTGTTGTTATTAGTTTCCAATAATTGTCAATTAAACCACTAAGTCAAGATGACATTTTAAATTGGTTTAAGGCGTTTATAGTTATATAAACACATGTACAACATTAAATAAATAAAAAGAAACATCCAACATTATGTACAAATTTAAAAAGAAAGCATGAGCAGTGTGCACCACTGTTCATGCTTAATAAATATGTGCGAGATGCATATTGTGTGAAATACTTGCAAAACTCGCTTTTCGATAAAAGTAATAGTAAGTGTTTTGATTTTGTCTAATATGTCTAATACCACACCGTGTGTTTCACTTTACATTGAAACACCTTAATAAATTGTTTATTAATAAAGCAGTTAGTATAAAACTTACCATTAATATTTTTCTAGGAATATTTGTGTGGCCACCACACGACTTTATTATACGTATGCGCCTTTGTTCTAAATTGTTTTAAATACCTCTTAGAAAAATAAACCTGTAAGACTGTTACTTCAAGTCTAAATTTTAAGAATTTTATTATATATAAATTATTCAAAATCCTATTATACTTCTATTCTCCTAATAAATGGAATACATATGCGAGATATTCGAATGAAAATGCTACTCGCTAAGAGTAAAAGTGTTACTTCCGGTCCGAATTTCATTTATACAAAAAGTATTCCAAATCAGCTCTAAATACTTTTCTACTCTTAAAAAATATATATAGAACGCATAATTTACGACATGTTTACAAAAAATAGCTATTCGATAAGAGTAAAAGTGTTATTTCCGGTCCGAATTTTGAAATTTTTTTATACAATAGGCATTGAAAATTAAGTTCTAAGTACTTTTATGTATCTGTCTAATGACTAGCGAAATATTCGCAAAAGTTGATTTTCTAGAAGAGTAAGAGACCTACTTCCGGTAAGGATTGCGAAAAACTCTTTTAATAAAGTTCTCCTCAAATTTAATTTTGAGTACATATAAATTCGTCTAAACTTAGTAGTTGACGAAATATTCGCAAAATTCGATTTTTTCACCGAAATAAACTACTACATCCGGTCTGCCGTTTTCACTGAAAATCTAATGTGATCTCAAGAGAGAGATTATACTCGTAAATACCAAGTTTGGAATTCACACACACACACACATTCTGACATACACACACACACACACACAAACGGAGAGAGACAATTTTCAAAATCCACTTTTTCGGTATCAGGGGACACATCAAAACGTGAACATCTGCAAAAATCTCGAGGTCGAACATTTTCGTCATCTCAAAGTTGTTGCTAATGAGTAAAATCTTACAAACTTTCGCTGAGAACTTTTAATTTTGTAATTTTTGTGTAAACTCATTGAGAATATTTTTAAATATAAAATTGATGGATTTAATTGACGATTTGCTACTCATTGAAAGGTGAGAACTATATTTACAGCTTGATGGAGAATAATAGTACAAGCATGGTTGAATTTTCCTGAAGATGGATAGATAGCGGTGATTGTTGAATGAATTAAAGTATTCCATTAGAAATAGATTGACAGGCATTTACTAAAGAATAAAGAAAGACATCAAAATGATACAAAAATATTAAACTGTACAAAAAATATTTGGCGCATTCTATTTGTTGCAGCATGCAAGACTGTGACGGCATTTTGAGTTGCAAAGAAACCATGGAGCTGGAGGCCAGTAGTACTTTTTTTCTTGCAATTGTACCGTTTGTGGCCATGTCCCCACTTTTCGAATTAGCAGTAGCCGCTAATGAAATTTCACCAAAATATATAGTAACTTCTTTTTACAAATTCTTCAGGCTGATCCTCTATTTCAGCTTTTCCAATTTTTTCACGATGAAGAGTCGATGCTATTCCTATTTTTGGTTCAACCCCAAACATGACCTCGTAAGGCATCTGCACAAAATCGTGTTTTTTCGCAAACTGAATATTATTGTATATCTTAGTTGGCTTTTTCCACGGGGCCTTATGCTTGGCTGTGTCGCGGTTTTCCATGAATTATCTTTACATCTTTCCACATCGAACAATGTTCAGATATTACGCGATTACTAAATTATCTGCCATTATTTGAATTTAATATAGCCGGAGCTAAAAATGTCAATGAAATGAAATTTCTTTGCCAGTCTTTGTCTTTAAAGGCCTTAACTGAACAAATTTTGTTAGATGGTCTTGATAAACCATTATACATTTAAAATCACTCTCCTTATGGAATTGCAACTCTATGAAACCTATCTTGAGTTTAATTCAGTGCTAATTATAGAGTTTTGGCAACGTGGTGTGATTTTCACCGTGTTGATAAATAAGAGTAGCGATTTCTGTGAAGCGCAATCAAACGAAAAGGAACAGATTTGGTGGGTACCATGTATGCTCATATTTCTTCATTTACTAATTGAACAACATTCACCACTACCGATCGGTGTATGTTGACATACACCAACTAATGTTAGAATACAAATAATCTTGCGGTCTTTCACAGGGGTATTTGGTGTATATCGACATTCGCCTGTGAATCATGATATTCACTTCTTTCGTTCTTCCATGGTACATGGTACATTAAACTAAGCAATACAAAGCATTTGTGTTGTTTCGATCAAAAGAACCTTGATTTATCAAAGACGACATTCAACTTCCACCACATGATAGACAATGCTGACCTATGTGTTAAATAAGACATGAGTGACCAAACCTAAAAAGATTAAAATGAAAGGTATGCATAGATGTCGACATAGTTTCTTTTTTCTTGTACAGACATGTACAAGTCAGAGAGTACTAATTTATCAGCAGATTAAATGATTCCTTCGTGTCACGACTAATGCTGTTAAATTAATAATATATTACACAGAGTAATACATTTAGCTTAGTTTATTTTACACATTTCTTGAATATGTTGGCTACAAATAATTTAATGTTTAAATACATACATATATATATATACATATACAGAGAGAGTAGTATAAGTTGCTTGTACTTGTACAATGTATGTTGATAAATTGAAATTACTGTTTTAAAACAGAATTATGGCTTTGTAATCAAATGAAACACAATAATTTGATGTATTGTGACGTTTCGTTTAATTTTATAAGCGTAGTGAATTTGTTTTTAATATGTAAAATTTGTAAATTATACACAACGCTGTGATGTTGGTTTAATATGTTAAAACCTATAATGTTTACACAACACGGATGTTATGTGAGTATTGTCTTAACACGATGTAATTATTGAATAACTGATTTCTTTGTTTTTTCCCATTGGAGTTTTTTTTTTATATAAAAAAATAGGTCTGATGAAGATTTGAAATAAAATCGAAACGTCACAATACATCAAATTATTGTGTTTCATTTGATTACAAACCCATAATTCTGTTTTAAAACAGTAATTTCAATTTATCAATATACATATATATATATATATATAATGTCATACATTATATATAATAATAAAATAAAAAGGACGGAATAATAAAAATTGATTTGCATTATTGACATCCATTGTCGAATAGTTTTAATCGTTACTGACTTATGTAAATTCTAATATTTGAAGTTTATCTAGATTGGATAAAGTGATCCAAGACCAAAACGGTGTTCGTATTTATAACAAATTACCTCAACATCCGGTCCTTCTGAATCGCTCTTCACGTGTTCAATTAAATATATCCATAAAAATAATTTTGTCCGTAAAGTTGAACGGCAGTCGATTCGTGATGTGACCCGAAATCGTACGAAATTAATCCGATGATTCGTTTGGACAACTTAAAATATCGCTATAACGAAGAGCCAATAGGCATACCGACCAATTTATAATGGTGTTGTCCCGTACATAAATTCTTATCCCACGATTTTTTTCTGTCTTTTTTTCTCTTTTTCTTGTCTCCTAGAAATTAATTCCTACTACGTATACATAACTAACTCTATCCATTAAAAAAGTGTCATTAAATCGTTATTTTCATTAATTCCTAAATACATATACAGTACGAATCTTGCTTATTTCCATGTAAGTAGAACGTGGTTGTAAAATAAGCGATAGCAGTAAATACAGTAATTCAGTCAGGAAATTCGTTTGCTTATGAAGCACTGCTTTATTGTACTAGACATTGAAGTGATAAAAAGTTATTTGTGAATCAGTAGAGCTGAGTAGGGTGTTTCATCATTGCTTTATATCTGCTTTTTTACAAAACAATCCTTAATTTTTTTAAATAACATATTTCCATAATTTATGAATACTTTACAAATGATTGGATCTGAATGATGTGGTCGAAGAACCAATTTATAATATAATAGTTTAATGTCAATATACAAATAAAACCTTTTGCGAAGTTACGGAAAGCGGAGTGATCATAATTATGGCACTATTTAAACAATACTTGCATTTTTTATATTAAAAACATTCAGTGCATATTTCTTTGAACTGATTTATAGTGAAATACACCTTTGATAGAGTACTGCAGACGTAATCAATATATTAGTGCCATTGAAGATTTAAGTACATTAATTATAAGATCAAGCAGTCTGGAAGTAGAGTCTAGCTTAAAAGTGTCACCATTTATTTTAATATTTTCTACAACTTAGGTTGTATTATAAAAATCTACAAACTTAGTATTGGCGTTGTTAATGACTAAGTTATTGCATTCCATCCAATCATATATGTTATTGACAGTAACCGCAACTGTACTGTTAAATTTGTTTAAAATTGTTGACTTAATCAGCTTTAAAATTTTGGTATTTATTGATAATACAATTAATTTTAATTATAAAACATGTAAAAAACACTGGGTGTTTCCCGTGATAAGATAAGATTGTTACGTTTGTTCTCGGACTACCCAAAATAACACAAAACATTAACTAAAAAAAAATTAAAATTCAGGCTTCACGGTGCATTGAGTCACCACTACGAGTACCCGTGTGCTGAATTTCACGGTTGCTAGTGTGATAGATTCGTTCGGACATCGCACACAAACAACTTCCTTTATAAGTATACAGGGTGAGTCATCTTCGCGGGGAAGGCAGATTGTGACTTTATCAGAAAAGATATTTCAAAGCGGTTTTTTTCTATGATAGTCACTTATTAAGAGCACCTTTTAAAATTATTATGTATTATACAGGATGTTCCATAACTTAGTAGCTGGCCATAGTTACGGAACATATTCCACAAATTTTTGACATATAAATACTCAACAACTTATTAATGTCAATTTATCATTTCGGAAGCATGTGCAAAAACGTTTAAAAGTGAATTTGAACACTTTTAATTTTTACCTATTTTAATGTTCACATTTATTGTTATTTTATAATTTCTGTACTACTAATTACGCATCCATTCACGTTACAGTTCCTATTTCTACACCTACTAAAATCAAGTTATTAGGTTATTTGGTTTTAAAATTTGTTTATTGTGCCATATTCTACATATTTTTTGAATTATATTCCTGGTATAAAGTGTATTGTACATAAGACATATCCATTTTTTTGTCAATACATACAAAAATCATATCTCTTAGCACATTTTTAGAAAAATTCATTATAAAATCATGCTTACGACTGAGAAGCAACTTATTACATGTCATCCATTCAATTGTCAATTTCGCGGCAAATATCATGGCTCACTATACCGTATTAAAATAAAAAAAACATAATGTTGGCAAAATTATACCAATAACGATAATAGCTCAGTAATGGTCACCTTTAAAATAATAACGTCTTACATGTTTTTGGTGTGAATTTAGTAAGCAATACAAAAATAAACTGTTCCATTTGAAAAAAAGCACTTTTAGACAAAAATGTGTCGCTTTACTTTAATCTAGTTTCCTGCAAATTTAATTAGTAATTGCAAAAACATGAAATTTTGTATTAGGACGTTGCCAAAAATTGTGTCCCATTACGTCGTTTTCGGGAAATATAATTTTATAAAAAATTGAATTTTTCAGAAAAATGGTAAAAAGTTGAAAACCTTACATTTTATGCGTATACTATCTTAACACCTTTTGACTAAGAATTGTACGGGGAATACAAAAATGTAATAATATACATGGTGTTGCATTTAAAAAACTATAGCTATGATCAGCCACCAAGTTATGGATCACTCTGTATAAAACAAAATAATTTTAAAACGTGCTCCTAACGAGTGGCTACCACATGAAAAAACCGCTTCAAAATATCTTTTTTTATAAAGTTACAATCTGTTTTCACCGTGGAGATGACCCACACTGTAGATTGCAACGACAGGTTTTACCACTTTGAATTTGGAGTTAATGAAGTTAAATTTATTTATTTAAATAGATTATTTACAAATTATTATGTTTCGATGATTTTAGACAATACGCTGTACATGGTTTAAGAAGTAATTAGATACATTTCCCTCAAATTAGAAAATAACTTACACAAGGATATACTCTCTGCGTATTCTTTCATATCAGACAATAAAAACTGTTGAGATTGGTGACCGCGAACTCCTGAACAGAAACAAGACACTGTCCTCCCGTATAGATTACAAGAAACGCCAACCATTGTCTCTTCATGTGCAGTCACTCAACAAGAAGCAGCAAACGCAAGTTATATAAGTGAACACGCGCTTCTTTTAATGTTGTCATAATTATCCGCTGCTACAAAATATTTGGGACATTTTAATATACGATTGATCATTACATTTTTAAAAACAATGTAATATCGGAATTTAAAGAAATCATAACTTCTTTCCTATGCATAGGAAACGAGTGTGTGTGTAATGAATATACACTTTGATTTTACAAATTAAAGACTTAATTTTCATAAACTGTTAGATAGTTATAACTACACCAAATACATTTTAAATATGCGGCTCACAGAGTAGTGTATGATAGTATACAGTTGTCCCTAGACAGGGCTGATAAGAGGGCAAACATTTTTATTATCGATTTTACGATAGTCATTCTTAAAAAAAAATCCGCTTGTCGAATTACCTAGTTTGGTATTAAAATAAATTACGTTAAATATACAGTATCTTAAGAAACTGAATAATAATGAAAATGTTTTTAACTCGAAACTAGGCAACTTAAGATACACAAATTACTATAGAATAACTCAGTCTTAAGTAGGATATTTAAATGTCTAAGAAATCATTAAAAAAAATCAGAAGTTAATAAATTCCCAAGAATTAATGGAAAATTGAATAATAACAACATTTTAAACAATATTAGAAAACATTTTTATTAGTTACTCAAAGTTAGACAACTTAATATACAAGTCAAAAAAAATCAACTTAACCATAGTGGGCAAAAAAAGAAAAGCAAATGGAATATAAAAGAATTTTTTCACAAGTAAGAGACGCTTAAAAGGACGCTCTCAGAAATTAAGTTAAATTTTATTATTAAAAGAAATATATTAAATACCTGTGAGTGCAGATCTTTTTATCACGATTTCAACAATAACATTATACTAAAATAGTGAAGAAATGTACTATTATAAAGTTCCCGTCGATTAAACTGTATCTATTGATCTACAAGTAAACAATCCAAACTAAATAATTGTGAATATATGTGCTAAATTAAATTATACCAGAAATTAAGAAAAAGTACAACGTAAGGCTCGAGGAATAAGCAGCTCAATTGGAGGAATTGCGTTCCAACACAGTATCCAGGACGAAGAGGATCATCAGGGTATAGAAGATCCCAGATGCAATTTCGAAGACATAGTCCGCTAAAACAATTCCACAAAGTATTAAAAACTCGAGTTAAGTACTTAAAATTGTATTAACGTTGATTTTAAAACAATCAGAAATTAGAGAAAAATTATAATTGCATTACAATTATCTAAATAAATTAATCTTAAGAATGTACTTTAATTGTAAGAGTTATTCTATGCTAATCGTCATCACAAGTTAATATCTTCAAAGTTGAGTATTAAAGGTTTCCATACATAAGATATAAAGAATTTTTAGATTAATGTTGATTTTCTTTTCTAAACGTAGATTTTATTTACTATAAAAACAAATTATATACATGTTTAGTTGATCCCATTATTGCTGGATAGAGACAATTCCATAGTAACATTACACTAGCAGTTTTGTTTATTATATAAAATGTTTGATTCTAACTTTAACTTTTATAAGTTCATGTATCTACTTCAATTTTTTTTTTTTCATGTTTAGTTGATCCCATTATTGCTGGATAGAAACAATTCCATAGTAACATTACACTAGCAGTTTTGTTTATTATATAAAATGTTTGATTCTAACTTTAATTTTTATAACTTCATGTATCTACTTCAATATATTTTTTATTTATGATTTAACACTGTTTTTCTTTTATACGAAGGTAATCTTCTATAATATAAGAACTCTAACACCCTGAAATTACTACATGGAGTCTCATAAATAAATTTAAACTGAACTAGTAATTATATACGAAGAAATTTTAAGCCGGTAAAAAAATACTAAACTTAACCATATTTTGTTGTATACATGCATATTTCCCTCGTAACTTTTATTCAAATACTATGAATGTAGTTAAAATCTTATTCATGATAATTTGGATACAGTGAATAAAAATAAATATTGTACAATTTTTAATTTATATTTTGAAAATAAATTTTAAACTTGTTACAAAATTAAAATCATATTTTCAAAAAATAAATAAAGCAGTAATTAACTAACTATTATCCTATTCAATCATAGGGGTAGTATAATATATATATATTTACAGCGTTCTTATATTTTTTCTATAAAAGCTGAGTCGAGTTAATACCAAGACTATTTTTTTAGATTTTAATAGGAACATCGCGATATTTTTCAGAAAATGTCGCTGCTGAAGGCAAATGATTATAAATTATATTGAAGCCAAAATACAGATACACGCATAGCAAGAATACCGTGCATTTTTTTTAACAAGACTAGGAGTGATTATTTAGAACTGGTTTAGTCCAGGAAACAGATTCAATAATTCAATATGTAATTACCATCTGTATTTTCTAACACTTGTATTATGGACTCTAAAGATGTTGGGAAAAGTTTTCGGCTTCGTTTTAATTATCGCGTTTGGAAATATGACTTAATGTTTAAAGGCATTGTTTGAACGCGATATCTACAAAGGTACGTATACAAAACGGTTCATATTAGTTCGGACATCTGTTGAACTTTTTTTAAACATAACATAATCATAAATAATATTAAGGGAGCTATTATAACCTTTTTAATATGGTATACTCTCACAAATCGGTAATTATGTTATTTTTATATTTTACAACTTTATATGTAATTAATCCGTAAACTTGGAAATAAATTTATTGATGTGGTAGAATTTTAAATAGTAGATAGTTGGCTGTTCTTACACCAGGTGTACCAAGAATAATATAAAAGTGTTAATTTCTCTGTAAACGATACTTTGCGTGGTGTTTTAATTTTGCTTTCCAACAGGAAGACCGTTCAATACGCCTCACCATAATAAATCCGCTATGAGTGACATCATTCGGAAATATCAACGCACGTATACAACGCCTACCCTATCCAGTTCGTCCCCAAATAACAATACAAGCGGAATACGAGTATATAAAATTGCTAAATAAACGTAATAGACAGTTTAGTAAATCCCAAATTCGGACCCGAAGAAACACTTTTACTTACGCTTTATTACTGTGAGTAAAATGTCGAAAAAAAAAGTGTAGCTACTTGAAATTTACAATACACATTGCGAAAGAAAGAAACGCTAATTATATTGAAATCAGGGACAATAAGCAGTAAGCTGTGTCTAAGATTATAAATAATAATATAAAATCAAAAGAAATAGCAAAGGAGTGAGAACTAATGGCAGATGCAGTGATTTATCACCAATTTTACTAATGAAAGGGAAAAATCGAATAACCTCATCCTATTTCCATCCATCAACAGAACTGGAGATCGTGAACGTAATCAAACGCCTAAAAAATGTGGACAGAGAAGACATCTATAATATTCCAACTCACATTCTAAAAGAAGCTGCCAGTGAAATAAGTAAGAGCTTAGTCGATTGTATAAATACGGCAATGAATGACGGAATATTTCCTGAATCTCTAAAAGTGGCTGACGTATTACCAGTATATAAAAACGGCGACACAAGTATATGCAACAACTGTAGACCAGTCAGCATACCACTGATCTTATCAAAGGTATATGAACAGGTAATAGTTAATCGTATCCACTATTTATATTTTGAGTCGCTTGGTCTATTATTTCCAAAGCAACATGGTTTCCGTAAAGGTAGATCAGTAGTGGTGTAGTCGACGTTATCAATTGTATATATATGCCTTATTTGACCAGAGAAAGTGTGTATAAATGAATATGCTGGACTTATTTATGTAAGGCCTTTAATTCGGTGGATCATAAAATATTGTTGCAGAAATAAAACGTTATGGAGTTAGGGAAAAGCCATTGGACCTTATCAAATCCTACTTAACAAATAGAACTCAGTTAGTGGAATGGAGAGGTGAGAGGTCGGAAATGCATCCGGTAATCTATGGGGTTCCCCAAGGTTCAAACCTGGGACCATTATTGTTCATCATATTTATAAATGATATTCCGGAATGTCTTAATTCTGAAATATGCTTTCTTTCAGATGACACTTCCATTTTAGCAAATGCGAACTGAAACGCAACAAAAATCAGTATCGGTAATAAGAACATCAAAGGAATGGTTCACTGCGAACAAACTTAAATTAAACTCAAAAAAACTCAGGAGCTTGTCTTCAGAACTAAACCAAGCAGTGAAACCCATACAGCAAAATTCCTTGGACTTACTTGGATGATTGCCTGGAATGGACACAGCACATCGATCAATTTTCAAAAAGACTAACATCGGACATTTTTGCAATTAAACGGATAAAATCTATTGCAATTCACCGCGCAGCCAGATTGACTTACCATGCAACCTTTCATTCCCATTTGGCCAATGGTATTCTTTTCTTGAAAGGATCAACAGATGCAACTAGGGTCTACCTGCTTCAGAAGCGAGCCTATAAGATCTATATGCATTCTGAGACCTGGACAGTCTTGTAGGGGATATTAGATGAAAGAGGATATACTTACCACGGTGTCGATGTATATCCTGCAAGGTTGAAATATTTTTACATACATCGACACCAGTTTCCCGTTAATGGCGACCTACCATAGGGATGAATTTGGTGTTCCACATCACCGTTTGGTGTCGACGCAGCAGGGTGTGAGTCATTGGGGGGCGAAGTTATACAATGATCTTCCCTCGGACTCCAAAGGGATGAGCGTGGATTCCATAGTAGGTTGGTGAAAGATATGTTAATGGTGAAGGAGTGCTACGCCTTGGATGAGTATCTTGTTGAATTATGACACAGTATGTTTGTTACGTGTATATATATATATATATATATATATATATATATAAATATGAAACATATCTACGTGAGAAATTTCTTGAATTAGCGGCATTTTAAATTAATTGATGACAATTACTTGCGTTATTTAATTGTTATATGATTTTAAGGAAAAGAAACACACCACCCCGAGGACTAACACATATGCATCAGTTTCGTTTAACCACTACAACGTGAACACTCGTCAGCTCGGCCTCTGTAATGTGTTCATTTTCCTATCTACCGAAATTTGTATACATAGTTTCGGAGACCATCTATGCAAGTATGAGAGATAATTTCTTATTATTCTCATTTTAATGAAGGAACCATATTAATTACTATGTTTTTCCTTCTACAATATTACAGCACATTCAGTGCACTTTGTGTTGGAACACAGAAATTCAAATTTAATTCTGGATAATTACAATTAATATTTTATATGTGGTTAATGTATATATTAAACACATGTAATCTGTTTGTGTTTAATATATACATTAACCACATATAAAATATTAATTGTAATTATCCAGAATTAAATTTGGATTTCTGTGTTCCAACACAAAGTGCACTGAATGTGCTGTAATATCGTAGAAGGAAAAACAGAATAATAAGAAATTATCTCTCATACTTGCATAGATGGTCTCCGAAACTATATATACAAATTTCGGTAGATAGGAAAATCAACACATTACAGAGGCCGAGCTGACGAGTGTTCACATTGTAGTGGTTAAACGAAACTGATGCATATGTGTTAGTCCTCGGGGCGATGTGTTTCTTTTCCTTAAAATCATATAACAATTAAATAATTCAAGTAATTGTCATCAATTAATTTAAAATGCCGCTAATTCAAGAAATTTCTCACGTAGATATGTTTCATATTTAAATATATACGGCAAAGAAACAGATTATATGTGTTTAATATATACATTAACCACATATAAAATATTAATTATATATATATATATATATATATATATATATATATATATATATATATATAATAATGAGTGATATGGAATTATCGGGTATTCGGTCCGTTGCAATCAAACTCAATTCTTCATTACTCAATATTTCGTTTTAATTAAAAACTTCATCAGGAGTATGCTACAAAATCACAAAAACACATCTGTTGAAGAAAATGCTGAACAAAAGAACTCTTTTTTTAAAAACTTACAAACAGAGTTACTGCATCTGTGGGTACATTAAACTAACATCTATGTAATTTGTTACAAATGAGTCCTCTTTAAAACTTGTCACACACATAACAAAGACTCACACAATAATCAATAAATTTAAAAAACGATTTCACATGTATTATCTGAACTAAAACACGTTAAAAATATACTGTCACTGTAACTACGTGTGCGTGATTGAAACATTTATTCATGTCGTTTGTATATTAAAATCGATTTGAGACAAAAAACACAAAAAACGGGCATAATAAAAAGAAGAGAAAAAGTCCACTCCTCACTGCAAATAGGTACAGAGATCGAAGAGTCAAAAAACATAAAGGAAAACAACAATATTTATGAAAAGCTTAAAATATGGGAATAAATTATATTTAATTTGTTAACGTCCGTTTTAAAATTGATTGCTTTATTATTCTTGTTAATATGTACCATTTCTAAAAATAATCTTTTACTATAATTGTTCTCTGTTCTAGTATTTTTATGTTCTCAAAATTGAAAGTGTGACCGAGTGTAATACTGTGTGTAGCCAACGCGCAAGATGTTTTTCCTATTCTACAATCACTCTTATGTTGGGTGATACGATATTTTAAAGTTTGTGATGTCTGACCGATATAACAACCTATACATACCGATATAACAATCTATATATATATATATATATATATAGATAAATTGAAATTACTGTTTTAAAACAGAATTATGGGTTTGTAATCAAATGAAACACAATAATTTGATGTATTGTGACGTTTCGATTTTATTTCAAATCTTCATCAGACATAACATCCGTGTTGTGTAAACATTATAGGTTTTAACATATTAAACCAACATCACAGCGTTGTGTATAATTTACAAATTTTACATATTAAAAACAAATTCACTACGCTTATAAAATTCATTAAAATTAGGACGTCATACAATTAAAAGTATAAAATATAAAGATCTGCGTTATATTTGTCCATACGTATAAGAGATATAACGTAGCAGGTATCCAAGGATACCTGCTACGGTATATATATATATATATATATATATATATATATATATAAATATAATTAATATTTTATATGTGATTAATGTAATGCAAGTAATTGTTCATCAATTAATTTAAAAATGCCGCTAATTCAAGAAAATTTCTCTTCATATTTATATAAATATATATACATGTATTGAAAAATTCAATAATATAATAATAATATTTTATATAATATATATACATATACAGGGTTATTCACGCTATACGGCACGGAATATTGTGGCCAAAATACGTGACTTTCAAAAAGTTTCACTTTTGGGATATATGGGGGTCTAGTATGGTTACTTTTTAAAATTATTTTTATATTATACAGGGTGTCCCATAAGCCCTAAAAGTATCAAAGTTGTGTTTTTTTAAATGGAACCCCCTGTATATTATTGTATTTTCGGATTCTCCGATCAAAATAAGTGTCTGTTTTAATAAGGTTTACAATACCTAAACCTTAAGGTTTTTTAAATAATTTGAATTTTGCCAAAATCTAACCTAATTTTCATGTTTCAAATACTTAAGAAGTATTTAAGTTATGTAAGCGAAATTTACAGCGAAGTGTAACAATATATCATATTTTATATTCCAATCATAATAAACTTGCCATCTTATACAGGGTGTCCAAAAATTAAAACTAATCAAATAAGAACTTTAAGTGGCTATAACTTGATTAATTTAAATAGAACGCCATATTTTTTAACTTACCAGGAAATGTACTTTTTAATTACCTATCGAATGGTATTAGGGTGTTCTATAGCTAAGTCTTCGCGTTTTTACAGAATACGCCAAATAATCGTTTTTTGTACCATTTGGTGTTTTTTAAATAAAAGTTCTAATGTATCTAGTTGCCTATGGTATTTAGAAATGTCAGATAATTTACAATTATAAGAATAATAATGACGAATATCGTTACAAATGTTCAGAAACTTGGAACGTTATTTATAATCTAACAGGCTATAACAGCAATAATGGTAATAACATATCAACGATAACATAAAACAGAAGCAAAATATTTATAACAGATGTTCGAAATGTCGACCGTCCATTTCCAGACACTTGCATATTCTTTTTTCAAAACCACTGCTAACTCTGGACAACATTTGCGGGGTTACAGTTTCAAAAGCGTCTCTTATGCGTATTTTTATATCGTGTGGTGTTGTCGGAGGCGTATTGTAGACAATTCCTTTTATGTATCCCCATAAAAAGAAATCTGGTGGAGTTAAGTCCGGGGATCTGGGGGGCCAATTTTGAAATCCATTTCTTCCAATCCACCTGTTTTGAAAGTTGGCATTTAAAAATTGCCGAATCTCGCGATGATAATGAGGTGGAGCTCCATCCAGTTGAAGCCACATGGTTGTTCTGATGTTTAAAGGGACTTCTTCTAATAATACTGGAAGTTGGTGTAAAAGAAAATCGAGAAACATCATACCATTTAAAGGTCCTTCAAAAAAATAGGGTCCAATTAAATATTGGCCCAGTATTCCACCCCACACATTAACGGACCACCTATTCTGATTTCTCATGACTCTGTATTCATGCGGATTCGAATCAGAATAATAATGGAAGTTGTGTCTATTCACGAGACCATTGTTATGAAAAATACATTCATCACTAAATAACACATTTTCAAAAAAGTTTTTATTTTCTGCCACTTTATCTAACACCCACATGCAAAATTCAGTTCGGTTGTCAAAATCATTTCCATAAAGTTCTTGGCAGAGCTGGATTTTATAAGGATGAAATCTGTGTTTTTTAAGAATTCTTGAAATACTTGCTTGACTAATGTTAGTATTTTCGGATATCTGATTTTGACTAACATTGGGATTTTCGATAACTGAACCAACTACCGTAAAAACATTTTCTTCATCTTCAGTGACAGGTTTTCTTGTAATGGGTTTTTTATAACTGACACTTCCACTTTCCTGAAACTGGTTTAATAATCTCTCAAAAACGGCTGGCTTAGGATGATTTCTTTCCGGAAAACTTTGAGCATAAACTCGAGAAGCCAATAAACAATTTTGATGACATTCTCCTAGGATAAAAATCATATCAATACGCTCTTCTTTTGGGTAAATCTTCATTTTGACTAAGCAACACCACAACAATATTCAAATAATAACGATCTAAACTTCCACAATTACAAAAAATAATACCACTATAGCAAAAACAGACTTTGCAGACTAAACTGACAGACTAAATGAATTTATGTGACATTTCTAAATACCATAGGCAACTAGATACATTAGAACTTTTATTTAAAAAACACCAAATGGTGCAAAAAACGATTTTTTGGCGTATTCTGTAAAAACGCGAAGACTTAGCTATAGAACACCCTAATACCATTCGATAGGTAATTAAAAAGTACATTTCCTGGTAAGTTAAAAAATATGGCGTTCTATTTAAATTAATCAAGTTATAGCCACTTAAAGTTCTTATTTGATTAGTTTTAATTTTTGGACAGCCTGTATAAGATGGCAAGTTTATTATGATTGGGATATAAAATATGATATATTGTTACACTTCGCTGTAAATTTCGCTTACATAACTTAAATACTTCTTAAGTATTTGAAACATGAAAATTAGGTTAGATTTTGGCAAAATTCAAATTATTTAAAAAACCTTAAGGTTTAGGTATTGTAAACCTTATTAAAACAGACACTTATTTTGATCGGAGAATCCGAAAATACAATAATATACAGGGGGTTCCATTTAAAAAAACACAACTTTGATACTTTTAGGGCTCTTGGAACACCCTGTATAATATGAAAATAATTTTAAAAAGTAACTATAATAGACCCCCATATATCCCAAAAGTGAAACTTTTTGAAAGTCACGTATTTTGGCCACAATATTCCGTGCCGTATAGCGTGAATAACCCTGTATATAAAGAGTGCCTGTATCTGACACAGTACGGACGAACTTACATGTTCCGTTGGGAAAATATTAAACTTGTTTTCGTATTAAAATGTATTTGTGCCGTCTCGTAGAGTAGTGTTTTATAGTATTTACCAAATGTTGTCTTCAATAATAAGAAACAAAGTTTCCAAATGTCTGATGAAGGACTAAACTAAAGTCCGAAACGTCACAAGGAAAAAATTTGTGTTTTATTTATAAAACAAACCTCCTAAAACTCAAATTCTGTTTTATAAACAGTAAAAAAAAATCCACAATTCAATAATAGATCACATCAGTGGAAGTGATGTGATCTATTATTATCTAACAGAAAGTTATTGAAAATCAAGCTATAAACAAACACTTTTCTATTCTTAATATATTTATCTAGAAAGCATGACTTGCGAGATATTTGCAAAAGATCTGTTTTTCGATCAGAATGGAAGACCTACTTCCGATGGGAATTTCAAAAATCTTGTTTTATAAAAATTTTCTCAAATTCACTTACTTTGCAATGAACTTGCTTTCTTCAGAAATTTGTCTAAATTTAAGATTGGCAGAATTCGATTTTTTTACCTATTTGTGTGAAAATCTTATCAGGTCTTGAAAGTAAGATTATATTTGTAAATATAATATCATGTATTGATAAGTGTAACAGTTTGGCCAGTACTACTTATACGATAGTCAAAAATAACTGCAATCGACACAAATGTAAATAAATGACTGGACTATGGACGCCTTTAGAGAAAGGGTAAAATAGGCATTATTAATGGATGAGTCTAATTTCGAGGTATTTGGACGAGCATGAAGTGTAGGAATACAAAGAACGACAGGACGTAGGCTGACTGTATCATACCCATATTGAAAAAGGAAAAGAGTTATCAGTGCTTGGTTGTGGTTGTTTTTCTTATGATGCCAGTGGAGAAATTGATTGTATTATGCCGAAACAAAATTATTAGTAAATATTGCATGAAAACAGCATGCTATTTCTAAGACGTTCCTTATAATGGGCAATAATTGTGCTTTCATGCATGGCAACGACTGGAAACAAATGGTACTAATATGTACGAATTATTTAAATTGCGTGCCAGATCATAATACACTGTAAATAATTAATTCACCAAGGAAAAACCCCGATATCAAATTTGCCCCACTTTCAAAACTTATTTGTGGAATATACTACAAATCCAATGGATTAATGTCACTTACAGTAGGTACACGAAATACTAATGTATGGATGTCAGAATTGTAAATACAGTTCTTAATGTAAAACGATGTTTTTTCCATAGAGATAAGATATAACCACTTCGATATAATTCATTCTAAAATAAATATTATTTTGGTCATTATATCGACCGTCTCCAAAAAAAAAAGACGAGTCCATAACCCCCTTATTTATAGCAGGAATTTTAATTATCTATACACTAAATTAAATGGTTGCGAATAGGCTTTCTAATTGGAACATATACTTTTTTAGTTAGCTTTTATTCTGAAAACAACAAAGTATGACAAGTACGCGCTCACATAAAAAAATACACACAAAAACACTTGTGTAAAAAAGAAACACTAAAAATGCATTGCGTTACAAGCTTTAAAGCCTCTAGGGCTTGGAAGCTTGAAAATGTTTTTTTCCATATTTGAACATTTTGATTTTTTTTTAGTAATTCAGACAGATTCTTATTCTGGAAACAACAATGTATACTCTGAGTCGAAATTTCATGGGATAGTAGAAAATTTAAGGAAATATGGAGATTTCAATACTCTAAAACAGAATCGGCATCAGCTTTGGGATGAAAACGTAGTATTTAACGTATTTCTGAGTGTCGAGAAAAAACAGTGGACTTCCACCAGAGAGATATCTAATAATCTAGAAACTCCAAAGGATACTGTGCATAGAATGTTGAAACAACATCAGGTAAAATCTTATATTCAACGCAAAATACATGCAATAGAGGCCGGTGATCCTGATCGCCTTTCGACATTTTGTCGTTTCTATTTGCGCAAAATTCAAGAAAATCTGTAATTTTATCACAGAAGTTTGTTATCGGATGGTATGGTTTTTCCAATCGAAACATCCATCGGTATTGAGCTCGAGAAAATCCTCGTGTGACGGCAGTAAGCAATTTTCAACGTAAACTTTCGGTGAGGTATTTTACATAATAGATTCGTTTGGTCAAGTTTGATTGACCTATATAAATACAACACAATCCTTTTTTAAGCGATAGACAATTTTCTTGACGAGTTATCGCTCAATGAATATTGAAGAGTAATATTCAATAGAATGGCACTACCCCTTACAACGCCATTCTGAATAAGGTGCTTTTAACATGAAGTTTCGGAGATTGGAACATATAAACCCATACCATGGCCAGCACACTCTCCAGATATTACCCCAATGTATACTTTCTCTTGGGCATATTGTCATGATCAACTTTATGTGCCGCCTCCAGAAAATGAGGCTCAATTAAGAGATAAAATTATCGAGGCTTGACGAATACTTCCCGCTGAAATGCTGTTTAATGCAACATATAGGATTGCGCAGATGCGTCAGTGTTTAGCGTAAAATAGAGCGCAGTTTGAGCATAGGCGATAGTAGTTTTTTGTTACTTTTTTTTTGTATTTTATAACAGGAATTTCTGTTATGTAAGCGTGATACATTGTTGTTTTCAAAATAAAAATCTTGATCAGAACTACTAAATAAAAGTGTAGGTTCTAATTTGAAAAAAAAAAATGACAAGTTGAAAGTTTAACCTTAAAGCTCTTAGGGCTATACGTGATTTTATTAGACCACTTAGTGGCCTATTCGCAATCATTTAATTTGGTCTATAGATAAATAAGGAGGTTATGGACTCTTCTTTTTTTTTAGTTTTTACTTAATTTAATTAACATAGCTTATATTAACATATAAGGAAAGGTAGAATTAGGGTTTAAGTAAAAGTAAAACTCGTAGTTTTTTCGGCTCGTGACGTTTCGGTTCTATGTTCGAACCTGCATCAGACTTTTGCCGAGGGGTATACATTTGGTCTCATCCGTATATTTAACATGTGACACTTTAAAAAATTCAACATTAAGATATTACGGCACATTTAAAATAATTTGCTTTAAAGAAATTTTCTATATACAGTTTAAAGTCTCATATACCTCTCTCTTAAACTGTATATAGAAAATTTCTTTAAAGCAAATTATTTTAAATGTGCCGTAATATCTTAATGTTTAATTTTTAAGGTGTGACATGTTAAATATACAGATGAGACCAAATGTATAGCCCCTCGGCAAAAGTCTGATGTAGGTTCGAACATAGAACCGAAACGTCACGAGCCGAAAAAACTACGAGTTTTACTTTTACTTAAACCCTAATTCTACCTTTCCTGGTAGTAAGTTTTATACATAGTGATATACACTATCAGTACCTTAAACTGAATTTCGTCGAGCACTATACACGGTGGCCAGAAAAATGCGGACAAACGCCAGGTAGAACGATTCTTTGTTCAATTCTGAAGCGATAATCTTAATCCAAAAAAGTTATACGGTCCTTCCTTACGGCATACGAGACCATCAAACATTAAGTTGTACGGCTAAAATTTAGCAAAATTCGTCAAATTTATCTATGTAAAATCATTGTGGTGAAATTTAGAAATGGAATTATCTCAAATGCATTGATGTAACTAATCGATTAATACCAATGGTTTACAAAAAAAAAAAAAAAGAAAAAAGCACTGTACTACTTTTTTCAATTAAGATTGTCAACTCAGAATTAAACAAAGATTTGGCCTGCGTGGCGTTTGTCCGCATTTTTCTGGCCACCGTGTATATATATACTGGGGTGTCTCTAAAGGGTGCGGAAAAAACGCTACCACACATTTCTGAGGGCAAAATATGACGATCTAACCCAACTTACCTCAGTCCAAAAGTGGATGCTTTCGGAGATACAGAGTGTCAAAAGTTCAATTTGGTTTTAGTTTTTTATAAATAATTTCTGTAATAATTGGTATATTGTCACAATATTTGGGTAGGGGGGGTTTCGTGGGGTAAAAAAATTAAATCTGCTCTCATTTTCATTGCAAAATGTAGAGGGCGCCACCTGCGGTATATTGTATCCATTTCAAACGTAATAACTTTTTTGAGACACACTGTATTTAACTTTTAAATAAAAATTCTTATTCTCCAATGTTTTTTACCTAGAAAAGGTATACCTGGTAGGAGTTGATTGGAGCAGCCGTTTATGAGTAATCTGGATATAAAAAATTCATTCCGTATATGGACACATATGCTTCTGTAATTTGGGTGTTATTCTTGTGCCAATTCAATGCAATTGTGCATCCACTTTTGGACTGAGGTAAGTTGGGTTAGATCGCCCTCAGAAATGTGTGGTAGCGTTTTTGCCGCACCTTTTAGAGACAGCCTGTATATATATATAGCACTATATATATATATATATATATATATATATATATATATATATAGTCTTGGAAAATAGTGGGTAATTCCGCTGTAGAGCAACCGTAGACACGAGTTTCTGACTCATTGGTCGTCATCAGTACGGTGTAGCCAAGGAATAAGGTGGGATAACCTTGGAGATGTAAGCAAAACGGTGGACCATCAGGCGACAGACCGCCATTTGCAGCTTCAGTTGGAAGATCCTCGGTTTTGAGGACAACAACCAACATCGCCACGAGGAAGACATTGTCAACCTGCGTGCCAACCGACCCTGGAAAGTTAATCAAATGTGGAAATAGTGCGGATTAATAAATTAGTCTTGGAAAATAGTATATATATATATATATATATATATATATATATATAGTGCCTTAGTTGTCTCAAGATAAAAAACTCACCCTGCATATATATATATATATATACAGGGTGAGTTTTTTATCTTGAGACAACGGAATATCTCTAAACCACTGCATCAAATCAAAAAAAGATCTTAATAAGATTTATTATAATGTAGGGAGCTCACTGAATGGTGCTGAACTCGATCCCCCACCTAACCCCCCTAGAGTGGGAGGGGGGACAACTTCGAAATCTTAAATTGGAACCCCCATTTTGTATTGCAGATTTGGATTCTACGCCATCAAGTATGTACGTTTTGTATGAAACTTTTTTTTTGTATTCGTTACGGATTGCGCTGTAATCGCAAAGACATGATTGTGAACGTCTAGAGAAAATACACAAAAAAGAGAAGCAAGCAAACATGATTTCGTGTTCTTTTTTTTTTATTTTAACATAAACTAACATTTCAAAAAGCTATGTGTTCGAAACTGTGCCCCTCCTCTTCGATACATTTATTTATTCGCAATTGGAATGCTATTCAACGATACAAAACCGTACTTTATTCAGTACTTGACAAGCTGTTAATACTTACACATTGTCCGATCCCCATATAGATTATTAATTATTAATCCAATACAAATTAGTTAGTGTTAAATATTTGAACAGTAATGGAGGCTATAACAATACAAGAGAGAATTGAAATGATTTACATCTATGGAGAAAGTGGTAGGAATAACGATGATGCTGTTAATCCTTATTCACAACGTTTTCCCGACAAGGTGCGATTGCGCGCTTCTTTTTACCGAGTCGTTCAACAGTTCTCTAGCGAAGGAACTGTACGGCCAAGAAAACGTAATCGGCGAAAAACAATTGCTGGAGAAAATAATGAAATCGCGGTGTTAGCTGCAGTAGCTAATAATTCGCACATTAGTACTCGAGAAATAGCTCGCGGATCAGGAATTTCTCAGTCCACTATCTGCCAAATATTGAAGCGTAGGAAATATCATCCATATAGAGTTTCCTTGAATCAAGATCTTTATGGCGATGATTTTCAAAATCGAGTGCGATTTTGTCAATTGGCACTTCAACGGATACAAGATAATCCCAATTTTTTTGCTCGAGTATTATTTTCTGACGAGGCGACATTCACAAATCACGATACGGTAAATCGGCACAACATGCATTACTGGAGTATCGAAAATCCCATTGGTTGCGCCAAGTTCAACATCAACATCTTTGGAACGTAAACGTTTGGTGTGGAATAATTGGCAATAAGCTTATTGGTCCATATTTTATCTATGGAAACTTAAATGGTGAAAAATATCGAAACATCTTGCAGAATGAACCTCCAATGTTACTTGAAGACTTTCCCTTGGATGTACGACAATCAATGTGGTTCCAAAATGACGGTTGTCCAGCACATTATTCAAGAATAGCACGAGAAGTATTAGTTTGAGCCTACACATACAATAGCCAATGGATTGGAAGAGGTGGTCCAGTGTCTTGCCCTGCAAGATCGTCAGATCTTACTTCATCTGACTTCTTTTCGTGGGGTCACTTAAAGTCTGAAGTTTATACAGAAGTACTAACCACAAGGGAAAACATGATTGAGCGAATCGCCAATGCTTGTTCAAAGATTACGCCGGAAACACTTCTCAGTTGTGTGCAATCATTCCAATTGCGAATAAATAAATGTATCGAAGTGGAAGGGCACATTTTCGAACACATTTTCTGAAATGGGTATGATGGAGTAAAGTTCTTCGTTGTTGAATGGCTTTTTGAAATGTTATTTAATGTTAAAATAAACAAAACACAAAATGATGTTTTTTCTTTTTTGAGTTTTTTCTAGACGTTACAACCATGTTTTTTGGGACTACAGCGCAATCTGGTACGAATCGAAAAAAAAGTTTCAAACAAAAACTACATACTTGATGGCGTAGAATCCGAATCTGCAATACAAAATGGGGGTTCCCGTTTAAGATTTCAAAGTTGTCCCCCTCTCACTCTGGGGGGGGGTGAGGTGGGGTATCGAGTTCGGCACCATTCAGTGAGCCCCCTACATTACAACAAATCTTATTAAGATCTTTTTTTGATTTGATGCAGTGGTTTAGAGATATTCCGTTGTCTCAAGATAAAAAACTCACCCTGTATATATATATATAATGTATTCTTGATATTTTTTTCTTGGACCGCGGCTTTATTTTCCATCACTCATTGGAACTGGTAGATAGTAATCAAAACCAAAATTAACGGTTCGACAAACTTTATTGTCTTCATCAGAAATAATTATTTTACATCAATTACTTGTTCAGTGGATTTATAGTTATTTCTGATTTCTGATTTCTGATCAGTTTGTATAAATACGCAAATTCGAAAAATACAGGGAACGCAAAGCCATTAGTCGGACTGATGAGCGAGTGCGAAACTAACAGTTAGTCTTCGGTAGTGGCTTTACTCTTTTCTTTGATTTCATTAATTAAATTAATAAAAGCAAGTAATGTTCAATTTTCATATAAGCCGCAAAATTCAAGAAATCCGTACCTATGTATATATGTATATGCGTATGTACGTTCGTGTATATAAATATGTATTTAGTAATTCTTGATTAACAAGAAATAATTATTTCTTGTGTGTGTGTGAGTGTGTGTGTGTGTGTGTGTGTGTGATGTTACATTTCTGGCAAATTCCACACTTTACTTACTTTTTTATACACATGTTTCAGTGAATACATGTTTATTTAAAAACACGATTACACGATTTTACAAGAAAGCAAAATTCTTAATCTGTAAGTGTTCGCGATTATTTTCGATGAAGTTGACCTCAAAATGAAAATAAAAATTTGTAAAATACGTCTAAACGTATCATAATCAATTCGACATTGAGGTGGTAAAATTTAAACGACTTATTTTTACTCTTCATAGTTTCATGTTAAAAGCAATTAAGAATTATTACTCGAGTAACGTACATATTTAAATGGAAAAATTTTCAGGGATATTACTATATTGACAGCGAACAAATAATGGACAGATAGATATTCGATATGTTATGTAGAGATTTAAAACAAATGAATGAATATGCATTAGTTTACTACAACGCACCTTCGTGCTATTTTAAATAAAATGAACTTTGAATATATACCGACTGTTTAGACTTTTGGAGCTTTTTTTTACCACGCGGTAGTGCAAATCAAAGATAATGAATTGATAATATATTTACAAAAAAATTTTTGTGTCAAATAATAAATATATTAATACTTACACATTTGAAAACCAAGTATTTGTTGTTATAGTAAATACTTAGATTTTCTGTCGACGTCGACTTGAAAATCTAATTTCTCTCAGACTTTATGCACAAAATGCTACATCCAAATAGGAAATAACACAAAAGTGTACGAAGTCATGATAAGTATATAAAAGAAAAACGTTTTAAGCAATATCGAAAAGCCTAGTCAAGCAGGCAGCATTGTTTTCGCAAGACCGCTTGCTGTAACAGGAAATATTTTTTAGGCGCATTCTATTTCCAGTTTTCTGGATTTGTCACCGTAAAGTTAGGTGACATTTTTCAAAATTTTGCTTCGAAATTAGCATTCATATACGATAAAAAGACAGTCTATATACGATTTTACTCCACCTCCTGTATTGAGCATCTTCTTAAAAGTTATTTCTATGTTATTGCTTTAGATAAATGTTCTTTTTTCTTATGGCATACAATTGCTTAATTAATTTTGTGAGATTGGATTAAATAATTATATATTGATGTTATGTTGGTATACTTGCTTATGTAGTGCTGATTGCTCGTATGTATTGATGTCGTCTTTTGTAATAAAATGTGCATTTGTGGATGGATTTTCATTTTATTTATTCCATTAAAGACCATTAGTTTATTAAAGAGTTTTAGGTTTCCGATTTTAGAAATAACATGGACACAAATAAATTAAGTTTGAAAATGAAATTTTGATTGATGGTCTTTTTTCAGTTTTCAAGTTTATATACTAGGAAATATTATACATACATACTAAGAATTTATACCAGCCGTTAGACGTCTTATTTAAATTATTTGAAATGAATTCATCTCATTTATTTGGAATGTGATAAAAATCATAGTCATTTTACCGCAAATAGAATTACGATATAAACTATGCCAAAAGAAAATTATTATTTTATTGGAATCATTCTCATATTGCTGCACTTTAATAATACAATTAAATAGGTTTTCTCATTATATTAACAGAATAGGAGGCATATAATACGGATGTATCTAATAAGTTGGTAATTTAAAAGAAAAATCTCAATTGCGACCAGTTAATTTCGATTGCTTTTTTCGACATAAAAAAAAGACCATTATATTAATTTAGACATAGAAAGAGAAAAAATATTCTCAGGACTTAAAATTGATTGGTTTATTTTACCGGTTAATAATAAAAAACAATCAGAAAGACAGATATATATAGGTGTCTCACATCAATTATTAAAGTTCTGTGTTATAACATACTCGCCCCGCATGAATAACCCCTTATCTCCTTTCCCCCACTTGGCTTTTTTTAACTCATTTTCGTTAAAAAACTACGTTATTATTATTATTTAATTCGGTATCTAGTTATTTGTTTTTGCATTTTTTGTTGTTCTGTTAGTGATTCGATTAGTGTTCATACAATTATTTATTTTCTAGAAAAAATTATGTAGAAAACAAAACACACATATATATGTATATAAAACTATATGACAGGTACAAAAGACCAATTGGTCTAGGATGTAGGAAAAAACCTGCAGAATAAAGAACCTCCATCACAGCGTCACAATACTAAATGTCTTTAGTTGTTAAGATCCAAGCAACAACCTCTGGAGTTAAATTATGTAAATATGTGTAACCAAATTCAAACTTAGCTGGAGGACATTCTTCAACAATATGTTTAACTGTCGTCCTAAGACGATTCAACTTACACCAATTTTTTCTTGGTTGTGTAAAGCCAGGTACTTCAATCAAAGGATCATCTATTAATTGTTTATTAAACACTTCACTTTCTAACCAAATAGATTTCCAGAGGTCATTAATCGAAAATCTTTCTTCCAAATTGGACTAAGTGATTTCAATCTATAAGGTGGTAAGTTCTGAAGATCTTGAGTAATTAAATATAAATTAGGAAAATTTTGATATTTATCTCAACAACGTTTTAAAGCCAATTTTCTTCTTAACTGATGAGGATAAATGTTAGCCAGGACATTGAGGCAAGGAAGTAGGGTAGATTTTACTGTGTCCGTAATTATTCCAAGTTTACAATCATCTGAATATCTACTTTACCAACATGTACGCTATTCATCCAAACTGCACTAAAATATTGAGCAGCAGAATACACCAATGCAAGAGCGGACGTACGTAAAATATCTGGATAAGCTCCCCAATTTGAACCAGCCATCTTCGGTGATTTTATTATTATGATATTATTTCTTGTTTTAATCTTCATACGCAATTTATCAATATGTTGTTTATATGTTAACGATGTATCCAAAGTAACTCTTAGGTATGTTGGATTAAAATTATGTCTTCGAACAGTACCATTAAAAGATACTACAAGTTTTTTATGTTTTTCGTTATTCTTAAGATGGAAACAATAAACTTCTGACTTAGATCGGTTAGGACATTTTCTAAAATAATCACTCAGAATCAATAGATCTTCGTTTAAATTAATTATTACGAGTATGCTAATATATTACGCCAAGCACAATAGCCTGGACGACAAAGATTCTTTATACGATATATAGGAACATTACCTAGGGGAAAATGTTATGGACATTTTGCAAATATTGATTGCAAAATATCAAACATGGAATTAAAAAATTTAATTGTTTTCCTGTATCTCAAATGAGACTAGATCCAGTTAAATCCATTCAGTTTTTTCCTTCTTTTATAATAATTGAAATATGTATACCTAATTACTACATATGATCAATGATCATATTTGTAATACTGTAGCAGACGAAACGTCATGAAAAAATGGGGGAGGGGTAAAACTGAAAACGTAAAGTAGGGGAAGATACGTAAGAGGATAAGATTCCCCATTTACAGTTTATCTTGCACGGATATATTAATTCGATTGTGATTTGAATTTAAAATATATATGTACATATATTTTTTAATTATCAACGGTGCAGGGCATGTTTTACTGCAGTTTAACTTAATTCATTATTTATTTTTACCATTAATTTTGTTAATAATGGGTTAAAAACACAAAAGTGCACTTTGAACATAGAAGGAATATCTGTTTATTGAGAGAACTATAAGCGATGAAGATGTACGATGCAACACATATTCTTCAAAATTGTCAATAAGCCATGGTGGACATACAGATATTAAATTTCATTGAGACAGTAATAAACCTAAAATGTCAAACTCTGCTGCTGCATCTACCTCGTCATTAAAGAATTTCTTCAAACTGGAGAAAATGTGTGATAAGGAAGGACAATTAGATACAGTAGGAGGTACTTTTGCATACCCAACCATATGCCACACCATAGCTTTAGGTCTATGGGTTGTACGCTCAAGCTGGTTCAAGGAGCATTTGAGCCTAGAGTTACATGTACGCCAACCAAGGTCGTTTCATACCTTTCGCTTTAAGAGCTTTGCACAATGATTTGGCAAAATGTTTATATGTTTCAATCTTAACTGATGGTTCCAATCACATGGAAATAAAACTTTTTCCAATACTTGTTAAATTTATAGATTGGAGGCCAAAATAAATGTTAATGAAAATTACATAAAAAAAAAGATGTTTTAAGAAATATTCGTGCTTCAGAGAAATATAAGGTTATTTCTCAAAATGTTCTAGAAAGGTTATAATATTATTATTTTGTTATAAAATGAACAATGCGTTTTAATTTATTCTTTATTCAAACTTCACCACAATAACAATAATAATAAAATAATTTATTTGTAATAATTTGTATATCGTCCCGAACTTCGAACTTCGAAATCTGGTCACCTTAATACGAACACTGTCTCATTTGGAACTATAGGATTTGATTCTATTTGTAACACTAATATTTTTTATTTTACAACATAAAATATAGACTTTACGGCTACATATGGCCGCATCGACTAATCTGGCATGATTTCATTCGTTCAGCAAAATTTTCCATAACACTGGCACATAAACCTGGCTCTATTTCTCGAATAACACTTCGAATATTTGCGTTATAATTATTGATTGTTGCTGACTTGTTGGCGCATACTTTTTTTTATATAACTCCAGAGAAATAAGTCTGGTGTTGTCACCTGATTACAGGCCAATTGATGTTAGAATTTCGAGAGATATCACGATTTGGAAATTGAGTACGCA
This sequence comes from Amphimallon solstitiale, assembly GCA_963170755.1. Taxonomy (NCBI): domain Eukaryota; kingdom Metazoa; phylum Arthropoda; class Insecta; order Coleoptera; family Scarabaeidae; genus Amphimallon; species Amphimallon solstitiale. The sequence continues at coordinate 57,957,469 of OY720684.1, forward strand.
ACGTGCTGTATGACACGTTGCGCCATTCTATTAAAACTACATGATGTTGTGCAAATCCCGGTCTTCAATTTGGTGGGAAAAGAATTTGGTTTAACATGTTACGATAGTGGTCGTCATTTACTATGACAACATTATCAGCTTCATCTTCGAAAATGTATGGTCCGATTACACCACCACTCCAAAATGCCCACCAAACAGTGCATTATCCTTTAGTGAATAGCATGTGGATTTTCTTCGCCCCAAATGCGACAATTTTGTTTATCGACTCTTCCATCATAATTAAAATGTGCTTTATTGCTTGGATAATTGTTGTTACAAAAATCAGTATCAAATTGCTTCTTAACTAAACCCATTTCACATATGTACGACGCCGACGTTGCAAATGGTTTGTTACTTTTAATTGTTGTGTCAACTGAATTTTGTATGCTCTCAGATGCAGATCTTTCTTTAAAATGCGATGCGTGGTGGCTCTTGAAAGATTTAATTATTGTCAACGACGTCGAATTAATGTGTTTGGACGTTCAAGTACACTTCTTACTGCAGCAATATTGGCGTTTGACTAAGCCCTTTACTTCACAGAAAACAAATGGCGCGCAATTCAAGTCGTATAGTTTCAAGTGAGACACGCTTTAGGTGTTGGACAGTCAGTATATAGGAAACGTAAAACACTTATCTAAAATATCATTTCGACATAGTGGTTTAATTAACAAACATAGTAAGCTAATAACAGAAATAGGAGGACTCCCTGCCATTTGTAGCTTCTGTTAGAAGATCCTCAATTTATTAAGGAGAACAGTCAACTTACACGCTAAGGAAAACTACGCATTAACTGATACAAAAGCCAAAACATAGACATATGATAGGGCGGAATGTGTAAAAAATGATTTAGTTAAAACTTCTGTGTAATGCAACCGTTAGCGTATTTCAGATTTGTTAGTCCTCATCAGTACGATATAGCTAGTACTGCCCTTAATAATATCAATACTTTAAAAACCCTATCTATTACAATGTTCATCAACAGTAATTCGTTATTTTTTATGAACCATACAAATGCCATATTTTTAGTCAAGCACATTAACAAAAACATTAAATTATTGATAGCCTGAAGGAACGTATAAAACTAATCTAGGGTGTCATCTTGACAACTATAGTAAACTAATAACGAAAATAGAAGAACAGGAGACCATTCGTAGCTTCCGCTCGAATATACTCAATTTATTAGGGGTAGCAACCAACTTCACTATGTGGTAGACAGTACCAATTTGACATTGACAAAGCATAATAAGATGATAACGCGGACTGAAACACGTATCTGTGTTTTGCTCTATACAAGAAGCTTCTATTAATTCATTTTTTATACATTGTTGTCCCCAGTGATGCGACCAACAATATTGTTTAACTTTTACGATGTGATTGTGGAATTATGACGGAAAACGAAACAATGCTCAAAATAATGCTACTCTGTGCACCATTTTAGTGGGAAAAAGTTTTATATAATAGTTCTCTATATGGAACAAATTTAATACGACCTATATGAATAAAAATTAAAAGTTGTTCGTTGGAAAACGCATCACTGAAAGGCTGGGCCAATTTGGTAATATTTTTTTAAAAATGTTTATAATAATATGAATAAAGTTTTTAGGGAAAGAAAAATTGGAAAAGTTGTCCGGAAAATTGGAAAATTCGGGAAAAACAGAAAGTGCTTTTTCTATAGGATTTTTTTGTATGAACTCAATAATTAATTAATACCACCTATATAAATAAAAATTAAAAGTTGTTCGTTGGTAAACGCATCACTGAAAGGCTGGGCCAATTTGGTAATATTTTTTTAAAAATGTTTATAATAATATGAATAAAGTTTTTAGGGAAAGAAAAATTGGAAAAGTTGTCCGGAAATTGGAAAATTCGGGAAAAACAGAAAGTGCTTTTTCTATAGGATTTTTTTGTATGAACTCAAGACCATAACTCACCATTCGAACTGTGGATATACGTAATTTTTCGTTTTTGTTTTGCTTGTTATGGTCCTGGAAAAGTTTTCATGAAAAAGAAATCGGGACAATTACAAAAGAAAGTCGGGCAATTTGGATAAACTACAAAAAACATTATTTTTGTATGCACTCTCGATCGTAGCTGATAATAGAAACGACGCATTTGGTTGATTCTTTTTCCGTTTTGTTGATGCGTCTGCTAGTGATCGTGCAACTTCTGAACGACTTGACCGATTTAGGACATAGTCACATAATATATTTGTTTTGTCGAGACTATGGTTTACACGCAGCTAAGCTAGGGTACGATAAATGGCGCAATAATTAAGTTATTAACAAATTCTAAATTTATGGATCAAAATGACAATATACGTATGTTGGTTTAATGCGAAAAAAGGAAAATCACAAAATCTAGGTAATACAGAAGGAGTGTGGAATATTGAATCATTTTTCTTATATGTCGAATTATGTACCCTGGAACGTTAATTCGTATGACATCGATTACTCCTCGAATAGTTATGATCCATAATCACTCTGTATATGGTGTCCGTTTATAAAAATTTAAAATAACTAAATATTTTTAATGTAAACGTAGCGCTAATGAATACTATACAAATTTCAACAATATCATTTATTTTACCCCACTTTCATAATAACCCAGGCCTAAGAAAGACATTGCTTTCCTAGTGCGATTTAAAACGTCTTAAATCTAAACATCCCATAAATAAATTAAAATCAAAAAACTTTTTGAAGCTATCGTAGATACAGCATTTAAGAAAGAGAGAATAAAATCACTTACAAACGTTTATAGACACTTATTTTATATCCTGAAGTATATATACTACAATATAAATATCCTTTGACTTTTATTTCTGAAATTATAAAGACCAGGATTATCATAGAATGAATAAGTGAAAATCGCCATTAATATCTATTTCTCATGCCTTTTAGGTACTTTCTTCAAGGAAAGTAAGAAGGTTGCACAACACAAGATGATCTTGTTCAAAGTAAAATATATATAGATATAATTTAATACATATAATTGAATCCTATTGATGCATATATAACCTTTGTTAATATAATTATGAGGATATATGCAAGTTATACATACACTTGAATATTGTTCGGAAAATAATTGAACTTTGGTCTTTAAAGAAAAAACGAAGAGAATTTGTTTTATTTTTTTTCTGTCTGGTCGTGATATTAACTCCACCGTTCACTGAATTGAACGGCCTATATTTAAAGGATCCTATAAATTGAGTTTATGGTTCTTTTTAACTTTTCTTTTTCTTTTTATTTCGTAAACGTTTAATTAAGTATTGGAAACCTTTTACTTTTGCCAACGAAAACCAAACCATTACAATAATTTATTTTAGTTTTAAAACTTATATTTTATTTTGGAAATATATATTTAAAAATAGCTTTGTGAGGTCATTTGATATTACTAAAGTAAGGACATATTTATATTTCAGACTATAGGAATCGGGTTATTATTTAAACTTATTTCATTTATATACAGATTGTTTTTATAGTTGTGTTAATTATCATGATAAAATTTGTTTTTTTAAAAAAAAAAATATTTAGACACAATAGATTAATTTATATAGAAAAAAAACAAAATAAACAAACAAGATATTTTCCATTTGTCAAATGGACACTCCAGAAATAATGGAGCATAGCCTACCACCATTTTAACAGAAATATCAATTGTTCCCTTAAAAAATCTGATCATTTTAAGACCACAAAAATTGTTTTAATGTGCGTATAGACTTTTATAGAAGAAATAAATATAAAATATTTCTAGGAGACTACGTCTTTTATTAGCATTGTAAATTGTAAATTATTTATATGGTTCTCTTTGAATTCCCGGAGATAAGCGAAACTAATGCAATATTCATTGAATTTTATAAATTGTTATCTCTTCAAAGTGAAGAAAAAACATACATCGTTAAAGAAATAGTCCTTCATTATATTATAGTATAAGCATTATTTTTAGCTACTGGTGAATATACTTGGAAGAAAATGTATTTATAACCATATCAGTGCATGTATGTGTGTTGTCATTTTTTTTATTTTTAATTATCTTCTGTTGGACTCTTTTCTTTTACTCGGATGGAACAAAAAGTCCAACTTATATGGAAGACATCATAAGTATATAAACACACGCACATCAATTAAGAAACAATCTTAAAGATTATTTATGGAATTAATTAATTATGTATGGAATAAAGTACGTTTGTTGTTTAAATAATGTATACATCATAAATTGAAATTATGATTAATAAAAGTAATAAAATGCTACATGCGAAGAGCAGTTACATCAAATGTTATTCCATTTATTTGTACAACATTGTCTATAGGTATGACTTTTCCATATTTTATTAAAATCAAATTATTCTTACATATTTACTTAATTTTATGTTAAAGTTACATTTTACTCTATCTGGGTTAGGCTAACTAATCAAGCGTTCTTGCTTATTGGGAAATAATGGCCAAGAAAACATATATCAAAGGAGTTTCTGTTTGCTAGAAAATAAATCGACATGACTATTCTCTATCGCAGGACAAACGTTATTTATATATTTAGATTCAATTCTATATAATTTTGTAATTCTAATTATACATTTAGATTTAATTCTGATTTTGTTTAACAATTTATACTGTGCTATGTTTAGCTCCATTGTTCACATCGATATTCTACCAGTGAAAAATCTAGAAAAGAGAAGTAATACGTAAGAATTACTAGTTACCATTACTGGATATCAAGAAACCACTAACAAAGATAACATTTGTTAAATATAATACCACATTTATTTTATCAAGTCCAGTAAGAAATAAGCCCATTCTTGGTTTACATAAGACGGACATCTAACATTATCACACAAAATATGTCTTAGTAGTCACACATACATATATTTCTATCTTATTTGGTCACAATGTGACATAACAAAAAGGCGTGTTAATTCAATTAATATGTGTATTTAAAACAATATGTGCAGTATTACCTTAAGAATGTCAAATCTGTAGATGACCAAGTGTAAAACAACAGTGGTTAGTAATGCACTAAGTATTGTATATAATGCGAAAACTCAGCCAGGCAATTAAAATTCTTTGCCGAAATATACAAGAAATGTATTAAATGTAATTAACTATCTTGGCAAAGGGACATATAATGACAATAAATAATAAAATGACAATTTGACAGTAAGCTGTCATCTAAATAGTTTCACTGACTAACAACACATAATGTAAACGGGAAATGTGTAAAAGTGAAAATGTGAACAATTAAGCATAGAACAATCGCTACTATCTATGTAGTTTTATGAATGGTACGACAACTCTACTCCTAATTTTTACATTACTCTTGTTATTTGCACAACTTGCGTCAATATTATTTGTGTAGTATTAGTAAATGCTTGTCTTTGACAGATCAAGATTATTGATAAAACTGCATAGATAGTAGCGATTGTTCTATGTTTAATTGTTCACAATTTCACATTTACGCATTTCTCATTTACATTATACCTTGTTAGTCAATGAAACTTTATAGGTGGGAGCTTGCTGTCAAATTGACATTTTATAATAATTTTCATTACATGTCGATATGCCAAGATAATTAATTACTTTTAAAATATTTCTTGTATATTTCGATAAAGAATTTTGATATATTATATATATACAGGGTGAGTCATTAATAGCCGCGTCTTCGATTGCTATTTTGTGTTTTACATAATAGAAAAAACAATTAGTGGAAGATTCATGGTTACTTGTGACGTATATTCTAAAAATACTTTAAGATCTGACGCACTTTCACCGGAAATGCACGGAACTTAATTTTTTTAAATGACTCACCCTATATATATTTGGATTTTCTAGAACTGATTTAAATTGTCTATTCAATTGTTTTCTCTTTTTCAAAATTGAGCCAATAGTTTTGGAGATATTAATTTTTTTTTTAAATATTTGACCAAAACACTTATTTAGAAAAAAATCATTATCACATTGTTTTTAAAAGAAAAAGCATTAACTTAGGTGGTGCTTGTAGCCAACAAAATTCTGCATCATTTGGTATAAGTTGCACACGACAATAACTCAAGAAACTTTCTATTTTCAAAGCCTACTTCCAGAAATTTTCACATACCAAAAACTTATTAGTATTAGTATTTTATTGTGGTATTTTGTTCCTTTTACTTTCTTATACGTAGTATAAGGAAGTATTGTGATGATGAAAATTTTCGACCTCGAGATTTTTGCAGATGTCCACGTTTCGAGGTCCCCTGATACCAAAAAAGTGGTTTTTAAAAAATGTCTCTCTGTGTGTGTGTCTGTGTGTGTGTGACCACGATAGCGGTCAAACCGCTGCAGATATCAATTCCAAATTTTGTATTTACGTGTATAATCTGCCTCTTGAGAACTGATTAGATTTTGAGAAAAATCGGCACACCGGAAGTAGTAGTTTACTTCAGTGAAAAAATCGAAATTTGCAAATATTTCGTCAATTACTAAGTTTAAACAAATTTATAAAGAATTGAAATGTACTCAAAATTAAATTTCAGATAAATTATCTTAAAAAAGTTTTTCGAAATTCCAACCGGAAGTAGATCTTTTACTCTTATCGAAAATCAGTTTTTTGCGAATATCTCGCAAGTCATGCTTTTAAGACAAGTACGCTACGAGTATAAAAGTATTTAAAACATAATTTTCAATATCTTTTATATAAAAAAAATTTCAAAATTCAGATCGGAAGTACCACTTTTACTCTTATCGAATAGCGATTTTTTGCAAATATGTCGTAAGTTATGCATTCTATGTATATTTATGAAGAGTACAAAAGTATTTAGAGTTGGATTTGGAATATTTTTTGTATAAATGAAATTTCAAAATTCGGACCGGAAGTAACACTTTCATACGTATAAGAAAGTCGTGTGGTGGCCACACCTCATTTTTTACTTTCTTATACGTAGTATAAGGAAGTATTGTGATGATGAACATTTTCGACCTCGAGATTTTTGCAGATGTCCACGTTTTGAGGTGCCCTGATACCAAAAAAGTGGTTTTTAAAAAATGTCTGTGTCGCTGTGTGTCTGTGTGTCTGTGTGTCTGTGTGTCTGTGTGTCTGTGTGTCTGTGTGTCTGTGTGTCTGTGTGTCTGTGTGTTTGTGTGTCTGTGTGTGTGTGTGCGTGTGACCACGATAGCGGTCAAACCGCTGTAGATATCAATTCCAAATTTTGTATTTACGTGTATAATCTGCCTCTTGAGAACTGATTAGATTTTGAACAAAATCGGCAGACCGGAAGTAGTAGTTTACTTCAGTGAAAAAATCGAAATTTGCAAATATTTCGTCAATTACTAAGTTTAAACAAATTTATAAAGAATTGAAATGTACTCAAAATTAAATTTCAGACAAATTATCTTAAAAAAGTTGTTCGAAATTCCAACCGGAAGTAGATCTTTTACTCCTATCGAAAATCAGTTTTTTGCGAATATCTCGCAAGTCATGCTTTTAAGACAAGTACGCTACGAGTATAAAAGTATTTAGAACATAATTTTCAATATCTTTTATATAAAAAAAATTTCAAAATTCAGATCGGAAGTACCACTTTCACTCTTATCGAATAGCGATTTTTTGCAAATATGTCGTAAGTTATGCATTCTATGTATATTTATGAAGAGTACAAAAGTATTTAGAGTTGGATTTGGAATATTTTTTGTATAAATGAAATTTCAAAATTCGGACCGGAAGTAACACTTTCATACGTATAAGGAAGTCGTGTGGTGGCCACACCTCATTTTTTTATTCTGTTTCATTTTTGTTAACAATGTCCTATCCCTATCTTTTGTAATTTCTGAGATAATTACTAGAGGAGCAATTAGCGGTCAAATAAAGAATTACGAACGCTGTTGTTCTATGCACCCATATATTCGTTCAACCAATGGAAAGCTGGGATGAGGCCCGGTGTCCTTAGTGAACTGTCAAATAAAGTAAAGGTTAAATCCAACTATCCCAAAACTAATTTTACAGAATGAACGGCATCGCATTTCAATTTTACTTTCTTATACGTAGTATAAGGAAGTATTGTGATGATGAAAATTTTCGACCTCGAGATTTTTGCAGATGTCCACGTTTTGAGGTCCCCTGATACCAAAAAAGTGGTTTTTAAAAAAATGTCTGTGTGTCTGTGTGTCTGTCTGTCTGTCTGTGTGTCTGTCTGTCTGTGTGTCTGTCTGTGACCACGATAGCGGTCAAACCGCTGTAGATATCAATTCCAACTTTTGTATTTACGAATATAATCTCCCTCTTGAGAACTGATTAGATTTTGAGCAAAATCGCCAGACCGGAAGTAGTAGTTTACTTCAGTGAAAAAATCGAATTTTGCAAATATTTCGTCAATTACTAAGTTTAAACAAATTTATAAAGGATTCAAATGTACTCAAAATTAAATTTGAGAAAAATTGTAATAATAAAGTTTTTCGAAATTCCTACCGGAAGTAGGTCTTTTACTCTTATCGAAAATCAGTTTTTTGCGAATATCTCGCAAGTCATGCTTTCTAGGCAGGTACATTACGAGTATAAAAGTATTTAGAATGTACTTTTAAATATCTTTTGTATAAAAAAAATTTCAAAATTCAGACCGGAAGCACCACTTTTACTCTTATCGAATAGCGATTTTTTGCAAATATGTCGTAAATTATGCATTCTATATATATTTATGAAGAGTACAAAAGTATTTAGAGTTAGATTTGAAATATTTTTTGTATAAATGAAATTTCAAAATTCGGACCGGAAGTAACACTTTCATACGTATAAGAAAGTCGTGTGGTGGCCACACCTCATTTTTTTAATTTCGACAATGTCCAGTTGCAGTATTTCATTTTTTATACTGTTGGTTAATAATAAAGTAAAATAAAGGTTGTGTCTACTGACATATATGAAGATGTCGCCCTACTAAAAGGTGCATGAAACAATGCTGCTATCTTCAATTTAATTGGTCTAATTGCTCATATTCTTTTATTGTTGAAACTCTTTATAAGAGATGGCTGTAGTTATTCAAAATTTTAAATTGATGTCCTAAAACTTTGTAAGAAAAAAATTTAGCAATAAAATAACGCAATTTAAATAACCTAAAACTATTGAGCAACGTAACAACAATCAAAAGTAAGAAAAACATAACCACAACTTGTGAGTATTCTGTTTTCCAAAGAAATAATAACGTTCCGTAACACGTGTCGACATATTCTGGAAAACACTTCTCTGATTTTAATGTTCATGTCTTCAAGAAGTTTTGAAAATCCGGCAGTAGAAAACGGAGATACTCTTCTCCATTAACATTTTGGTCAAAGAAATAAGGTGCCATTATGCAAATACCCACTATTCCTCCCCACACATTTAATGACCAACTATTTTGAAAATTTGCAGGTGTGATAAAGTGAGGGTTTTTATGTGTTATAATAACGAAAATTGTGATGAACAAAAATTTGAGAAAGTCAGGCTAATTTATCTACTGCCAAAATTGACAAAAATGTAAGCGATTCCGAAAATTTCTTTCATCTAACCCTGTGTACGAATATGCTACGGATGAATTACATATTTTCTAATTATTCTGTATTCTCAAATTTGACCATACTTATTATCCTAACCAGTTATTGATTTTGTTCGCTCTTTTCTTGATATTCAATACTTTCTGCTCACTCAAACCGTTCCTTTATACTTTCGAAGGTTTATGGCTTCTGTTGACTTCTACCAGGGATCGCTGTGCATAAAGTCTGGATGCTTGCAAAGACTTTCTTTCAGATTTTCCCAAAATATCAATCATATCTATTAACTCTTCATATAAATAATTCATTTTGATGATAACTAATAGTGATGCTATTATAAATTTGACATACATGTTTACCGACTTTCTTTAACAGTTGACTCAGGCAGTCGAATATTTGGGTGCATAGAACAGCGCTCGTAGTTCTATATTTGACTGCTAATTGCTCCTATACTGATTATCTCAGAAATTACAAAAGATAGGTATAGAACACTGTTAACAAAAATGAAAGAGAATAAAAAAGAGAACAAAATACCGGGTGTTCCATATAAAAAAAAATTTTTTGGTATGTGAAAATTTCGGGAAGTAGGCTTTGAAAAAACAAAGTTTTTTGAGGTATTGTCGAGTACAAATGATGCAGAATTTTGTTGGCTACAAGTACCTATAAAGTTAATGTTTTAACTTTTAAAAACAATGTGAAAATGATTTTTTTCTGAACACGTGTTTTAGTCAAATATTTCCAAAAAAAATTAATAACTCAAAAACTCTTGGCTCAATTTTGAAAAAGAAAAGCAGTTGAATAAACAATTTAAAACAGTAATAGAAAATCCAAAAATATGTAGAGGGAGTCATTTAAAAACAAATAAGTTCCATGCATTTCCGGTGAAACCAGTAGTGCGTCAGGGTTTAAAACTATTTTTAAAGTATGCACCCCAAGCAACCATGAATCTTCCACTAATTGTTTTTTCTTTTATTTAAAATACAAAGTGCAATCGAAGAAGCGGCTACTAATGATCCACCCTCTCTCTCTCTCTCCCTCCCTCTCTCACTCTCTCTCCCTCTCTCTCTCTCTCTCTCTCTCTTCCTCTCTCTCTCTCTCTCTTTCTCTCTCTCTCTCTCCCTCTCCCTCTCTCCCTCTCTCTCCCTCTCTCCCTCTCTCTCTCTCCCTCTCTCTCTCTCTCCCTCCCTCCCTCTCTCTCTCTCTCTCTCTCTCTCTCTCTCTCTCACTCTCTCTCTCTCTCTCTCTGTATCTGACTGAATAGTTCAGGTCTTTTACTTTATCGAAAATCAGTTTTTGCGAATATCTCGCAAGTCATGCTTGCTAGGCAAATACATTATAATATAAAAACATTTAAAACTTGATATTAAATATTTTTTGTATAAAAAAAGCTTCATCATTCCGACCGGAAGTAACCTGTTACTCTTATCGTATAGCGATTTTTTCGTAAATTATGCATTCTGCATACATTTATCAAGAGTACAAAAGTATTTAGCGCTGGATTTGGAATATTCTTTGTATATATGAAATTTCAAAATTCGGACCGGAAGTAATACTTTTACTATTAGTGTGTAGTACTTTTTATTTTGGCCAATAAAAAGTGAAAAACAAACCGAAATGAATTATGTTTTATCTTCTTTGTATATGTGTGATATGCCGGTACTAAAAACATTATGTACTTTAACTATGCCCCTATTACAACAAGGTATTGAACGGTCATTTTCAATGTATAAATTTATTTACGGTGGCAGACAATTATTAACACCTGAACGTGTGGAACAATTAATGGTGATTTACTTTCATCTGAACTCCCAACGTGAACAGTGAACGGTCAGCATGTGTGACATGTTTTATAAAACATGCAATATTACTTGTGGAGAAGATATACTTACTGGTACTTGGTAATTATTCTATTCTCTATATGTATTTTAATTCTCGTGTGAAAAATATCAAATCGAGATTCATGATGTCCGCGATGCGCCCCTGGCACTGACGTCATGTACCTCTAACTTCCCTAACTAACAGCAATATTTTCCTTAAAACTAACTGAATCTTGTCGACTGGTATTTCAAGCCTACGATTTAATCTCTCTGCCATGCTTATTTATTTATGAATGCGCCCCCGTATATGCTTGGAGATTTGCTTCTGTTCTTGCACGTGATCGTGAGGTCGGACGTATTCTATAATCTTGAAAATCATAAACATTATCACAAATTTGTTGATGTACAAATTAGTTGCATTAAAATACTCAACACACATACTGACTACGTTCTGTGAAAATCACACAATCATCTTTTAAAATTTACGGCTCTAATGGTAAAGCATTATAAGAGGGACAAGTAAAGGACGAATATTTGTGCTATAAAATCAAGCAGTAGAGTTACATGTTCTGATCAATTCAATGAATCAATTTTTACAGGAAATGCTGTGTGTATCGAAATTGACACGCTCTAGATATTCATAAAATTAAAATTGTTAATTTTTACGTACTTTGCTTTTGTATTGACCATGTCAATATCTTTAATGATGGGATGGCCAATAAAAAAATGAGATGTGGCCACCACACGACTTTCTTATACGTATGAGCGTTTCAAACTATACAATTTTAAGAATTTTTTTATACAAAACTTATTCAAAATCCTATTCTAAGTACTTTCATTCTCTTAATAAATCGCTATAGAATGCATACTTTGCAATATATTCGAAAAAAAGTGCTACTCGCTAAGAGTAAAAGTGCCACTTTCGATCCGAATTTTGAAATTTCATCTATACAAAAAATATTGCAAATTCAATTCTAAATACTTTTGTACTCTTAATAAATATATATAAAATGCATAATTTATGACATATCTGCAAAAAATCGCTATTCGGTAAGAGTAAAAGTGGTACTTCCGGTTCGAATTTTGAATTTTTTTTTATACAAAAGATATTTAAAATTATAATTTAAATACTTTTATACTCGTAATGTACCTGCCTAGAAAGCATGACTTGCGAGATATTCGCAAAAAACTGATTTTCGATAAGAGTAAAAGACCTACTTCCGGTTGGAATTTCGAAAAATCGTTTTAAGATAATTTGTGTCAAATTTAATTTTGAGTACATTTCAATTCTTTATAAATTTGTTTAAACTTCGTAATTGACGAAATATTAGCAAAATTCGTATTTTTCACTGAAGTAAACTGGTACTTCCGGTCTACCGATTTTACTGAAAAACTAATCAGATCTCAAGAGGGAGATTATACACGTAAATACAAAATTTGGAATTGATATCTACAGCGGCTTGACCGCTATCGTGGTCACACACAGACAGACAGACACACACACACACACAGAAATTTTTTTAAAAACCACTTTTTCGGTATCAGGGGACTTCAAAACGTGGACATCTGCAAAAATCTCGAGGTCGAAAATTTTCATCATCACAATACTTCCTTATACTACGTATAAGAAAGTAAAAATATTCAGGAGCTGTAGACGGTCCACAGGACATATTAATGCGTATTTAAAGCTATATTAGTCAACTCCTTATTAAATCAAAATTTTATAAAGTCATTTATATTTTGTATATGAAAAGTATGCAGTTTAAAACATGTTTGTGTATCAAACTTGTATAGATATATTGATATGTTGCTCGTAAACTTTAATGCCTGTGACAAATGTTTGTTTTCGTGAAAACGTACTTAATACCATATAAACAATGAAATGATTGATATTTAGTATTAAATAATTTCGTAATATTAGTCGTCATCCAGAAAGACAGTGAATAGAGATTTTTAGCAATATTAAGAAATCGTTATAAATTCGCCTCTAATATGAAATACTGCACTACTTTGACATTAACAAAGCTGCACATGCACGTTGTCATTAAAACAAAAAGTAAATTGGAAAATTATCGAATATATTTATGGTGTAAGTTATGGACAATATGCAAATCAAGAAACTAAATTCAACCTTAAGATTTATATCAATAGATTAATAAAAATTTCGAACTTGACATTTAATTTCTAGTTGTTTAAAAACTCGACCTTGAGGTACATATGAGGTAAATATAGATATTGTACATACTGACATATGTGTATATATGTATTATATGTCTACACATATGAACACACACGCGCGCGCGCACACACACATACACATATACATATATATTTATTTATATATATATATATATGTATATATAATTACAATATTATATTATATTACATATATATATATATATATATATATATATATATATATATATACATCAGAAAATTCGACCATCATTCCAGAAAAATTAATCCGAATTATATTCTAAACTATTAGAATTAAGAACAGTAAAGCCCCATAATTAGTTCCAGTTGCTGAAGTATTTCTACTTACAGTCAAAATAAGATGGCTAACTAAACCATGAATTGATTTTTATTGATTTATATAAACATATTTTAACTAATCGTGCTACATATGCCTTCGTTTTAATAACCAGGATGCAAACTACCTACGTACATACGAATATTTTATTGGAAAAAAGCAAATAATAATATATAGAAAACCTTACCCATAGGATTAATATCTCGTACATTTCAAGATAATAAACATAATGTTAAACCAATTGTCTTAGAATGCAAAAAAGCACTTAATTCGATAATTAAAAATCGTTAGCAACCAGAAGTTCTTTGTCAATCCTATCTACAATATCATTAATAAAGGAAATGAAAATCAAAGGAGTTTGCTTAAAGCCCTGCAGAACACCAAAGTTAACAAAATAATACATTAAAGCAAACATATGTTTAACCTATATGCCCAAATAAATAATACAGAAATGAGTTGAAGAATCGCCGAAATGAAAGCTTATTAGCCTAAGGGGACATACAGAAAGATCTAAGCTATATTAATTTAAAAAAAACAATACAATGCATTGATCATGACTAGAATCTACGCGGGGCATTGGGTATTTATATGTAAAACCATGCTAGAAGCTATATAAGTATGTATATTTTAACAAATGGAAATAAATAAATTTTGAAATAAATACGTACATTGCTTGAAAATGTTTGCAAAAGTTACGTATTTTACATCCCCATTCTTTAAATAAAAAGTGTTCCAGTCTCCTGAATTTTATGAAAAGTAGATGACGTAATAACGAAGTGAAATTATTTCAGAAGAAGGTCAACGAAGGCACAGCAACAAGCTTTGATCGAAAATGTTGGAATAAGTTAGCAATAGGAATCACTTTTGCTTCTTTATCTAATATTAAATCTTTATTGTCCAACGGTAACAATATTTCCTACAGAACGAGTAGAATATGCATAACACATGTAAAGAAATTCATGGGGTAACTCCGCTGAAAACTCAACTATAGACACATGTCTCGAACTACTTGGTTCTCGTCAGTGCAGTGTAGCCAAGGAGTAAGATGGGATAATCTTGGAGATGAAAAACATCAATCAGAGACATATACAGGAGACAGACTACCAATTGAAGCTTAAGCCAGAATGTCCTCGATATTGAGGATACATTTAAACGTCGCCGCGAGGCAGACATTGTCCGCCTGCTTATTCTTATTATTTTTATTATTATTGTTTTACTCTTTGGCTACACAGCGCTGCCGAGAGAGTTCGAAACACATGTCTGCAGTTGCATTTTCAGCATTCTTTACATGCATTATTCTAAGATACGCATTAATTTTTTCTTTATTGCATATAATATGTACAACGTTCAGCAATTCTCGATGCTGCATATTTCTTTAAATATCTCCAATTTGTTTTCTTAAGCAGCAAAAGTACTAATTGTCTTTGAGTATCCTTATGGAGTTGAATAATAAACCACAATGGAAGCCGCAAAATGTAATGAAAAGAAAAACTCATGATATGCTGGAGAGACTATCTAGGACTAATACAATACCATCAACTTATTGGAGAGCCAACCGTAAAGGAAGCGGAGACGTTAACTGAAGAATCCAATACGAACATTGACAAGTCATTATACCTTAAGATGACACCTGGATAAGGTAAGACATGCAAATGATGTTTAGAACAGATGAATTCTGTAAAGACGATATAAGGAATGCATAAACAAATACCAAATTTTTGTATGATGTCGACAAATACAAAGGACCGAATAATCATGTTTCTTTGCACCACATCCACTGTAAGGAGAAAAGAATCCAACAGATTGTAATATACTGTCAGAAGCAGGCACGTCAAACCAAGGATAATACGACTTCTATAACCTAAATATGAAGGGTGAAACCTAATTCAGGAGGTTTCATAAATAGTAAGATCTTTGTAAGATTTGTATAAATTAAGTTCACTTGCGTGCCATTTTCAAGAAAATATCTTTGTTGCTTCTGCCAAGTTGGGGTTAATTTCTGGTTTGGCGACCAATTAAAGTTGTCGTGGTTTTATATGTAGATATGTGTATAAGGTAAGCAAAAACCTTAGCAAATTTACTGAGAAATTAATTTGTTAGAACATCTTGTCTGTTTTAATATAGATTCTAAGCTTATTTAGATATGCACCTCAACATAATATTTCACAATTTAAAAATGATATGAGGAGATCGTTATAAAGGATGATAATACACTTACGTTTGCATGAAAAGATATAAACTTCAAGAATACACAAACATCTTTTGTAACCTTCGTCTGAAACCTTTACCTCGATTTTATTTAAGCTATTGTATATGAATCGTTATCATAGGTAGGTTAAAAGTAAATGAGGGGGTGTTTTACTAGAACTATGCAATCACAGCGACGAATGCAGTCTTAACTTAATCATACCGAACTTCAAGATAAATCGACTTTTAATTAATTCAAAAATCAAGATCCGATATCATTGTGTGTATATGAAAGCGGTTTGTAGCATTTTGGATAAGTTTTTTCGCACAAGATCACAGGGGCAAAAGCATGCGCAGTGGTCGGCACACACAGTTGACCTGTGGTGGTGTCTGAAGTTGTAGCTACCTGTGGTGTCTAATGGGCGGACCCGTGGACTCACCTGGCCAGTTCAGTCCGTCTAGAGACGTCGTACATATACTTGGTTTGAGGTCACCACTGTTATCAAATATGTAGTGCACTTGTATATCTCGCATTTAATGAAATTTCGTGTGTTGGTTGAAAGCAGCATTGTGACTTATCCTTTTTTGCCTGTGAATTGTGGACTAAATGTTCGCTCAGTGGATCTAAGATAGTTCGGATGTTGTCAACTTGTTCTACTATCGGTAAATCACCCTATAAATATTTACCTGTTCGCTCTTATTTTTTTTATCTCTGGTTACCTGTTCCGATTTTTGAGATAAAATTTTGTTGTTTCTGATGTTTATATTACCTATTTAAAAATATATTCAATGACTACCTATATATACTAAATGAAAACATTTATTTATATGGTTTAAATAATAATAATAAAAGGGAAATGATCTGAGAAGAAAAAAAAATAATTGCGATTTCTTAACATGTTTGTAATAAATAATGTTTAAAATAAATGTGTTTGAGGAAAAAAAAGAAAAAGCTACAAATGGGAGAAATTGTGCTTTTCTAAGAAATTTTCTCTTATCAAATCAAAGTTTTCACTGTCTTTATATATACAAATAGTTCACGTAAATGTATGTGTGCGTGTGCGTGTGAGTTCGTATGTTGCATGGCCCTAAATTTAAGTATTCCGAATATTATCGTTATTTTTACTTTCTCCTTTGCCTTATTAAATTGTACTTAATGAAAAAATTGAAAGTAAGGTATAATACAATATGTTCGTCATACTATGTTAATGTACGTAGATAATTTTGTACATTTTAAAATCACAATTTATACGAATAGTTTTTATTAGCAGAGCGTTTCAATATAAATCGAGCGATACAAAACTCTCTTATGTATATTTATTCCCTTTTATCCCTTTACCCAATCGGGGGTTGATATGTTTAGTTAGGCGAGATTATTAGGGGGACCAGGGGTCAGTCAGTATGTGTATATATGGCACTATAGCATGTAGATTCCCGCGAGTATGTAGTTAGTACGTTTGTATTTTATAAAACGCATCGGCCACCGCTGTGGTGTTGTGCTACCTGGTCGAATATACGACCAGCGACAGCCTTAAGAATGCACCCCTACTTTTTTAATTCTTGTTGCGATTCGCGGTATCAATTTATTTCGGAGACTTTTACTTTGTTAAGCACCGATTTATGGTCTCGAAGAATCGAAGAGAATAAATAATGCTGAACATTTTTGTACTTTACCCCGCCCCCTGCCCCCTTTTCTCGTTTCAGTTACGTATTTTTTTATATATAAAGGGCGAAACAAAACATTTGTTCAGTATATACTTATCAAATGCACTGATCAAGTGATTTCTTCTACTAAACATTTTATATTTCCATTAATTGCCATTACATTAACGCAAATGAAACACATAATGTTACTAATTACATATTCTAAATTGTATTTAGTATGTTAAATCATTAATATTTTAACAATTCTTCCGCCAACTTTTAGTATTATTCTGTATATGTTTTAATATAAACAATTTTTGGTGATCATTTAATATTAGTTTTCTTCTACCACGTTTCGTTTTATGTTTGCAATTGTATTGTGCAATATGTTCTTTTATCCACTCGCTAACAAGATTCCCTTAGAATATGCTCTAAATTAATGTTCACTAGAAATTTTGATTTATTTTAATTTTTTTTTTGGTCGGTTTATATTACTGGATGGCAATGTGCTCCATGTTAGAATAAAAATAAAATATTGACAACTTCTTCCTTGTAATATGACCACGCAATGAGAATACTTTTTTTTATATAACCTAATATAACGTGAAAAGTAATATTATAATTTTTCTAGCAAAAAGGAGTAATGGAACACTATCCAATAAAACAAATTTAAAATACTCTAAAATTTAATCTATTAATGTATAAAAGAAATTCCAGGTAGTATATGTAATATGTAACTACAGCTAGTTACTTATCTTTACATACATATTTTCTCTGAAATGATACTAATCAACGAATGACAACATTTGGTTTTGTCATGAAGTTATATATATATATCAACGAAAAGATTTTTCAAAATCTTTCGAATTTTTAAAATTAGAAATGTGTTTCCCTTTTTACGCTGAACATTAGAGGACTCCATTCGCCCTGGTGCCGTTCTTTCATTCCCACAGTGTCTTAGTGGAAGTGCAAGTACATAATATATTGCATCCAGCACCGTGAAATGCTTTTATCTTGTTCATTACTAGAGGTCTCTGCTCTTTTAGTTTTCCAAAAACTGACAAAAAAATTTACCTTTGTTGATATGTTTTAAATTTTTTAAGCAATTGCTATTTCTAATATCTGTGAGGCCCATCAAAAGTACCCTCTTTTAGTTTTTTCTCTGTTACTGAAGTTTTTTAGTGTTATTTAAAAACCTCACCTGCTTGATCCAGTGCCTTAACAAAGTTTTTCATGCCGTAGTTTTACGTCCAGAGATAGTATTGTGATCTTTTTCTTTTCCACTAAAGGCTGATGTTCAACATTGTCTATTCCTGGTTTGCGTATTGGTCATTTTTGCTTAATGTAATTGTTTTTCTTGTCATAACTATCCCAAAGGCATAAAAGCATCAGTATTTGGTGTAATTATAATAACTCATAATCCGCTCAAAAATTAATTGAAATTTAATTATTCTTTTGCTCTTCGAAATGTACAAATCTACACAAGTGTCTTTAAAATTAATTTTTAATTTAATTAAAGAACAGCCTTTAGGCTTTCTAACAGAATTTTCAGATTTTCATAAGTTTTTTTGATGGAGACAGCATGTGCTATTGAAATGGAATTATGGAGGTTTTAATTACATAAAATCACTGCTTCCAGGCTATCTTTGAATAATCTCCAAGAACGGGCTTCTAACGAAATCTATAAAAATGCTTATAATCTATAAGTTGCATTGTCTTTGTACACAGAACTAAGCCATACCATCGCTTTTAAATTAATTTGCACTCTGTATATGCTGTTTAATTTCGTCAGTTAGTGACGCTTTGTTAGTCAGTATTATTATATAAAATGTGTATATTTAAAGAGACAATTTTATTTTTGATTGAATAACCCAACCCAAATTGAAAGGTTATAGAATATTCTAATTATTCTATACGTATATGAAAATAGAACCGGGAATAATAATAATACTAAAATTTCACTTTGACATCTAGCTATATTAAAAACATGTTTATTTAAACGAACATGATTTTATTAAAAAACGGAATTATTTTACATTCAACGAATTAACAAAACCATCTCTCATCATCAGGTGCTATCTATTTGTAAATTAAGAAATTTAATTAAAGAACTTCATTTCTTTAGACTTTAGTAGGCATAGATTGTGATGTCAAGGATGAAAGTTTGTGAAAAAAAAGCCAACAAATATTTTAATATTGTGTATTGTTAGATTTCGCGGGGGAATCAAAGAGGGGGGGGGGCATGCACGGAAGCTGACAAACTGGTTTATTTTAATATTAAAAGATACCGACAAAATGTCTAGCACGTGAATGTTTTCAAAATAAAACTGAGAACATCTTTTAATAATTTAAAAGACTTACTTTCTCATAATTTTATTGTAACACAATTATTCGTTTGTTCTCCGAAATGTACAAATCTACTAAAGTGTTAAAATTATCAAAATATAGTTTTGCCTTCGGTTTTAAAACATTAATATAAAGCAGACAACATTTCTCAAGAAGCAAAGTTATTTATTTTAATTTACATCCACATATATCTCTAATGAATATACCTGAATATAGTGTTTTGACTAAATATATATAATTTTCTTGGATCTACAAAATAAATTATATGTCTTAAAACTGTTGGATTAAATTTATCCTAAATTTCAACTAAATTGTTAATTTTTTTGTATTATAATACGTAAACATCCCCGGATGGAGATGGTAGGAGGGCAAAAAACTTTCTTTAAAAAAATGCTACTTGTCGAATTAACTAGTTTTCTATTAATAGTATATTACATACCAAGGTTGAGAAGATGACTATTATTGCCCGAGTGGCGAGATTAAATTCCGAGGCGCGCAGCGCCGAGGAATTTAAGCCACAAGGGCAATAATAGTCTTCTCAACCGCAGTATGTATACTATTTTTTGTACCAGTAGTCTAATTGGATCTTGAAACCTTAATAATTATGAATAAATTTACTCATACATGTAAGAATTCCCTTGTAATAAAACTTCATATAAACAAATAAGTAGGCTATATTTTGATGTTGACAAATAAGTTTTGACATAAATGCTGAAAGTAAAAGTCAAGTAGGTATTTATTAGATTATTTTTCATTCCATTTATAATATCTGAAGAGTTTAGATTACACCACCTGCAATGCGCGAGATTGCTTCCGCATATATCTAGACACTTATACATAAAAACATATACAGAATTTAAAAAATCGTGTAATTCCAAAAATACAGTAGTAACTTCTCAAAACGTACTTCCATTAAACACACAACATTAAAAAGCCTCGACTTTATGGACCCATTATTCAATATTGAAAGCTACACTTGGCTTAACAGAGAATATTAACATATCAAAATATTTTAAATTAGTTGCCTTTTTAAAAAGATAAAATGAAAATTATAAGCCCAAAAAGTCACTAGAGGAAATTATAAAATTCCTTACTGAGGCACCCGATACATGTTACATTGCAACTAAGGTAGTATGTTTATATATTAATACTTCAAAATTATTGACAATTTATAACCCTGTAGACTGCTCTTGTAATTGGTGTTGCTGGTGCATGCCGAAGTGATGAGCTGTGTAATTTATTAATTTCTGATGTCATCATGAAAGCCGATTTAATTATTATTCACATCTGCAATAGCAAAAATGGTTCGTGTCTGAAGTTTGTAATAATGGAGCCACTTTGGATCAAAATAATTAAAAACTATTTAAAAATTAGACCAATTCCAGATATAGCAAAATTCTTTATTAGTGTACGTAATGGTAAATGTACTAGATAAAACATTGGACATAACACAATAGGACAGATGCCAAAAGAAATTGCCCTTCCGTAGAACCTAGGCTACACTTTTAGCTGTCAATGGTGGTAATATCCTTCAGTTAAAACAACATGGTACATGGTGGTTGGAAATCTAGTGTAGCTGAAAGTTATATCGAAGATTCCCTAGAAATAAAAATAAATATAGCATATATGTTACAAGGTCTACCTACATCTACTTACACATGATATGAACCAAATTCCATCAACATCAGCAGTACAATCAGGCTCTATTTCAACTGAAGATATCGTAAATACTTATGGAATTAACACAATTAACAATACTGTCATTAATGTGCCTACAGCTCTGAATCAGAATTGAACCATCAATAAATTTGACATGCCATAATTGCACTATCAATTTTTATAAATAAATTAAAATTCTTTACATCTGTAATAGTTACGTGTTATATTGTTTCCATATTATGGTGTTACATAACCTTAAAATACAGTTTTATGTAAAGAAAGTAAAATATCTTTACATCTATAATAGTTACCTGTTAGGATATTTGTTTCCAATTATACTTCTGTCATACATATTTTGCTATTGTTAAAATACTGTTAGTTATTTTACCTTAGAGGTCGAGCATTTATAAGTTTTAAGAGTATGATTTGTGGTATAAATCTAAATAAAAATAAACTTGAATAAACAAACTGCAATGAATTTGACGGTTGACAACTTGACATACATCTGTGATTGCATGGTTGTGGCATTCCCTTTATTTGTTTTCATTATTTCCCTAGGTCAATAATAGCCTCATTATTTACCTCTTATTAGTTCCAGGTCGTGAAATGTCATTTCGTGGCGCTGTGTTATGTGTAAAAATGCTATGATTTTTTACTACTGGTACAAAAAATAAATTACATTAGACATACAGCGAAGCTAGGATAACATGGAAATGCATCAAAAGAGATGTATACACGATTCGTTGTGTTTTATTTGCCTACCCGCTTAGTTCAGAATCAGTTTACTTACGTCACGACCAAGTGATCTCGCTCCGAGCAAATAAAACGCTACTTACGATACATATCGGATCGCATGAATTGAAAATAGTACGCAGGCGCCAAGTAGAGCACCATATAATATTTTAAATTTATTAATGCTAAATGGCATAATATTGTAGACCTTGTAGAGTATCCACTACAAAGATCACGTGCTAAAATACGTACAGTTCTGTGCAATACACTGGCGTACACGTCTTATTGCTAATTTTGACATTATTTTGCCATTGTGAAAATGGTTTAAGTTAATTATGACAAATTGAATTATAGCGTCAATTCAATTTGTCATACATGACAGATATTCAAACAAAAGTCATATTTATATAATCGTATAATAAGTGTACGCCAGTTTATTGCACAGAACTGTACATTTAATTGTCAGTGTGATTTGACGTATGACAAATATTCTGTAAAAAATTGTTCGCAGTTTAGAACTTACAGCATTTACATTTAGCGTTTATTCCATATTCACTATAATATATAAGGTTTGTTCCAACATACGTTTGAATGGATCCGTGATTGTACGGAGCAAGCGCAGTGAATAATCATTGTTCCAACAACGCGAACTGACAAATCCGGGATCAATTGCAATCTGTTCCAACATAACATGATCTAGTTTGAGGACTGTCAGAACATAGTCCGAGCGGTTTGCTGATCTTTTACAAACTGAAATTTATGGATACTTAGCGCATGCGCACCAATGCCAATTGTACTACGATATCTCTAACGCTATTGTATTGGTAAAATAATTTATTACTTTAGGTATCTACTGCATTATTTGAAGGTTTTGAATGAACGATAAACATGAGTGATAGTGACATTAGTTTCGACATAATGATTCTTCTTTACTTTCTTAATTTCTCTACGTATGTAATACTAATTTTAATGCTAGTTTACTTGAATTAAGACTAATAATCGTTTATGTAATCATATGATTCATCAAATACTTGTCAATCACTGAACAAGTACCATCTACCCACAAATATGTTAACTAAAAGGCTAAAATAGTGTTCCAACACACTTTAATTGCAGTTTGGTCGGATACTGGTTTCTGATAAAACATGCGCAATTGCAACAGTCATAGATAGATCCAAGACTGATCAGTGATTTCTTTGTTGGAACAAACCTATTGTTGAATTGACATCGAGTACACTAAGTATCTCCACTGAAGAAATGTGAACTTTTGGGCTTAGTTCTTACCGAAAAGCAAGTAATCCTCAACGCACATAAGGGAATGAGATTTGATTAGCCAAAATGTAGAATAAGGAAAATCTGAAAGTCACATGTTCACATTTTTAGGCTAGCATTGGACAGATTTTAATATTTGCAGGTGCTGCAGATAACAGATTTTAAATTCTAACAGAAAAATGGCGAGTTACAGCAAAGCAGTATTGCTAAAAAATATTTGGCCCCTTATATCATAAGGTATTTGTTAAGTGGTTTAATCCAATATTAAGGAAGTTATAAGGAAACGTGTGTGCTTCTTTTGTGAAAATGTCAGTGAAAATAGTACCTCGAATACATGCAATAATTGGAAGAGACCATAATTTTAAGGAGTGGTTTTACTTACAATATTGCGAAATTATTTATAATTTCAACTACAAGTGATAAAGACACAGATGGTTAATTATTTAAATGCATATATCTGTAAATTGAGTTTTCAAGGTTTGTTTATTCAAATATTGATTTGCAATTATTTAAGTTTCAAAATTGCTACGAATTAAAAAATATATTTAATTTTTTACCTGGATTATTTGGTATTACTGTGTATTTCTTTTAATAAATATATGTTTATGCATAATTATATTGGTGTAGTACATTTATATATTTGAATGTTAAGGCACAGCAAAATGTGATATGTTTAGTGTGAAATCAAAGATTTTCTTGGCTTATAACGAGCTCACAAAAAGACAGGCATCTTTATTATAATTAAAAAACAAAGCGATTCGCAATTTTGCAATTTATAACGAATGCATCGAAGTAATTATATAAAAACATAATTTTAACCTTCACAATAAATAACAACTTAATCAAACATTTCGTTTGTCAATGAGCGATTTGCCGCCAATAAATTCTAGTCTTTCTATTGGCGGATCAAGAACTGATCTGCTAAAGTAACGAGATCACTTGGAGCGTAGCAGGAAGCAGTTTTGCTCAGTTAAGTGACGTCACTTATGACATTACACACGAATTGATCTGATCCAGCGAGCAAATAAAACACACCTATTATCTTGTAATTTGTGTTTACTGAAAAAGTTCTTTAAAAACAAAAAAATTGTTAAAACACAAAATTTCGAGCATAAATATAATATATATAAATATGATTGTATGTTTTTAAATTTAATTAGGATGACTTGTTGTGATCTTAAATTTAATGTAGATAATTTTTAATTTAATCTTGTCTATTAGTGGCTACTCTGTTGTCGGTAATATTGAGAACCGTCAAATGTCATTAAGTGTAGATTTTTCAATAGGGTTATCTTTCGTTGGTTTAACAAAATGTTAGCTATTGAAGAACATATTTATTTGGTTAAATGTTATGGCATTGGAAACGCATCTTATTGATATGCTATAGACATGTTTCATGAAAAGTTTCCGACAAATGCGGTTACGCGGGAAGCACAGCGTAAACTTGTAAATAAATTCGATTCAGCTGGAACTGTAGTGACTGTTATGAAAAATAACAGATACCAAATACGCCTACACTTTTGAAGATAGACTAGACTAGATATTAAAACTAATTTGCAAAGAATTTATACAGAAAAAAGTTTTTAACCGTTTAACCAAGGCTCCGATATACACTTGAAATTCGAAATGTAGAGTATGATTTTTTACTGACGAAGCAACCTTCTGCGCCAAAGATCACGTTTCATCACAAAACCATCGCAATTGAGCTTTTAAAAATCCAGACTACGTCGTTTAAAAAAAAAGTCAACGCTATAAAAAAAAGTTAAAGTTTAGTGTGGACTTTTTCACGATCAACCCGTTAGTCCATATTTTATTGACGAGAATTTGAATCAACATGTTTATGTGCGTTTTTTGGAAACTTATCTTTTACCGTTTGTGGACAATTTGCTGCTAGAAATACGGCGAAACACTTTTTGGCAACGAACCGGGTGCCCTGCTTAGCTCATTCGACGCTTTTGGAACGGCTGTATTCATAGATTACTTCATAGAACGACAGATAGGAATATTTTGACCAATAAATGTTCTTGCTAGGTCGCCTGCCGCGTGATCGAAGCATACAAAAAACACGAATACAGGAGGCGGTGAGTGAAATAAATCAATCACAAACCATATGTAAAGTCAATGGTGAATTTATTAGAAGAACGGAGAAATGTGGGAAGTTGGAGGCGGCTATGTGAAATAATTTTTGTTGACTTTATTAATTGATTGATATTGTGTATGTAAACTAATAAAATGCAAGACAATGGTACTTCTCTCTTCTCTTAAAATATTTTTATTCTCTCTTAATTTATTAAAACCCTCTATATATCTAATGTAATTTATTTTAATAGCAAACTAGTTAATTCGACACTCGGAATTTTTTTTAAATAATGACTGTCGTAAAAGCGTAAATAAAGGCTTTTGCTTTCTTGTCAACTCCATTCGGAACAGCCTGGACTGTAAAATATCTATCGAGTGTATACTAAAGACCATGAGATGAGCCCGTACAAATTTAATTTTCCTCTTGAGATCTGATTAGATTTTCAGTAAAATCGGCAGACCGGAAGTAGTAGTTTACTTCAGACAAAAAATCGAATTTTGTCAATTATTCGGCAACTACTCAGTTTAAACAAATGTTTAAAGAATTCATGTGTACTTAAAATTAAATCTCAGAAAAATTTTATCAAAAAAGTTTTTCGAAATTCCAACCGGAAGTAGGTCTTTTACACTTGCAGAAAATCAGTTTTTTGCGAATATTTCGCAAGCCATGCTCTTTAGACAGGTACGTTATGAGCATAAAAGTATTTAGAACTTAATTTCCAATACCTTTTGTATAAAACTTTTTTCAAAATTCGGACCGGAAGTAACACTTTTACTCTTATCGCAGAGCGATTTTTTGCAAATATGTCGTAAATTATGCATTCTATATATATTTATCAAGAGTATAAAAGTACTTAGAGCTAGATTTGGAATATTTTTTGTATAAACGAAATTTCAAAATTCGGACCTAAAGTAACACATTTAGTCACAGGAGTATTTTTTAAGAGGATATAAGTATTTAAAGCCTAATTTAGAACAATTTTAGATAATTTGAAAGGCACGTATGTATAAGAAAGTCGTATGGTGCCCACACCTCATTTTTCTAATAGCATTCATAGTGTATAATAATAATACCATATATCTTCTAACTATGATTAGGTATTAAACGTTTTAGATCGTGCAAATCCTGTAAAATCTAACTCATATGAAATCTTTATTTAGAAATTTTCAAATCATCGAGAATCCAACACGTGACTTGTATATTGACTGGCCACTATCATACCACCAGGAACCTCTGGTTTCATTTTAAAATAGAGTACACCACTGTTTGTTTTTTTCTCAGTGGAATGCTAATTTACAAATTTACATCATAAGAGTTAACGCTACACAAAACTCATCTCTATCTTGCTGCTTAAAACATCCTTAGATACAGAATTAACATTTATTACGCACTAGTACATTAGGTTTTAAGTTGTGATGTGATCATTTGGAATAGAGGACAGATGAGTCTATAAAAGGGAATTGATTGGACGAAGAAGGATTTAAAGATTAGTAAGTAATATTATAAGGGTAATAAGCATTTATTTGAGTCTCCATCCGAAAATTAGTTCACTGGAAGCTTTTACATTTTTCAAAACATATTACACCATCATTTCCTCTTTATATAATAAATGACACGAGTTAATGTTGTGAAAAAGTTAAAGGTGGCAATTTTCAGCATATGTTATAAACGCTATTTAATAGTAAATATATTTCCTTTACTAAGTTGTTAAAAAAATTTTCACCAAGTTTCAACGTATTTTCTTTCATATTTAGAAACCTATACGCTAGAAAATAAAGCTGTTTAGGAGGTATGTACATTTATATGAATTTTCTGTCTTAGAATTAAGTAAGGAAAAATATTCTGATGTTTCAACAGATAAGTAATTGACACCCTATATAAATCATTATAATATGAAAATTACATAACATGAGAGGTGTATAATATTAATTTAACGTCTTACAATAGAAACAACACACACGTATGGGCTATTTTATATTTTTATAAAAATATTATTCATTTACAATTAATAATTATTTCTTTTTTATATATTGTTATTCTATAACCGGTATGATATATTAAGGAATTTAGATGAATACTTCAGGATTTTAATATAATCAATTTTGAGATGTAGAAAACAGAATGTGCAATTTTAAAATAATCGCTATTGAATATGTGGGCGTTTCATGTTGCTTAGCGGACGACAGACTTCTGTACGCGACATTCCCTGTTGCCGATGGAGAACCAATTTGCATTTATAAGTGGAATTGCTAAAACGATTTTATCTTCAGCGTCAATGTTTAATAATTCAATAAGAATCACCTCTAGTTGTAGTTCTTTTTCTTAATTACATTTTTCAGGAAAAAGAATTTATGTTAGAAGCAGCTAAATACTCCTCGGAGTACGCAAGATGGACAAGAGGCAAAAGGCAACGGCCTTGGTGGAGCGAAGACATAAAGTCTAATGGACATCTGAGAAATCAGAAATGTAAATAATATCTAGAAAGCAGAAATAATGAAACATATTAAAATTATAAGCAATAACGAATTAAAGTCGAGACATTAATAAGGGAAGCTAAAGAAGAGTGCACAATTTGGAGAGACGCAGTAGCAAGGAAAAAAAGCAAAAACAAATTGTTTTTTATAGGGTAATAAATAGAAAAACAAAACAACACCACTGAAATTCAATAAAAAATAAACGTGGCGGAATTCTAACTACCGCGACCGAAATAATGAAAAGATATAAAAGAACTTTTAAGCAATAATAAGAGCAGTCAAACGTAAAGCAAGCGAGCGAAGAAATGAAGAAATCATTGACAATGATTCTTCATTCAGGATTCAATAACAGAAGAAGGACTAAATGAAGTATTAAAGATAATAAAAGATAATAAAAGAAGGCAAATCTTCTGGTCACTAGAAAATAACAGCGCAATTGATAAAGTTCATAGGAAGCCATTATACATGCACATTAAGTTGTCAAAACAAAAAACAATACCAAAAGAATGGGAAATAGGAAAGAAATTGCATATTTTTAAGAATAGAGATAAGAAAGTATAGCAAAATATAGAGAAACAACTTTATTAATATTCTCTTAATATGAAAGGATAATAGAGAAAAAAACTGCACAACTTCATAGAACCAACTTTGGAAGACGTGCGATTCAGATTAATTTCATAATAAGTAATAAGTAAATCACTCTAGTACAGTAAACAGGAACTCTATATCTTCTATTACCTGGTCAATCTTCTTTTTTCTTTTGTATATGTCCAAACTGTTTGCGTTTTTGCGCTCGTAATATAGTCTATGTCTACTAAATTCCTTATTTCACAGTTCATGAGTGGCCTAAATACTCCTTTACTAGTTTTTTGGGTCGCAAAATTTTTCTTAAGATCTTTCTTTTTAATATTCTTAGTTTCTTCCCATCTTGCTTTATGAGGTACATTGTGTCAGTTGCATATGTTATTACAAGTCTATTGCCTCTTTATATACAGGGTAAGTCGAGAATTTTTTGAAGCGGCTTTTCCTTAGGATGGCCGCACATTGGAAGCACCTTTAAAATTTATTTTATATCACACAGAGTATTCCGTAGGCTGGTAGTCTATTTTATATTCCTTGTACAATTCTTAGTCAAAAATTAATAGGGTAAGCCCTAAAATCTAAAATTTTTGATTTATTACTATTTTTCTGAAAAATTCTTATGGCAACAACAGAACATCCTCAAGTCAGTACCTGTGAAATAAGTCGTTTGCTGTATATTAGCCAAATCAGTGATGCAAGAACTTTAATAGTATATTATGCAATGAGCATTTAATGATAGCTATTAAGACACGAGTAAGAGAATTACAATACGAGGCGAAGCCGAGTATTGTAATGAATACGAGTGTCTTAATAGCCATTAAATGCGAGTTGCATACACTATTTTTTCTACGACCCCATAATAAAACATATTTTTTGAACAATCCATTTCATAAATTGAGGTTAAAATTTTCCGTACGTTTTTGTGAATTTGGCTGGTAATAAATTGTTCGTGGCTACTAAGGCTTGTTCCATAATTTCTGGTGGAGTCAATTATTACATTTTACTGTCATTATCCCTCATTTTTACCGTTTATATTTTCAAAAAAGCACAAATTTTAAGTACTTACTTGTAAATTGCAGAGAACTGTCACATTTATTTAATTTGTATATCTGTCAGATATGCAGTCGCCATATTGAATATTGTTTGAATATTGAAATGTCGCATTCCTATTGGATATAAACTTGTATCGTAATGAAAAATCTGTATTCCTATTGGATATAAACTTGTAACATAATGAAAATCTGTATCGTAATGAACACCATTATAGTACAGGTTCGGCATATCTAATAATACAATTAAAGTATGGGAGAAGAAAAAATAAAATAAATGTCATACGTAATAAATACATTTAAATATGAGTTACGCACCCATCATTTTAAATCTAGAAGGATGTTCTGCCAGTGGGCAATAACAGAAATTAATGCCCAGGCAATTCTTTTGATAACAAGTTATTTACGGATAAAGCTACTTTTCATACTAATGGAATAGTTAATAGAAGAAATTTTCATTATTATTCAAATAGATTGTCAGCATAGATGGAACATAAATGGCATTCTTGGTGATCCCATTATAGGACCGCATTTCTTTGAAGGTAGTATTAATGGACAGCTTATGCGCACTTTCTGTCATCCTACAATTGAAATTCTTTAGCTGGTATACAATTTTTTTGACATTTCCCCAGTATATACAAAAATTATATCTCTTAGCTAATTTTTCGAAAAATTCATTATAAAATCATGCATGTCAACTAGGAGGAAGCAACTCATTAAATTTCATCCATTCAATTTCAATTTCGCAGCAAATATCGTGGGTCACTATACCATATTCAAATAAAAACATAAAGTTGGCAAAGTTGTCAAAAAATGAAAATAGCTCAAGAATGGTCACTTTAAAGTAATAACGTTTTACATGTTTTTGTTGCGAAATTTAGTAAGCAATTCAAAAATGAAATGACATACAGGCTGTTCTATTTGAAACAATTAAGTTTTGGCCAAACATATGCCAAGTAATTTTAATATAGTTTTCTGCACGTGAAATTAGTAATTAATAAGTCGTTTTCGAGGAATATAATTTTATAAAAACATTGAATTTGCTAAGAATTATACGGGGAATACAAAAATGTAATATACGGTGTTCCATAAAAAAAGAAACTATAACTATGATCAATCAGTAAATAAAGCAACTTTTAGCGTCTATCATAGAGAAAAAATCGCTTCGAAATATCTATTCTCATAAAGTGTCACAAGCTGCCTTCCCCACGAAGATTACTCACTCTGCATTGTTATTTTTGTGTTTTATCAGCCTTTTTATTTCAAGTATGTTCTATTTGTTACTCTCTCGTTTTCTTCTATGCTTTATTTCTTTCTTCCATTTACTGTTACACAATTACCTAATTAAAATATTTAATTTTTGGAAATAATTCTTATATCTTCCTTACCATCATTTTTTTTTTTTTGAGATCATAATGTATTCTGTTTTACTGTGATTGATTTCTTCATAAGTTAACATAATATTCTCAAAATATAATTTTATGCAACAAAGGAAAGTGTCCGGTTTACTGAATTAACTCAAAAATTAATCAGCTCTTGTGACTATAAGTGCAAATAACTTTAGCCGTTTAGGCGCAATCGTGGAAACACTGAAAGAGACATCATTCGAAAACTCGTTTTCATTATTTTCAAAATATTTGATAATCTCTTCATTATCACAATCAAAGTCTTTACATATATAAACACTCAAACAAAACTAATGTATTTTGTCTGACCACTTGCATTTCTTCCTAGATGTTATCCAAACAAATTATATTTGTTTTCGCTGGAATTAATGGTTAATATAGACCGAAGCGATTCGAACTTCAAAACTGAGGGTGAAATATTTATTTATAAACTCATAAGTAGCATATATTTGAAACAAATACAAATTTAAGAATCCTTTTGTACAAACACAAAACTAAAATGTCACGTGACAAGCTTTTAAAAAAATGTAATTGGTTAAAGAGCAACTACTAGGAAATTACTTAGTTTGACAGAGAAACCAACTGATATCTTCTCTTGACATTTCTTTAAGCCTGTTTTACATTTATCAATTAATTCGTGAATTAAAACATGAATTTATATACAAATAAATTGATGATCTAGAATCATTTTACACTTAACAATAAATTCATGAATATTATGATAACCAACCATAATAGTAAATTTTAAGTCAATTAAATTGTCTTATCTTACGATCTTGACTATTGAATTTGAGGTAATGCGTTACGCTTATTATACGACGAATATTGTAAAAAGAAATTATGAGAAAATAATAAGAACAACCGCTTTAACAACGATTATTGCTGCGGTCACAATTTTGATTAGAGGTATGGAGGTACGAGGAAATTGCAGATAGTGGGTGAGACCATGGTTAAGAAATGAGCAACAAGGAAATTTAAATTCTGTGGAGCAAAAATTTTAAGAAGGTCCCGGTAAATTTAATTTTTTTTAAGAATGTCCAAAGATTCTGTTGAGAAACTTTTACAAATGGTAAAAAGTACCATTAGGAATAATAACATTCTTTTGAGACTCAGTATCTGCATGAGACAAACTTATTATTAACTTGCGTTTTTTGGCCACTAGTGAAACATACCGAAGCCTGATGTACTTTTTTCGGGTTTCGGAATCAACAATTTCACTCTTTGTTCCAGTTGGTTGCCGAGCCCTATATTCAGCATCCAGAGATGTTTATTTAAAGGTATATTCACTGCTTCTCTCATTAAATAATACAAACAAAACAATATATGTTGTAAGTGCCAAGTACTGTAGAAGAATAGAAAAATATAGCGAAGAAATTTAAAGCAACATGGAAATGTGCTTCGTCTCTCAAGAAGTGCAGGATCAACATATTACAATTACAAGGGTGATAATAGTATAGTTCTGGAGTTGTTGATACTAAATACAACTTTATTTACATCGATGTTCACTTGTTTCTGCTCTTACACGAGATACATTGAATATTCCTCCATATAAATGCCTATCAAATAAAAATAAACTGGTTCCATATGTATTTGTAGCAGATGCACCTTTCTCATTATCAGAGAATATTTTACAACCATACCCTATCTGAAACATGACTCACGAACAACGTATATTTAACTATAGATTAAGTAGAGATCGGAGAGTTATCGAGAATGCTTTTGACAACAATTCAATTGAGTTCAGAAAAAGTGCAAGTCATAAGATTGGCTTGTTGTGCTCAACAAAATATTTAATGGCGGAGTGCTCTACCTTTGTACAAGCTGATGACAAAATTGATGACACCTTTTTGTAAATAATGAAGGAAGACTACTATGGCAGGAAGATTTAAAAATTTCTGGTTGTTTCTATATATTTGTATATATAAGAAATTAAAACAAAATAATTTTTTTTCGGGTTAATGCAATCCTTGGATGCATGCCTTAAACACATCTTTAGCCAAGTCACTGTCCTCTTTTTTCTTTTGCTTTTTACCAAGCCCTTTGTCATATCGTCCCAAATTAATTTCCCTTTAATTTGTTCATCCTATATATAATTGCAACATGAAAAAGAAATACATGCAAAATGAGTGTCTGTGGTATGTGTCTTAAGATTTGTTTTACCAACCACTGATAGCAAAGGTTCATTTTCAACTTGAGTTTGTGAGAGGTTCGATTCACTCTCACTTGATTTGTGACCTCCCCGCAGAAAGTTAAGTCGCTCGAAGCACCACATCATCGCTTGTACCAGCACCACTATTCTGACTTTTTTTTAAATTATGTTCCTTAAAATATTGTGTATGGAGACCATTATTTTTTTTTAATGCCTGCAGAGATTTATTAAGAGACTGGAAGTACTTAGAGTAGAATTTTGAATAATTTTTGTATAAAATAATTTTTAAAATTGTATTATTTGAAACACTCATACGTATAAGAAAGTCGTGTGGTGGCAACACCTCATTTTTATTAATTATAGATCTGATTAATTTTCAATCTTCATGTGGATACTTTGGTTGATATGAGTGTTATTGTTTGCTACAATTATCCTTTGAACAATTTATACCATGTAATATAATAGGTATCAATATTTTCTATGTTATTTAATAATTTATTTTACCCTTACAGGGGATATTTAAAAATATAACAATAGATTATCTCCAAAATTAATGGTTTATTTAATAAATTTTACAAAATTAAATAAGATTTCATTTCTGTAATTATCAGCAAAGAAAAAAATATATTTTTTTTTAATTGCAGATAATTGAATAAATTTATATATGTGTCTTGAGAAGCACATACTTGCCTTAACTCTTTTAAAGAACGTTTACGTTCACATACTGTTGTAAAAATTCCATTCTAACCCCTCGGACCTATGGGGCATTTTATAAGGGACGACGGATTTATCGGTCAAAAAGTATGCGAAAACTTTATAAGGGTCAAATAGAAAATGATGATGGTCAACGTATATAACCAGTTTGGTCTCGGGAAAAATAAAAAAATGTCTATAGGCACCCATACACATGTCTTTTACGTGTGTTGAGTGACCATGATAGTGCTATATTTAAATAAAGCAACCCTTTTTTGATGCAAATTCACACGAAGAAGGGACACTGCACGATTGTCTGTTATTTTATTTTCAAAGGACAGTGCGTTGTACTCAAACGCGATCATATACATACATAGAAACGTCTGTATTTACAGAGTGTTTGGTAATTGTAAGTCCATGTTGAAATTATTATATTGATTGAACGCTCAAATATAAACGTCTGCTTAATTTTACGTTTGTTTTGTAGCAAAACAACATATATGACATATTTGAAAGTATATTATTACTATGTGTGATATATACGGGTGAATCACATGATATATTCGCCATTGTAACTTTTAGTACCTAACAATTAATTTGAATTTAGAAATTAAGATACTAAATTAGTTTAATAAATTAATTAGTGCTTATTAAAATAGAAGAGCGCAAAAGACAATTAGGCATCGTGCTTTCGAAATTTGAAGTAAAATATTTTTTCTATTGCAACTGAAAAATAAGAACAAAAGCGTATAATGAGTTTTCTTCTAAAATTATAGTTAATGGGGGGGGGGGGAGGTGGGGGGTTGAAGCCCTAACTGAATTAATTAAGTTAAATTTACAAACTTTATTTTTTATACAACTTATTATAAAACAAAATAAAATCACTAGTGTTTTCTTAGAAAGGTGCTGAAAGATATCTCTCAATTCATCAATACATTTTACTTTCATAATATTTACAAAGACAATTTCTTCTGGAGAACTGATTAGATTTTCAGTGAAATCTGTATAGATCGGAAGTACTAGTTTACTTCAGTGAAAAAATAAATTACACCTGAATTACTAAGTTTCTAAAGAATATAAATGTACTAAAAAATGAATTTCTAAAACAACTAATGAAAAAGGTTTTTCGAAATTTTTACCAGAAGCATGTTTTTTCTTCTATCGAAACATAATTTTTTGCAAATATCATTCCAATTACGCGTTCTAACAGATAAAAATAAAATATACAAGGGATTTTCTTTTAAAAAATTGTATTTTATTTCAAAACTGGAAAAACTGATCTTCATTGGTTTTACATGCCTGTGTCTTATTGAGCGTTAAAAAAATATTGGTGTGCTAATTCAAACAATGTTGTGTCTTTAATAATAACACAATTATAACATTTCCTTAGACAAATATAATAATATAATAATAATGCCTTTAGTTATTTATTTCATAATACACAATAAGCATAAATACGTCAGTAACAATATATAGTACAAATAAATTCTACATTATATACTCTATTTAAAATCAATATTGATACTATACAGTTATCTACTAAAATGTTTTTGATATTTGTTTTAAATGTTGTTATTGCAATATTTTCCTATCCTCCCGGAATATACATAGTTGTACATTTTTAATATTTGTGTAACTACACCTCTGAGTATTTTAGCCGATGTTGTTTGTTGCATTGGCAAACTAAGTTTTTTGTTCTCACGTGTGTCGTATTTGTGATTGCTTTTATGTTGAGATAAAAGGTAATATTGTTTTTTTCCAAAACACACACATTTATACATGTAGATCCCAAACACTTTTCTTTCTTTAGATCTAGCGAATAACCAAGTAAATCAGATAGTCTTTAATTAATCTTTTCGATTGTATAAGTACCTATAATAATAATAATGGCATATATTTATGCAGATCTCTGGAAAATATTATTTGCACATGTCAAATTATATATTAAAAAACCCCACAAATATTTTTTCTAAAAACATTTGTTATATACTCTCATGAAATATTCATCTTTATCGTAGAAAACCAAACATTTGACTTAGTATAATTATTCTGTGTTAAATACTAATCAACTATGTATAAATTGTTCCATGTCTTTGTTACTTTATCTCCTTGCCGTAAGAGGGAAGAACTGGCCTGATCATTTATTTTCCTTATTTGTAGTACTCTAGATAATTATTATTCGGATCTACTCAAGCCCTTACTGTCCACAGTGTTCTGCTAATGTTTTTCGACGTAATATTTGGAACTTTATCTCATATGATGTCATATTATAAAAAAAATGACAAATTTGGACAGAATGTCGATAAAATTAAAATTCATTCTTTTTCTACGTATCTTTTTATACATATAGACATTAACGTTTGCCTGCTTATCGCCCTTTTTCTATAAATGAAATAGGTTTTACGAAATTTTGTGTGTCTACATTAATAAACACCTTAAAAGAACCGACTAGTTTTCTGTTATTAAATATTATATTGATAAAATTAAACACGTATACACTTAAAATTATGAATCACACTGTATATACTTTTATACATAATTATATTACATATACACATATACGTGTGTTTATATTGTATATAGAGTCTATATTGGTTGCTCAGCGTAAAATCCTAATTCAAGGTCACTTCACAACGAATACGCATTTCTTGTGTAAACTTAAATGTCTTTGCAATTAACTTTCATACCTGAAAAAGTAGCCCCACTTACAAGAGATGAATGTTTTTCTTACAATACTAATTAGTCTCCTTATTGTATATATATATACATATAAGTTTGTTATAGATCTTGTTTTTTGTCTCTTGACGGTCAACAATTTTAGTAATTTCAATAGATGAAAAAGTATAGTTTTAGTATGGTAATATTAAATGTCGAAGTTAAGATTGCATAATTACCTATATCAAAACTACATTATATAAAAGCTCTAGTCGGCCCTAGAAAAGTCATTCTTATAAGTTTTATTTATCATATTTATATTAAACGTAAAGTAAAATTATAGTTTTAAATCTTTATTTAACAATCAGTGAATTTACTAAAAATCAGTAATGCTTCAATCATAATATCCACCATTTATTGAAGCTTGTTTCTGCTAATGTAGATCATCGTGTCATTCATATACATACTCGTATGTTATATAATAACGAACCTAAAAGGATATTTTGTTGTTCTGTGGATGCAACTGTACTAAATTACAGGTATTTTTTATTAATTTACAGGCACTTTTTACTTATACGTTGTATAAGGAAGTATTTTGATGATGAAAATCTTCGACCTGGAGATTTTTGCAGATGTGCACGTTTTGAGGTCCCCTGATATCGAAAAAGTGGTTTTTAAAAAAATGTCTGTCTGTCGGCTGTGTGTCTGTCTGTCTTTAACCACGATAGCGGTCAAACCGCTGGAGATATCAATTCCACATTTTGTATTTACATGTATAATCTGCCTCTTGAGAACTGATTAGATTTTCAGCAAATTCGGCCGACCGGAAGTAGTAGGTTACTTCAGTGAAAAACTCGAATTTTGCCAAATTTTCGTCAACTACTACGTTTAGACAAATTTATAAAGAATTCATATGTACTTAGAATTAAATTTGAGAAGAATTTTATAAAAAAAAATTTTCGAAATTCCTTCCGGAAGTAGGTTTTTTATTCTTATCAAAAATCGGTTTTTTGCAAATATGTCGTAAATTATGCATTCTATATATATTTATGAAGAGTACAAAAGTAATTAAAGTTGGATTTGGAATATTTTTTATATAAATAAAATTTCAAAATTCGGACCGGAAGTAACACATTAATACGTATAAGAAAGTCGTGTGGTGGCCACACCTCATTTTTTACCATTCCATCAATTCCCACCGATTTAAATTTTTTAACTAACAATTCTCTATTTATTGCGTCAGAAGTCCTAAAATCGATAAACACTGCAGTGATGATTTTTTCGTCATCCATTTCTTTTTAACATGTCTCCTACGTTTACTATTATAATCCCATATGAATGTTCTTATTTGAAGCTTTATTGTCACTACTCTACCATTTCGATCGCAATATTCTCCAAACTGCCAATTTTAATAATCAAATAAACGTCAGTCGAATGTTAAGAAAAAACTTTATTTGTGTTCGTTTTTGAAAGGTGTTTCGAACTATAAACCAGATCTTTAAAAACGTTTTCCACAAGTAGAAATAATAAATCTAATGAATTTTAAAACAGAAGCCCTTTTTTGGCCTCCTTAAATACGACAGTTTTAGGATCACATGAAGAAATTTCAAGGAATTCTTGCTTTATTAATTATTCTTACTGGCTAATTACTGTATTTAAACACGAAAGGCGAATATTTATTCATGAACTTTTTAAATTAAGGATGTATATTATATTTATATATTTAATGGGCAGGGTGACCACATGGTAAGATGGGTAAGTGTTTTCAAGTGTAGTGGAATGTAAAAAAAATCGGTAAAGGATCCCTACATCTCCCGTTGTCCCTAGCTGTGGACGACTTAATTAACAGCTTTTCCATTCTAAGGAAGTCGAGAAGTAACCTAGACATTAATCAATGACAAGTTTATTTAAGCTTAGGACTCATAAGTGGGATGCACCACAAGCAAAATGATACGATGTAATCATTTTTCTCGTTAATCTGATGGTAATAAACTTTGTATTATATATCAAAACACACTTTGCTTATGTTGAATAGTACTGTAAATGTTCTTTATTGTCAATATTCTTTCATTTAAGTGAAAATTATTATTTTGTCAGTGTGAAAAATATTATGTGAAAATATAATAATAATAATAATAATTTTTATTAAATTGCCCAAAAGGTCACCCCAATACAGACAATATAAACAAATCAAAAAGATAATACATATGTGAAAATTGACAACAACAAACATTAAAATATATACAACTAATGAAAAATATCATCAGCAAGACTATTGAAGTTCCTGGCAGAATGCACCATAGGAGGCCTTAGCAGAATATTTGTTCTGGCAGTGGGAAGCAGAAGCGTTTCACTCACCCTTAAGCATTGACGAGGCACTCGAAAGCCAATTTCTGCTAACAAATCCAGAGAGTCTATCTTAAACAGAATGATATTATTTACAAAAGCAGCACTAATTTGGTGTCGCCTTGCTTCAAGCAACCCAACCTCATGTCGATCCAGGAGCAACTCATAGTCAAACCCACGAGGAGGGTAAGATCCATCTACTTTATAACATAAATACTTTAGGAACCTGCGCTGTACTGATTCAGTTACATTAATATAGTAATTATATATAGGATACCACACGACAACGGCATATTCTAACTTGCTAACAACCAGTGCATAATAGAGTGACTTGAGTGTAGCTATGTTGTTAAAATCTCTGCAGGTGCGAATAATGAAACCCAATGCTTGAAATGCTGACGCATGTAACTCCAAGATCTTTGACATGCGTTTTGCGGTTAATTGCGATGTTGTCAATAGAATAATTCTTGCAAAATCTATTGGGTTTTCTGGTAAACGAAACAAAACAGCATTTGTCGATGTTCAACTTCAATTTATTTAAAGAGCACCAATGTGTGACTCGGTCCAAGTTCTCTTGAAGAAAGGCAGTATCCTGAACCCCATCAATACGATGAAAATTTT
Organism: Amphimallon solstitiale; assembly: GCA_963170755.1. Classification (NCBI taxonomy): domain Eukaryota; kingdom Metazoa; phylum Arthropoda; class Insecta; order Coleoptera; family Scarabaeidae; genus Amphimallon; species Amphimallon solstitiale. The sequence continues at coordinate 57,997,235 of OY720684.1, forward strand.
TTTGAATCATCCGCATAACCCAAAACATTACTATCGATTGAAGTTATCAAATCATTGACAAAGATGTTAAATAATAAGTGTCCAAGATTGAATCCCTGCGGAACTCCAGAGGTAGAAACATACATCCCTGACTTGTAGCCATTATAGTAAACGAAGTTACTTCTTTCAGCAAGGTAAGAACCAAGAAGGGTTAACAGTGAATTGCTGAAACCGAACAAACTCATTTTAGTCAGGAGAACGGCATGCTCAATGCTGTCGAAAGCTCGAGAGAAGTCAGTGTAAATAACATCCATCTGCCCCCCTCCCCATCGTCCAGTATTGCACATAAAGCCTGAGATAATGTGGCGAGATTCGAAGTGGTAGACCTCTTGGACATAAAACCATGTTGGCACGGCGACAAAAATGATTTGATACTGCTGTATATATGTTCATATTGTTTAGCCTCATACACCTTGGCAAAGTTTGGTAGGATTGATATTGGTCTATAATTATTAATATTGGTATTATCTCCCTTTTTGTGTATAGGACATATACAAGCTACCTTCCAGGACTGAGGAAAGACAGATGCCTGCAGAGATAAATTAAGTATTCTGCAAAGAGGCTGAGTAAAAATAGACGCACAATCACGAAGCAGGAAGCTGGGAATATATTCTTCGTATGTGTACTTTCTGTGTTTAAAGCGAAATTTTTGTTTATAAAAATTTCGATAATTAAATGTTTCAAATATAGAAACAATGTATTTACAAGTAAGTTATTTATTGTCATTTTCAACAAGTTATTTGAGTTCATATGACTATAGGTAACACTATTCGAATTATTAGATAAAAATATAGGTATACTAGGACGTTAATAAGAAATATTTAAACCAATAGTAACTTAAAAAATACTTGAATGAATATATAAACATGCAGGAAAAATCATGTGAATTTATATTATCTTTTATCGAAGATGAAGAGTAAATAAAGTAAACGTTCAAATTAATATTTTTAATTTTTTTATCTAAATAAATCAGTTATATTCATCGTACCTTCTAATAATTTTGTACCTTTCAAAGTATTTTTCTTTAATTTTCAACTAGTAATCAGGATGCATTTTAAGTTTTAATTTTTTTTTTTGTGTTAAATTTTATATCCAATCTTCTTACATATAAGAATCCACTCGAGTCGTTAATATAACCTTACTGCCAAATTGTTTCATTTAACTTTAATAGGGATTTTATAATTTAAAACTCAAATTATAATACTTATCTTTCATGTTCATACAATGAAATATCAATGTAATAACTTATATATTAAAGAACGAGTTCCCTAAGGCAGGTTACGTTCAAATTTATGGAATTTCATGGGTATAGTAGTACTAATATTCAATTCTGAAGTTATCAAAACTTGTGTAAAGTTGACATCAATGCTTAAGATTAGTCAGGATAGATCTAATTTAACTAGTATTGTGTAAAATAATAATATATTGTTAGGTAATAATATAAATTAAATAATATTGTTACATCGCTTAGCGTGGATTGAGGATTTTATAGTTGACATTTCTTTTGAATTTGAGTAAATGTCGACAATTGACATTATATTTTGATGCTACCCACTCACTTATTTATTAGTGCACTTTTTTGGCTGTTTTAATAGCTTTGTTATATAGACGCAAAATGTAACAAATACATTTTCGTTTCCTTCCTCTTGAGTTCGTAATTTTATAGATGTTCCCATGTGTATTACTCGACTATCTATTGGACATCGAAGCTCCTGATTTGCATAATCATATATTATTTTTTTAAAAATGAAATATGAGTGTATAAGAATGGGTAGAACTCGGCGAGGTACCGTTAGATTTAGTTTGTATGATAATTTCCGAAGCAAAGAGTTTCGTATACCTATAAAATTAACATATGTAACACTGTCGCATGATGTATAGGATCAATTTTTATTTTCAACAATATAAATAATAGGAATATATGTATATGTATGTATAACTAGGCGCATTGCTCTTATATGTACAGACGTCTCTACCCTGGTAACATACCCTACAGAAAAAAAGGAACTCAAAGTAAGAACCCTTTCTTATATTATCACTCACGCCTATAAGTTTTTATAGAAGCCAATTTCATATACTATGTAGATACGTAACAGCTTTCGGGTGTATGTCTGAAACGAACTCAATACGTATTGATTTATTGGTTTGTGTATTTGGATGCCTCAGTGATATAATTTAAAACGTGAAAATAACTGTACGTTGAAAATATTTTATATTCAAATGCCTATGTTATTCCCTATATTTTTAATTAGTTTTTCAAAGATTATTTATGTATATTACTGAATTTTCACTTAACTATGTTTCTCTTTCTACACACATAGATCAATATATGTATCATACATACAGTAGGTATGTTATTTGTCGCCTGTTATTTACGCCTGTTATTCATATTAATTAAACACATAATTATTTTTAAGGAGTGTCAATAAATGAATTAGCAATTTTGAAATAACACGAGCTCCGATATCTCAGTAGAAACAACAATAATAATAATGACAGACAATAATATAATTTATTGTAATGTTTATGTTTCTCGTGTTCTTCTAGAAAGTGTTATGAATTATATTGGTTCATTAAAAGACCTTAGCGTAGAAAGGCTGTATGCCACATTAGAGAGGTTTGAAGAAATTTCAATTCAAAATAGCAGTGAGACATTATAAATACCAACAAAGAAAAAAGGAAAATCCACGTTGTTTAACACTGATAAACTTACACTTTTTTAAAAACTTTCATTTGGAAGAATATGTGGCTTACACCTTCGTTATACCAAAAATACTTCCATCTTCATCCATGTCTTCTAGGGTGTTGTCATTATCAAAATTGTCATGATAGGGATCAATCTTTAACGCACCTATTATTTCGTAGAACCTGTAATTTTTTTCTGGTATGTATTATATACAGGTTGTCCCAGAAATAAAAAGACGGAGTAGCAGGTATGTAAGGTCCGAACAGAAACAGGCCCAAATATACCGCAATAACGAATAAATTAAAAATTTAATTTCTTATGTTGTTTTTTAGATAAAAAAAATTACATTGCGGACCTGGCACAGAATGTATGTTTATAAATACACGTAAGAATGCTCATTTGTAAATAGAAACGAACACGCATTCATAGAAAAATACGTTTTTATTTGTATAAAACGGGAAAAAAAACGTTAAGTCGTACTCATTCTTATAAAACATATTTTTTGTCCGATGCGTCTAGATAACGCAGCTATGTAGTCGGTTGTTGACTTAGATGGGCGACCCACTTTGTTGCAGACAATAAAAGATTGTTTTTATTTTTAAAATAGGAAGATTGTTGCTCTTTAATGTGTTTGTAGTCGGAAACAGCTGATTATTATTATTATTTTTGAATATTCAATAAATCGTAGTTTTTCTAGCTTTTATTACAGTAAATATCAAGAATGTAACTATTTTTTTCTAGCAGGTGTTTGATATTTATTGTGAATTATCTATTCCTCCTCCTTTCTTTTTAACACAAGTAATATGGTGGTCCTGAAAAGGACCGATTGTGAAAGTGAAGCAGGTGGATATTTAGTCCAGGGTCGGCGTAAGGCCAATTGAATTCTTCATTATTTTTTTCTGCCGTCTGCGCACGAATAAAGACTTGATATTTTGAGGGTACGTTTTTACACAATCTAGCTTCCGATATCTGCTACTCCGTCTTTTTATTTCTTGGACACTCTGTATGTTCAGTTTAACTGGTTATATATATTTTTGTATTTGTGTTGACTAATGATACTTTTCTGAAACCTCATATTGATCGTTTTAAAATTCTCATTCCAAAGGTGCTTTATTTTCATTGGATTTACAGTCTCTCTCTCAAATCTAAAAACACCATATTTAGCTAAAAGAAACCACGCCTCTTTCATCGGTGAATTTTTTCCTTGTAATATTCTGTTCCAAAAATTTAAATAAAAAAATCGTCGGTTTTTATTGGAATCACTTCACTTGACTGTTTTGTACTAGTCCATGGATGAATATATATTATATTATATGTAAGCGACACATAATGGCTTTCTGCTACTTGATACACTTGATCCCAACATTTCTCTTAAACTTTTAAACTGTTAGAGCAAAATTGATTTTATATACCCAAAAATACTGGTTTACGCCTCGGCATTTGGCTCATATGCCTTTCCCTCAGAAAATTTTGCAAATTGAAAAAAGGAACTCGTTGGGAGCTAAATCTGGTGAATAGGGTGGATGCAGAAACAATTTAAACTTAATTGAGTTCAATTTTGACATTGCTACAGTGCACCTGTCGAAACAGGACTTTTTTCTTGGCAAAATACAGACGGTTTTTTTTATTTGTTGCTTTCAGTTCATCTTGCATCGCAGCGTAATATTGTTCTTTGATTATTTTATCCTTTGTACAGCAATCGATAAGAATTAAACCAACCGTACCCCAAAAAGCTGTCGCCATTACTTTTTTGTCACGGAGAACGATCTCTGCCATCTTCGAAGTTGGATCCCCTACCACAATTCACTGCCTTGATTTTTGTTTGGTCTTAAGCTTATGGTGTATCCATGTTTCATCGGTGGTTATATTCCTGCAAAAATTCTGCGCCACATGCTTGTCCTTACGCTCTTTTGGTCCAAATCCCATTCTTGGTGTACATTTTTGTGATCCCTTTCAAAAGCAAGAGCATAGAAAATAAGTTGAAATAGTGCATCTCACTTGTTCACTTTTATTTTGTATATCTAACTTTTCAAACAGCCACTTGAAGAGTCTAATGGTGTCAGCTCTGGAAACATTGCTCCCAACTAATAGAATTATTAAAATCAAACCTTTGTTTGAAATGAACTGATGCTGTCAGAAATTGGTTTTAATTTTCAGAAACTATTTGAAATACTCCGCATTTTTTCTTATGTTTAACTGCAATTGTAATTTTACTTTTTTAAAATGTAATGAAATGTATATCTTTCACCAATCCTGATTCAATAAAGGCCTCTATGGAATACGCTTATATGGTATTCTCTCTCTATGAATATCATATTCACCAGCTTTATTTGGTTCAGTGCAAATTTGTAAAATTTCTATAGAATTAGGTTGATGGTACGCTGACCATACTCTATTGTTAACCCATTTTGATGTAACTTTACTCAATTTTAGGAACAATTTTTCGAGTGTATTTTTATTCTTTATTTGTAAAATTTCTATAGAATCAGGTTGATGGTACGCTGACCATATTCCATTGTTAACCCATTTTTATGTAACTTTACTCAATTTTAAAAACAATTTTTCGAGTGTATTTTTATTCTTTAATTATTCTGCCTTACAAATAAAACTTGCTGTAGCCTGACCTGCAATGCGTTATTTGCGTAATTTCAATTTGACATTTCAGAAAACTAACATCACGGCTAGATCGCTTGTTTATTCAATTTGCTCTAATTTTATTTTTTTTTATTTATGAGCATTTATTAGATTCACTTTCCATTCATTTTGTAGTTTAGATACTCGATAATTGGAATAAATTGTCTTATAAATGGTTTTTTTAACTATTGAGCAATAAAGCTTATTATGAAATTTACAAGAAAATTTAGGAAACACTTTAGAATAATAAACCAATTCCTAATTATTACAAAATTACTTATTCGTACATTTTATTTCATAACCAGAATTATTTGGAATACAACTTGAAATATCAACTAACCTGTGGTGTAAGTGTTAATGTATAATTGATTTCTCTTCCTGAACTTGCTTTACGAATTATTTCTATTGGATTTTATATTTAACTTAATTTATACTATTTTGAATTGATTCTATAGTTTTTTTTTAGTAAAAACTGGATTTTATAATTTGACTATAACTTATCGAAGTCAAAATTATTTACTTTCTAGCAAATTGGTTTGCTAGAAAGGGTTTCTATGCTATTTATTTCTACCCTATCGACTATAAACGTATATCTTCATAACATAGTCACATCATATTAATAAATTTCTAGATTAATGATTTTTGCAATGCGTTATGATCAATAATAGTATTTAATTGTGTGTATGCAAAGTATATGAATTAAATTTAATATACTATAATTATGATTATATATTATTACTTTCACATTATTTCAGTTCCATTAATTCTGTCCTGACTATTCATTTACTAACCTATTAGATACAAAATTAAACTGTAATATTATTATAAATAATATTACCATAAAATGAAATCCATTAATATCATATATTTAAAAACAATTTTTCCAGGTGAATTAGATATTTTAGTCTGTTTTACACTGTTAGAAATATTGTCTTGATCTAAGAAAATATTTTCTTCCGTATATACAAAGATTTAATGTACTTGATGTAACACGGTCCGTTTTATTACAAGTAAATTAAAGCTTTGTATAATTTTTTTCTTAAATCAGGACAGGACAGTGTATGATAAGCCTTCATGTTGTGATAGAAACAGATGTATTGAATATTGTTCTGTTGCAACTCTAATAATTTATCATTATTCAAAATATATTACTTATATAACAACAATGTTATTCTGTTTTGCTTTATTAAACATACTATTTCATCTTTTTACTGCTAATTTAACATATAGCGCTTTTATTTTTTACAAGGACTATTGCAGAACTACACCAAATTTTGCAAGTATTTGCATATTCTGTCTGTATTATACTATGCTATCAATAGGCATAGAGGAACAACAATAGGCTATATTTACAATATAATTTCGTAAATATCACAATAATGTTGATTGTCGTAACAATTACTTTCCCGTGGTAGCATGCTAATATATGTAAAAATGTCATTAACTTAGTTTATAACTATGCAATATTTTTTTTTGAGTTATACATTAGATTATAATATAAAGAAAAATAGACAAAAATAAAGCTCTGAAGATACTATGGTTAGATATTCAGTAGTACCTCTTTTAAAACATTTGATAAAAATTTGGGGTCAACAAACCGGTATCTCCCCCTTTTGTAGACCACTGTCCAGAGGGTAGGAAAATATCAAAAGGAAAGTGCCATCGTAAACCCTTCTTTCTTTCTTTTTTCTTTTTTTCTTGAAAAGGACAAAGACTACGTCTTGTAAGGGTAGTAATATTTTATACCGGTCAAAAGCGATGTGAATATGAAATCCAAACAATATTTTGCAACTGTCGAGGAATTTAACATAACTCGCGCTTGCAGCACTGACGTGTATACATCATACATGTATATGTAAAGAAATTGTTGATTTATAAAGATAGCATATACCTTATAAACTCCTGTCAAATAGCATTGGCGAAATGAAGTCATCGGTTATTGAAATGTGTGAATTGATTGATATGTAATGTTGTTGATGTGTTCATGCATCCATACGGATTCGATATATCTTGTTACTTGCCTGGTACGCAAACACAATGGCTTCATGCGTGCACACCTTTTAAAAGCCTGCACGCATACAAGCGTACACGTACATATACATATGCCGCTGGATGAAAAAAAAGCAACCCTTTGTTGGGCACAATTTTTATTATGCTCAGGTCTCATCTCCTTCTTAGAAATCATTGAACACTTTACAGTCACAAATCCTGACAAGCAAATACTTAAACAGACATTTCAACCCCTTATGCACGCTGGCGGTTTGTTGCAGTGGTTGTAAAATATAGCCCACCTTTGACTGGAAACTGCATATACTTATCTATATACATATACATAAATTAATTAGCATTCTCATACATAAGTGACAAATTTAATTTAAATATTTAGTTTACATTCTTAAATGGTTCTCATTTTTGGTTTAATAATAGTTTTATTTTAATGAAACAATAGATTGTACTTCCATGCTTTATACACTCTAATTTTACAAAATAGCAATGATATATTGGTAATTAAAGATGAATGTTGTTTATGTTATGTATGATTAAAATTTAAAAATTAATTTACGAAAATTTGACTATCGGAACAAACATGGCGACAGGTACTTCACAGACAGAATAAAGAAGTATATATTCTCCTTTTATTTGAAGTGTTACAAAAATTTGAATTCGTTTGTCATGTTACTAAAGTTCAGAATGGATATATTCCTTCGATGGCGTTCTTATCTTGTTCACTCTTTCAGTTAAAATTTTCGAAAATACAATTTGCTTCATTTGTCGAATCTTCAACTTTAATCACTAATTTATCACCACTTTTTTGTAAAATTAAATACTATCCTTAATAATGATTATGCAGCATTTTGTGATCCCTTTCAAAAGCAAGAGCATAGAAAATAAGTTGAAATAGTGCATCTCACTTGTTCACTTTTATTTTGTATCGTTGATTAATATATTTACCTACGTAATTCTGTATCATGAAAACATATATATAGCACCTGTTCTGTCACTGTAACGTAAGCTTACAAGATTTGTTCTGACAGTCCTCCTCGTGGTGCAATAGGTAGCACATCCGGCTAGTAATCGGATGGTCGTAGGTTCGAACTCGACTTAAAGCGTTTTTTTTTTTAAATATAATACAGTTAAATAATAATCGTTGATAATAGTAAGTGGTATATTCATTTAAATGATTTTTCTAAAATTTCGCTTAAACAGTATTAATAGAGAAGGTACTAGGAAAGATCTGTCGTAAGGTGAAGTGGGGTAAGATCGGACCGCTTTTTGTAAAGTTCCACTTTTAACACATTTATTTTTATGTTTTTTTTTTTTAATATTTAACATATATTGGTATCAAGGCAAAGTAGAGTTAATGCTCTATAGTTTGTATTGAAAAAACACCAATTTTCCTTGTAAATTTTCATTTATACAGAAACTTGTAATAAACTGTACCCACTGCGAACTAGCCCCGCATTCGGGGCAAGTTCGTAAAGGGCTGTTTAAAACCAATTGTAATGTATCTTACTGTATTCTGGGGCAAAATCGGAATCGTTAATAACACATTTACAGAATGCCATTTACCTCATTAAAGTAAGTTGATTTGTTTAAAAATTACACACTTTTAAAGAAATTCCTTTTTTACTTCCATAGAGAAAGATGTAAATAGAAAAACCATGGTCCTCTATCAGTGTAATATTGATAATCACATTTGCAGATTGTACATAAGTTGTCAGAGCTGTCATCTTTTTTTAATACACTTACATTTTTTTTGTGGGCTGCTTGACAGTGATTAATTTATTCATTACTTCTTCTGAGGTAATCACTTCGACTCCTGTTCTAACTCTTTTTTTTCTTTTGAATGTTCGTTTTAACGTTTGTTTTTATAGTTTCCAATAATAGATTTTCAAATGTGACTGATGTTGTTGGTTGAAGACTATCAAAGACAAAAGGAGAACTGTTTCTTAAAGATTGTGGTAACATTTCAGCACTTCTTTCTCCAATGAAGCTAATAGTTTCCTCAACTTGGCAAATGGCTTCTTCAATAATGGATAGTTCCTCGTTCATTTTAGGAGGATCTTTGGCGTTAGCTTCTTGCCATTCTTTCAAGGCAATGGCAGAGAACATGGAGTTTGGAACGACATTTCTTGAAAATGAAAACTTCTTGAAACCATTCATAATTATTTCCGGGTTTAAATCGCGCCAAATATCTCCAATCATTACAGAAAACTGTTTTTTTGGAAGCTTTATTCCAATATTTTTTCTTTGCCACACGACTAATTTTTGATCCCAGGTTGATTTTAATGGTTTAAAGACACTTAGGTCTAAAGGTTGGAGTACGTGACTTGTATGTGGTGGAAATTTTAGAATGGTAACATTTGATTCACGAGCTTTTTCTATTAATTTGATATAAATATGGGTAGAATTCCCATCATATATATAATTGTTCAATTGGTTCAATAGATTTCAAATTTTTTTTTAAAAATAATTTTGAAATACAGTTGTTTCCATCCAACCATTATCAGTCGCAGCATACGTGGTTCCAGGAAAGCCAGTATGCTCTGGGGAACCCATTGATCCCAGATATTTTTTCCTTTAAAAATAATAAGTTTTGGGACTTTATCACCCGAAGTAGACGCTGCTAGTAGAACTGTTATGTTGTTTCTTCCAGGAGCACTTATTACTAGTGTGCAAGGCAGGTGTTTCCACCAACCACTTTAGTTTTAGATTGGTCAGTGTAAAAACTAGACTCGTCTAAATTCCAAATACTGGAAGGAGTGTTTTCTAATCTTACTTCTTTTATGGTATTTTCCAATAACGCAGAATATTGTTGGATCATAAAGGGATTGCAACCTCGTTTACGGGCCACTTCTACCGCTTGTTTTTTTTTATACTTAAATTATGTCTCTTTTTAAACCCTACAAACCACTCTTCTCCAGGGAGATCGTCTTTGAACGGGGTTTTGAGTTTGTTTTCTTTAATAAACTGCCTACCCAATGCAAACACCTCTTTTCTGGGCAACTCGAAACCATATTTTCCCATTGTCAGGAGACTATTTTTCGTGTTCTTTTGAAATAGTAGTTGATCTGCCAAGTGATTTATTTATGATGACATGTTTACCTTTTAGACGATCCATTATGGTGCTGAGCGGTAGTTTATATCTTTTGCTAGCGTTAAATGCATTTATACGTCCAGCCCTAATTTCTGCTAAGGCTTCCTCAAATGTTTCTGTGGTATACGATCTTCGATTTGTTTTCCTAACGTAATTTCGAACCATTTTGGATCGAAAAATGTTCATAAATATAAGTGTTGGAAGAAAATATCAGAAGAAATAACCAAAATATATGAACAGCGCAGATCACTGCGATCTTGCCCCGCTGCATGCTCCGGTCTTACCCCGTGCACTAATGTTTTCGGGGGAAGACCGAAGTAGCGGTTTTCTCAGTAAATTTTGGACAATTGATGTAATTTATTTATTTAATGTAAACTTTAAACAATATTCTCCATACTTACCAAAAACAAACTAAAAAAACACAAAATTTCCTTAAAAATCACGACACTTTGCTGGACGACTCTAGGTTTGTTGCACACTGCACAAGAAGTTGTACTCTATAATGAATATATAATACGCTTATTCCCCCACATGCATGAGAGACATCTCTATGGATCGCCTCATATTAATTTAATACAGGTTTCTAACTACTAGCTATTATATTCTCTTTTATAAATATAGACCGATTACGTTCTTGTCCCGATTACGATCTTACCCCACTTCCCCTTATACGAAATGTTTCTATAATTTTTAAATTTCATATTTTCGTTTATATTATATTTATATTGTTGAGTGGATAAGTTTCATATTACAAATCTATAGCTTTTTAAATAATTGATTGAAGACGGAGATACGTGTTGAAACTCCATAATTTACAAGTAAAAATTGAAATAAATTCAAATTGAGTTCAAAACAGTTTTATTCAATTCACAAAAATTGTTTCACCCTACTAGGGCTTCATCAGGTGATGAATATTATAATACAAAATATTTGTATTTTAATTTTAGTTTAAAAAACCATGACTCCTGTTCACCATCACTGGCTGATTTTAAATAATTGATTGAAGACGGAGATACGTGTTGAAACTCCATAATTTACAAGTAAAAATTGAAATAAATTCAAATTGAGTTCAAAACAGTTTTATTCAATTCACAACAATTGTTTCACCCTACTAGGGCTTCATCAGGTGATGAATATTATAATACAAAATATTTGTATTTTAATTTTAGTTTAAAAAACCATGACTCCTGTTCACCATCACTGGCTGATTTTAAATAATTGATTGAAGACGGAGATACGTGTTGAAACTCCATAATTTACAAGTAAAAATTGAAATAAATTCAAATTGAGTTCAAAACAGTTTTATTCAATTCACAACAATTGTTTCACCCTACTAGGGCTTCATCAGGTGATGAATATTATAATACAAAATATTTGTATTTTAATTTTAGTTTAAAAAACCATGGCTCCTGTTCACCATCACTGGCTGATTTTAAATAATTGATTGAAGACGGAGATACATGTTGAAACTCCATAATTTACAAGTAAAAATTGAAATAAATTCAAATTGAGTTCAAAACAGTTTTATTCAATTCACAACAATTGTTTCACCCTACTAGGGCTTCATCAGGTGATGAATATTATAATACAAAATATTTGTATTTTAATTTTAGTTTAAAAAACCATGACTCCTGTTCACCATCACTGGCTGATTTTAAATAATTGATTGAAGACGGAGATACGTGTTGAAACTCCATAATTTACAAGTAAAAATTGAAACAAATTCAAATTGAGTTCAAAACAGTTTTATTTAATTCACAACAATTGTTTCACCCTACTAGGGCTTCATCAGGTGATGAATATTATAATACAAAATATTTGTATTTTAATTTTAGTTTAAAAAACCATGACTCCTGTTCACCATCACTGGCTGATTTTAAATAATTGATTGAAGACGGAGATACGTGTTGAAACCCCATAATTTACAAGTAAAAATTGAAATAAATTCAAATTGAGTTCAAAACAGTTTTATTCAATTCACAACAATTGTTTCACCCTACTAGGGCTTCATCAGGTGATGAATATTATAATACAAAATATTTGTATTTTAATTTTAGTTTAAAAAACCATGACTCCTGTTCACCATCACTGGCTGATTTTAAATAATTGATTGAAGACGGAGATACGTGTTGAAACTCCATAATTTACAAGTAATAATTGAAATAAATTCAAATTGAGTTCAAAACAGTTTTATTCAATTCACAACAATTGTTTCACCCTACTAGGGCTTCATCAGGTGATGAATATTATAATACAAAATATTTGTATTTTAATTTTAGTTTAAAAAACCATGACTCCTGTTGTTGTGAATTGAATAAAACTGTTTTGAACTCAATTTGAATTTATTTCAATTTTTACTTGTAAATTATGGAGTTTCAACACGTATCTCCGTCTTCAATCAATTATTTAAAATCAGCCAGTGATGGTGAACAGGACTCACGGTTTTTTAAACTAAAATTAAAATACAAATATTTTGTATTATAATATTCATCACCTGATGAAGCCCTAGTAGGGTGAAACAATTGTTGTGAATTGAATAAAACTGTTTTGAACTCAATTTGAATTTATTTCAATTTTTACCTATAGCTTTTTGCAAAACGTAGGCCTTTCAGTTGATTTTACATCACAAATCCTATAGGTTCCAAGCCATACGTCATCCATTATTAATAAAATCACAACTATTAACAATACTGTGACATCCCAGTGTTATTATTCCATCAACTTGTGGGGCACCCAAAGACTAGAAAGTATTGTTACTTTTAATAATCTTGCAAAATGTAAAACTGGTGCTTTAATACCAGTCAGGTCCTGAATTTATATATATTTTTCAATTTGTTGTAAATATTATTGTACTGTCTTTAAAGTAACTGAACTAGTCCTTAAGTAATGACAGATATTTAAATTTTCAGTAATTTGGCTTTGATAAAGATAGCAATAACTTTACTATTTGATGTTAAATTGGTATGATGGGCCATGTACGGGTGGATAGTTAAGAGATGAAATTAAAACCTTGGACCTTGTTTTAATTTCATCTCTTATTTGATGTTATTTTCCATATATCGGGTGTTTCGGAATTGCACGGCACTATTGCAGGTACTTGTTCTCCAACATAAAATAAACAAAAAAGTCCATATAAACATATGTCTCAAATTAAGATATTGGAGCATAAACATATTTATTTAACAATACAACATCCAAAAGAACTGTTTAAAGTGGCCACCGATCTAACGGCGTTAGATCGGGAGATCGGGATTCATCAGAGTTTAGTAATCGCATCGTGGAAGCCGCAGCAACTATCAAGAATCATCCTGATGCTATACGATGTGCTAAAGAAGCATGAAATTGTTGTGCTGAATGCTGCATTCAACAAAACGTGGCCACTTTAAACAGTTCTTTTGGATGTTGTATTGTTAAATAAATATCTTTATGCTCCAATATCTTAGTAATAAGTTAATTTGAGATATAAGTTTATATGGACTTTTTTGTTTATTTTATGCTGGAGAACAAGTACCTACAATAGTGCCGTGCAAATCCGAAACACCCGGTATTTATATATACCATAAGACCGCGTGCGTCTGCATTATCGCGATACCTGTAGAGTAAGCGAAACAGATAGAGATGTCTGTGTATTAGAACGGTAAACAAGTAGACGCAGTGTTATACTGGATTACAACAGAGCTAGTATTTCGCATATGCCTATGATGCACTCGTATTTGTCCAAAAAATCCAGATTTATACGGTGTAGTCGGGCAATCGCATTCGCCGTCGCTACCACATATGGGCGTCAGTTCGAATTTTATTATTGCTTAAGAATAACATTTTTTTAGCTAATTACAGGTTAATTGCAATGTTGAATTACAATTCTGTTTTAAGAAGTAAATATTTTATGTTTCAGTATTTTATTATAGTTGAGTTTTTAGATTATAATATTTGTTGAAAAATATTATTTTAGTTAAGAAGTTTTTTTTATTTTAAAGTCTAGGAGTTATTTATTATTTATTTTTGCTCTTTTATGTTGTTTATGAAGCTGTGATGAGTTACTTCACTGACATATTATCAGTGATTATCTGATGCTTCAAACAACTACAAATAATTACTTACAACGGGAACGCATTACCTATTACACTGCTCTTCACTTGATTTGCCTACGAATACATTTATACGTATAACTTATACGCCCGCTGTCGGTGTGGCAATTCAAGTTGGCACGCCCATTTATAGTCGACCAGTAGTTACTAATACATGCATCGTGCTATGAACGGCGGCCACACGGTATATAAATTTAGTTAAAACTAAAGCAATGTAATAATTAGGCTTTATCTGAAGAAGTTTTTAAATTACATTGATGATAAATCGCCCATATAAACCACTTCCGACAAGCAGAAAAAATATATATATTAAATGTAGAACAAAAATTTCTTCGCCTGGAGAAATCTTGTTACTACCATACTTCATTTGAAATTATTCATACACTATAGTAACAAATTGAAAACGTAAGTAGCTAAAGGTGGTATATCAGGTTAGTATACTATATGGATGAAGATCGTTTATTATAATTTACTCACAATTTTAATTTTGGACATACCTAGGTACAACCTCGATTGATTTAAATATTCAATTATATTAAAAGGTGATAAAAGTAATTAGTTCTGGATTGACTATAACTCAAAAAGGTATTGTTACATTTCTTAGCAGATTCGTATAAATAGCACAGCCATATTTCACATGAAAGAAACAAAAATGTTATATATCTTTTGATACTAAAATTTATGCCAAGTGATCAATAGTATTTTTTGAAGTCAGCGAAATATATGTTTGTCTACCGGTTTTTCCTTTTCATCCCGATTAAAAAGGGCACTTTTTCTCTGGCGTTATAGAAGAAGCCGAGCGGCATTAAAAAGCTTCAAATTAGACAGGCTTATCAACTTTCAACACACATGTGTCGTATAAATTTAATGTGCAGACGAGCAGTGTTGTATCTATTTTATTAGTAATACTAGTCGAGTGAGATAATGCTTTTACTGTGATTCACCATGAAGGATGCATTTTACATAGGTGCATGTGTATGTATGTGTTTCTTATATATCAGAAACGAAAAAATGAGATGTGGCCACCACACGACTTTCTTATATGTATAGATCCTCATTGTACTGCTGATGTTGATAGAATTTCATTCATGTCGAAAACTCCTGTATTTATTGCAGGTGTGGTTGCGTAAGTAGATGCAAGTAGACCTTGTAACATACATGCTCAATTTTTTTATTTACTAAGCAATCTTCTATATAACCTTCAGCTACACTAGAAGATTTCCAACCACCATGTTGTTTTAACTGAAGGATATTAACACCATTGACAGCTAAAAGTGTAGCCGAGGTTCTACGGAAACTATGACCAGTATATAAATGTGGATATTGTAAATTTAAGTAAACGGCAATTTTTTTGGCATCTGTCCTATTGTGTTATGTCCAATGTTTTGTCTAGTACATTTACCATTATGTACACTAATAAAGAATTTTGCTATATCTGGAATTGGTCTAATTTTTAAATAGTTTTTAATTATTTTGATCCAAAATGGCTCTATTATTACAAACTTTCGAGACTAACCATTTTTGCTATGGCGGACGTGAATAATAATTAAATCATCTTTCATGATGACATCAGAAATTAATAAATTACACAGCTCATCACATCGGCATGCAATTACAAGAGCAGTCTACAGGGTTATAAATTGTCAATAATTTCAAAGTATTAATATATAAACATACTACCTTAGTTGCAATGTGACATGCGTCGGGTGTCTCAGTAAGGGATTTTATAATTTCCTCTTGAGTAAATACTAATGATTTTTTGGGCTTATAACTTTCATTTTACTTTCTTATACGTAGTATAAGGAAGTATTGTGATGATGAAAATTTTCGACCTCGAGATTTTTGCAGATGTCCACGTTTTGAGGTCCCCTGATACCAAAAAAGTGGTTTTTAAAAAATGTCTGTGTGTCTGTGTGTCTGTGTGTCTGTCTGTCTGTGTGTGACCACGATAGCGGTCAAACCGCTGTATATATCAATTCCAAATTTTGTATTTACGAATATAATCTCCCTCTTGAGAACTGATTAGATTTTGAGCAAAATCGGCAGACCGGAAGTAGTAGTTTACTTCAGTGAAAGAATCGAAATTTGCAAATATTTCGTCAATTACTAAGTTTAAACAAATTTATAAAGAATTCATATGTACTTAGAATTAAGTTTGAAACAAATTGTCTTAAAAAAGTTTTTCGAAATTCCAACCGGAAGTAGGTCATTTACTCTTATCGAAAATCAGTTTTTTGCGAATATCTCGCAAGTCATGCTTTTAAGACAAATACGTTACGGATATAAAAGTATTTAGAACATACTTTTAAATATCTTTTGTATAAAAAAAATTTCAAGATTCAGACCGGAAGTACCACTTTTACTCTTATCGAATAGCGATTTTTCGCAAATATGTCGTAAATTATGCATTCTCTATATATTTATGAAGAGTACAAAAGTATTTAGAGTTGGATTTGGAATATTTTTTGTATAAATGAAATTTCAAAATTCGGACCGGAAGTAACACTTTCATACGTATAAGAAAGTCGTGTGGTGGCCACACCTCATTTTTTACTTTCTTATACGTAGTATAAGGAAGTATTGTGATGATGAAAATTTTCGACCTCGAGATTTTTGCAGATGTCCACGTTTTGAAGTCCCCTGATACCGAAAAGTGGTTTTTAAAAAATTTCTGTGTGTCTGTGTCTGTGTGTGTCTGTGTGTCTGTGTGTGTGTGCCTGTGTGTCTCTGTGTGTGTCTGTATGTGTGTGTGTGACCACGATAGCGGTCAAACCGCTGTAGATATCAATTCCAAATTTTGTATTTACGTGTACACTCTCCCTATTGAGATCTGATTAGTTTTTCAGTAAAATCGGTAGACCGGAAGTAGCAGTTTACTTCAGCGAAAAAATCGAATTTTGCCAATATCTCGTCAACTACTAAGTTTATACAAATTTATAAAGAATTCATATGTACTTAAAATTAAAATTGAGAATAATTTTATTTAAAAAGTTTTTCGAAATTCCTACCGGAAGTAGGTCTTTTACTCTTATCGAAAATCAGTTTCTTGCGAATATTTCGCAAGTCATGCTTTTTTATACAAGTACGTTACGGGTATAAAAGTATTTAGAACATAATTTTCAATATCTTTTGTATAAAAAAAATTTCAAAATTCAGACCGGAAGTGCCACTTTTACTCTTATAGAATAGTGATTTTTTTGCAAATATGTCGTAAGTTATGCATTCTATAGATATTTATCAAGAGTATAAAAGTATTTAAAACTGGATTTGCAATTTTTTTTGTATATTTGAAATTTCAAAATTCGGACCGGAAGTAGCACTTTTACTCTTAGCGAGTAGCACTTTTTTGATAATATCTTGCAAAGTATGCATTCTATAGAGATTTATTAAGAGAATAGAAGTACTTAGAATAGGATTTTGAATAATTTTTGTAAAAGAAATTCTTAAAATTCTATAATTTGAAACGCCCATACGTATAAGAAAGTCGTGTGGTGGCCACACCTCATTTTTTCTTTTTAAAACGGCAACTAATTTAAAATATTTTGATGTGTTACGGTTTGACACACACAGACAGAATTTTTTTAAAAACCACTTTTTCGGTATCAGGGGACTTCAAAACGTGGTCATCTGCAAAAATCTCGAGGTCGAAAATTTTTATCATCACAATTCATCGCAAGTCAAAAAATGAGGTGTGGCCACCACACGACTTTCTTATACGTATGAGCGTTTCAAACTGTACAATTTTAAGAATTTTTTTAATACAAAACTTTTCAAAATCCTATTCTAAGTACTTTCATTGTCTTAATAAATCGCTATAGAATGCATACTTTGCAAGATATTATCAAAAAAGTGCTCCTCGCTAAGAGTAAAAGTGCTACTTCCGGTCCGAATTTTGAAATTTCATATATATAAAAAATATTGCAAATCTAGTATTAAATACTTTTGTACTCTTGATAAATATATATAGAATGCACAACTTACGACATATTTGCAAAGAATCTCTATTCGATAAGAGTAAACGTGGTACTTCCGGTCTAAATTTTGAAATTTTCTTTATACAAAAGATATTGAAAATTATGTTTTAAATACTTTTATACCCGTAACGTACTTGTCTAAAAAGCATGACTTGCGAAATATTCGCAAAAAACTGATTTTCGATAAGAGTAAAAGACCTACTTCCGGTAGGAATTCCGAAAAACTTTTTAAATAAAATTATTCCCAATTTTAATTCTAAGTATATGTAAATTCTTTATAAATTTGTTTAAACTTAGTAGTTGACGAAATATTGGCAAAATTCGATTTTTTCGCTGAAGTAAACTGCTACTTCCGGTCTACCGATTTTATTGAAAAACTAATCAGATCTCAAGAGGGAGATTATACACATAAATACAAAATTTGGAATTGATATCTACAGCGGTTTGGTCGCTATCGTGGTCACACACACAGAGAGAGAGAGAGACACACACAGAGACACATACACAGATATACAGACATTTTTTAAAAAACACTTTTTCGGTATCAGGGGACTTCAAAACGTGGACATCTGCAAAAATCTCGAGGTCGAAAAGTTTCATCATCGCAATACTTCCTTATACTGCGTATAAGAAAGTAAAATGAGATGTGGCCACCACACCTATGAGAGTTTCAAATTATAGAATTTTAAGAATTTTTTTATATAAAAATTATTCAAAATCCTGTTATAAATACTTCTATTCTCTTAATAGACCTCTATAGAATGCATACTTTGCGAGATATTCGAAAGAAAGTACTACTCGCTAAGAGTAAAAGTGTTACTTCCGGTCCAAACTTTGAAATTTCATTTATACAAAAAATATTCCAAATCCAACTCTAAATACTTTCGTACTCTTGATAAATATATATAGAATGCATAATTTACGACATATTTGCAAAAAACCGATTTTCGATAAGAGTGAAAGACCTACTTCCGGTAGGAATTTCGAAAAACTTTTTTAATAAAATTGTTCACAATTTTAATTCTAAGTACATATGGATTCATTATAAATTTGTTTAAACTTAGTAGTTGACGAAATATTGGCAAAATTCGATTTTTTCACTGAAATAAACTACTGTGCCGATTTTACTGAACATCTAATCAGTTCTCAACAAGGAGATTATAGTAGTAAATGCAAAATTTGGAATTGATAGCTATAGCGGTTTGACGGCTATCGTGGTCACACACACACACACACAGAGAGAGAGAGAGAGAGACAGACATTTTTTAAAAACCACTTTTTCGGTATCATGGGACTTCAAAACGTGGACATCTGCAAAAATCTCATCAGGTGATGAAACTCTTGTAGAGCAAAACGACCGTTGTCTATTTTTAAAATTATTAAACGTATTTGAGCTCTTTGTGAAATTTTGTTCCATCTATTTACTTTTTGTATACCTTCTTCTCCCATTTTGCCATGATTTTTTGAGGCCTTTTTCGCTCGGTGCATATAGCATTAGGTCGTCGGTCAAAGCACAATTGGAAAGCGTAATTGGACTCAGTAGTTTCTATCCTACAATTGTTTTCCTTGTTCTGTCTTTGGTGGCTTGAATACATCGCCCATCACTATTATGAAGAACAGAGGAATAAGGGATCAGATTTTTCATCTAAAACCATATTGTTTTTCCTGGCATAACTAGTGTTGCTGGCGTACAGATTTTTTCTTCGTTGTGCCTGGATTCCTCTTTCTTCTAAACTATCCGATACTATCTTCTGTATTCTTTAGTTGTAAAATGACAGGCATTTTCTACTGATAATTTATATTTATAACGTCTTTTTCCTTTATTACATATACAGGGTGTAACAAAATAAGTGTAAAACATTTCAGGGGGTGATTCCTTAGCGAAAAAGAGATAGGGTCTTTCATATAAAAAAACTTCAATGGAGCATCCCTTGTTAAGATACAGCCCCATAAAGGGGGTACATAAAACTTAATTGTTTTACAATTTTTCTCACAAACACTAAAAATGTAATTTATTTCGAATGTAACTTTTTGTCTGATTATTTGTTTACCATTTAACAAAATAAGTGTAAAACATTTCAGGGGGTGATTCCTTAGCGAAAAAGAGATAGGGTCTTTCATATAAAAAAACACCATAAAGGGGGTACATAAAATTTGTTTTACAATTTTTCTCACAAACACTAAAAATGTAATTTATTTCCAATGTAACTTTTTGTCTGATTATTTGTTTACCATTTAAAAATTTATTCCCAATAGCTTGTTTCATTCGAAACAAAAAATGTCTCTTGAATTTTTTGCCCAAAAGTAATCAGTTCGCAGCAAAAAATTATTTTACGAACAACTACAGAGATACATCGTCATAAAACGAAAATGTAAAACTAATTTATTTAGTAGGCCGCTAGTAGTGGTATCACGCTGTCAGTTTGTAAATTTTGAAATTGAATTAATACTTAATTGTGTGTCGTTGTTTTGTTCGTAATTTGTTAGTTTAATAATTCACTTGTTATTAAAATGGCATACACAAATGAAGAAATGGCTGATATGCATTACGTTTACGGTCTGTCGCAGGGGAATGGGTTAGAAGCTTCTAGAAGATATGCTGAAATGTATCCTCAACGGCAGCTTCCTTCGCATAGAATATTTGCCCGACTTCATCAACGATTACGAGAATATGGTTCATTCGACAAAAGAACGCAGGATTGTGGTCGCCATCGAGAAGTTAGAACAACACATCTTGAAGAAGCAGTACTTAATTTGGTTGAAGAACAACCTACTAGCAGTACTAGAAAAATTGCTTTCGAGTTAAATGTTGATCATATGACGGTATTTCGAATTTTAAAGGAACAACTCTTATACCCTTACCATCTGCAACGAGTACAGGCACTGTTACAGCGAGATTTTCCGAACTGTTTTGAATTTTCCAATTGGATGCTGGAAATGATTAGAAGAAATCCTGACTTTCTGAAGACGATCGAATTCACAGACGAATGTACTTTTTCTCGGGACAAGATAATTAATTTTCATAATAACCACATATGGGCTGATGAAAACCCTCACGCTATTGTACAAGCTAACCATCAAGAACACTTTTTTCTTAATGTGTGGCTCGGAGTTATTGCGGATTATTTAATTGGCCCTCATTTTCTACCTCCTCGATTAAATGGTGAGGCATACACTCGATTTTTAAGAGAACTGCATCCAGTACTGCTGGAGGAAGTTCCTTTGGGCGTCAGAAGGGATATGTTTTTTATGCATGATGGGGCTCCCGCCCATTTTAGTCAAGCAGCACGTCAGCATTTAACCCAAACATATCCAAATCATTGGATAGGTCGAGGAGGACCACAGAATTGGCCCGCTCGATCCCCGGATCTCATCAATCCTCTCGATTTCTCTACTTGGGGCCATTTACAGACTTTGGTTTATCCTACTCCTGTTCGCGATGTAGAGGACTTAAGAAACCGCATCATCGATGCGTGCAGGGTAATTAGAGAGAATCCAGGAATATTTGAGCGAATACGTGGCTCAATGCGCCGACGTCTAGACGCATGTGTAATGACTGAAGGTGGACATATTGAACATTTACTATGATTTCTACATGTTTTATGTTTTGTTATTAATAAATTAGTTTTGTTTATTCATCTTTAATCATATGTATTTTGATGCAGGTAGTAACTACAAAATAACAATACTAATCCAGTTCGCATTTATGACGATGTATCTCTGTAGTTGTTCGTAAAATAATTTTTTGCTGCGAGCTGATTACTTTTGGGGCAAAAAATTCAAGAGACATTTTTTGTTTCGAATGAAACAAGGTATTGGAAATAGATTTTTAAATGGTAAACAAATAATCAGACAAAAAGTTACATTGGAAATAAATTACATTTTTAGTGTTTGTGAGAAAAATTGTTGTAAAACGAATATGGGGCTGTATCTTAACAAGGGATGCCCCATTGAAGTTTTTTTATATGAAAGACCCTATCTCTTTTCGCTAAGGAATCACCCCCTGAAATGTTTTACACTTATTTTGTTACACCCTGTATAGTTGAGGACGCTTTTTAGCAATAACATTTAATTATTTGTATTTATTTATTCTTAACTACTTAACAAAACCGATGTCATAAATGACTTTCGACATATGTTAATGAATATATTCCCGAAACTTGGGCCAAGCTATTCTATTGATTGAAGGTATTTCGTAAACTTAGTGAACTTATGGAAAAAGATTAGAGTTACGGATTATACTCTGATTATAAACTTAGCTACTGATAAATTACAATTGTAAAATATATTTATGGTTACGGCCATTATTAATCGGTCTTAACTGTCATGCACTATTTAAATTTCAATTGGTGTAGGTACTATCATTATTTGTATATTTTTACATTTATTTTACAAAAAGTTTAACACTCTTACCATCTAAATATGTGTGAGAATTGTATCAGATCAATTTGCAGATATAAAACATTAAATCATAAATGATATAATAATATTATTACGGTTTGAGAGATTTCAATGCTAGGTTGTTATTGAAACCTCTGCACAAAGTCGAATCAAGTATATTCTTGTAAACATATTAGGTTATTTTTTTAGAATTTCTGACGTCTTTCTATATATTATATATGTATCTAAACATACTACATATACCAGTTCAATAATCAAATGTATGTAGAAATTAAGAAAAAGAAAAGAAGAAGGAAAATCGAAGTTGCCCGCGCAGCTATGTAGTAAAACTAGTTTACATTGAAGATTTGAAATCATTAATTATGGGTTTATACTACGGTTGATTATCTGGCTTTTACCATCAAGTATCAACATCCGGTCTTTACCAAATAATCCCGAATGCATAGATTTCAAAGTGCGTACATTGGTATAAGTATTACGACATCCGTTGTGTATCTTTTTCTTAAGTCGATCTATTAAAACTTTATGACACCTGTATACTTATCTAAGAGAATTGGGAGATGACGTAGCAACGACAATAAATTGTCTAAATATTTAGGTATGTGTGGAGTAAATAAATAAATATATGTATTAGTTATATTTTTATTCTTTATAATATACCGAGTGTATCACATTGAGGAAGAAATGTGTTAATAATAACAAAGCAAACTGTTTCTTAATAAGAACGTTGATTTTGTTAATATAACATTGTCGAAAGTGTGTAAATTAACAATAATATTTTGTTAAAGCAAGCATACCTTCATATTAGGTATGTGAAATGGATGCATTTGTTAAATTAACAACATCGAGTTAGTTACAATAACTAAATATTTCTTTAGCTTAACAAATAGGATTGTTGTTTTAAATTTGACAGTGACTTTGAGTTTCGTTAACTCAGTAAGTTTATATATTTAATTGACATAATGGTTTAGTTCATTCAAAATCAATCAATAGTCCTAATAAGAAAAATACCACTAGAGTACATAAGCAATCTCTTCCTATCTGCCGATTATATGTTTTTAATGTATACACTGACAGAAATAATGCGTTCAATCAACGCAAATGCATTCATTAAACTACTTTTATTGGTCACCTATTAGCAATGCATTTGCTCCATGCAAGATATAAAAAATTAGGATTAAATTGTTTAAACAAGCAATATTTTAAATAGTAGAAGCATTTAGTAATAACTTTTCTATGCACGTGTGAAAAACCAAATATCGTGATAGTTTGACTGACGACATGTGTCAAACTATCACGAATAACCTTACCTTCACTGCTTCTTAAATATACGAAGGATAAAGGTCGTTTTTCTAACTCGAGAAAGTAGGTGTTTGTGTAAAAGAGGTGCGTTTGTTTAGGAAACATACATCTTTCAAATTATGTAGTGTTCTTTTGCAGATTATCTGAATTTCCTAATAGTGTTAATTACACTCTATTTAATACTAACAATATGATCTATATATGTTATTGTGAAGGACCGTGAACGTCATGATATACCGGTAAAAATCGTCACACACCAAATATGCCGGCGAGAGACCGAAAGAATATTTGTATTCTAACATTCACTGGAGTATGTCAACATACACCGATCTTTAGTGGTGAATGTTATTCATTTAGTAACAGAAGAAATATGAGCATACATTGTGTCCACCAAATCAGATGTTTTCCGTTTCATGAGGCTACTAGAGAATTCGACACATGGTTTTTGTCGTTCACGAACCTGGTTCCATATTACAATGGTTGCTGTAGTAAACAGTGAACAGTTTCTTGAAAAGTTTAACACTTTAGTCAAAAATAAACGACAAGGGAATTGTTCTTATTTTAACCAAGATACTAGAAATTTTAAACATTTTAAGTTAAGTGATTGCTGCTAAGAAAAAGAGTAGTAAACCGTTGCCACCAAACACAAGGCTCCGTGGAAAGATACAACCAAGATATAAAATATGATAACTGCGTGGATGGATAACTACGATACAAAAAAGTGGACGGAGAAGTCTACATGTTGTTCTTTTTTCAAAAAACACGAATCACCATAAGGATACTTGACTGACTCTATACGAATACATGTTTGGGGTAAAACCAAACAGAGAAATAGCATCATCGACTTTTCCTCGTGAGAAAATTGGAAACAATGAAACATAGGAAAATCCTGAAGAACTTGTCAGCAACGTTTTTGGAAATGAAAATGTAATGTAGGAATGTACTAATGAAGCTGAAGAAGATCGAGACTATTCTCACGCGGGCAACGGTGATGTAGGAAGTGACTGCGATGGTAGTGAGGACATGTGATTCTTCTCTACGTGCAAAATTGCATGAACAACACGAGGCAATTTCTACTAAAAGGGTAGCCGCAAGACAGAATCTCGAACTAGGGGCAACGAAATGTTGCAAATATCAAAAAAGAACTTTTTTGCGTTAAAATTAGTAATACCGTACGAGACCAAATCGCAGATGTTGGCCGAGGCCGTACTAATTTTCGAAATGCAGCATTCAACACGACAAATTCGTTCTTCCTCGACACTTCGTATAGCATCAGGATAATTCTTGATAGTTGCTGAAGCTTCCACGATACGATTACTAAACTACCGATCTAACGGCGTTAGATCGGGAGGTCGGGATTCATCAGAGTTTAGTAATCGCATCGTGGCAGCCGCAGCAAGTATCAAGAATCATCCTGATGCTATACGATGTCCTAAAGAAGCATGAATTTGTCGTGCGAATGCTGCATTCAACAAAACGGTGGCCACTTTAAACAGTTTTTTTTGATGTTGTATTGTTAAATAAATATCTATGCTCCAATATCTTAGTAATAAATTAATTTGAGACATATGTTTATATGGACTTTTTTGTTTATTTTATGCTGGAGAACAAGTACCTACAATAGTGCCGTGCAATTCCCAAACACCCGGTATATATTTGCGATACCAGCAAAAACATATGATCAAAACAGTTTCTTGCTTCTGTCAAATTTACAGAATGCGAATTAGTATGTTTAATAAAGAAACGATTCATATATAATTATCTTATTTAAGTAAAAACTATTTATATGCATATATATTATAAATACGATTATATAAGACAAAGAATTTCTAGTGCCTTCTTAGATTTTTTGTCCCCAACCTTTATTAGAGATGGAAAGAAGTTATACTACGAAAAACTTGATGTAATTTATGGGAAACAGACAACAACAATGAGAGAAACTAATATTGCTATTTATATTGAATAATATGCGAAATGTTTGGCTAGATAGACAACTAGACAACCACTGTAGCACCGCCTACCTAAGAAACAGCGACTCCTTTTGTCGCATATCTATGGTCGTTGTTCTCTGGTAATCAATCAGAGTTTACCTTTTCTTTTTAATGAAAGTTCACGATAGTACTTCAAAGAAATCAAACAGCAGCAATAATATTGTGTTGTAAATTAAAACTACATTATTATGTTTATTAATATAGACAATATTAATCATAAATGTACAATTATAACAAAGTTAAACGTTAACGTACGATATCTATTTTAATGTTTCTAAATATTATGCGTGGCATAATGTACATGTTACATGTTAAATACATAGGTATATTACATAATATTAATTACAGAAACTAAACGTGATACACTATTGAAAATGCAAAATAGCTATGAAATTGTATCATTTTAATACCAAATCTGTGGGTATACCAACAGAAATAATCCATTTTATTACTGTATATTTTTCTTAAATATACTCACGATTATAATCAAATAAGTAATGAAGGAAAACAGATTGAGAAAAGACAGGGGTTCATTTGTTCGGCAAGTTTCGTAAAGTAAATTCAGGTAGGCCTTATTGTTATTCTGTTCACCGCAAAGTGGGTGTCCAAAGGAATTACATCCCAGCAGAATTATATAACTTTCTTTTTGATTGATGTGAACATTTCGGTCACGAAGCAGTCATTTACATTTTTACAGCATTTAAATATCCCTACTTTGTTATTTAAAAACACGCTGTATCGTGAATACGAATACAAAAACCAGAGATTTTATATATTTACGAAATAATTTTGACACCTCCGACTTTTATATATCTATATATCTTAATATATTTAATATATATATATACAGGGTTTTTCACCTAACCCGTTCGTTAGAACTTTTCTATATTAACGCCTTAGGACAGTTTTGAAAATTTGTAACACCTAATGTTGATACTTGGTCTGTTAATATAAAATATTTACACTCATTAACCACTTTTGGTTATACAGGAAGTCATAGCCAACTGTGATTTTTTAAATGGAATGATATATTTTTTATTGCTTTTTTAGATTCCCTGTAGAGTGCTGTAACACATTTAATTAGGTTTTATTTTGTGAATAAATAACCGTTTTTGATTTATTTTGATTTTTGTCAATTTTTTTGTTTTTTCAATGCACTTTTTAAAACCACATATCTAAGGCGTATTTGAATAGAATTACGTCATATTTCTACTGCAAACAGGGAAAAGTATAAGATTATGAGTAATGTCTAAATATTTAATAAATCTCATACAGGGTGTTCGAAATTTATCGATTATTTATGTAATCTTAAATTTAAGAAAAATCGTTTTTTTTAATGGAATAGCCTGTAGATGAGCACGCCCTAGTAAGTAGATGAATATCTTGCATCATACAAATATAGGTTTCCCCATGCCTATCTCTCACAGTTTTAGAGATATTAATGATTATTTTCTAAATTGAGCATTATTAGCAGTAAACTGTGAAAAAAATCTAAATAGTTTTGGAATTACACCAATTGTTTTTGATCCATCAAACTTTGTGTGAGAAGGTTAAAAAAGAAAATAAATAGCAAAACTTAGAATGGCTTTAATATCATATGAGATACCAAAATAATCATAACAATCTAAAATGTGAATAAAATCAACTTACTAAAGACAAATAATGCGTTCAGAATGATATTCACAAATGTTTAAAATGATCTCCGTTCCATTCTAAACAAATCATAATTCTTCTTCTTAACTCTTTTGTAGTTGCTTTTCTTACTTGCTCAGCGTTCAAGTTTCGAAAACCGTCTCTTACTCTAGCTATAAGCTGTTCTTTGTTTTGCACGGGAGACGCATAAACCTTATTTTTTATATAACCCCATAAATAAAAATCAAGAGGAGTCAGATCGGGGGATCTAGGTGGCCATAACGAGGGTCCATTGCGGCCAATCCACCTATCCTGAAAGATATTTGTTAATTCACGATATACCTCATGTGAAGAGTGAGCGGGTGCTCTATCCATTTGAAACCAACATTGCTGTATGAGATTGTGTGGTAGGTTATTCAAAAATTGCAGTACTACTTCTCTTAACAACTGTAGATACCGGACGCTCGTTAAATTCTCATTATAAATTTCGGATTCAACGCGGTTATTTACAATCATTGCAAAAACGTTGAAGCTAAAAGTGTCTTGAAAATTTGCTTCTCTAATGGCATGTGGATTTTGTTGTGCCCAATGATGAAAATTTCTTCTATTAACTATTCCTTCATGATTAATTTTCGATTAATCTGTCCAGATAATTTTTGATAAAAAATCAGGATCTTCTTGTGTTTTAGTTATAATAAACTCGCAAAACTGAATTCTTCTATCTTGGTCTCCCGGACGAAAAGCCTGAACAGTTTGAAATGAATAAGGGTGCATCTTATTTTTGTTTAAAATCCTATGTATAGATGTACATGAAATTCCTACATCTGCAGATGCCGCCGGTATAGAACTGGTTGGATGTGCATGAAAATATCCCAAAACAACGATTTCATTACCATCGTCGCCCGTAATCGGTTTTGGAACTGTCTTCTTGACTTGAATACCAAAACGAATGAAACTTGACTCTATTATTCGCTTAAATTTAGTTTTATTCATTGCTGGTAAATGTGGGTGTCTTTCATTAAAAAGTCGACATGTTCTCTCAATTATTTGAAGAGATTCACCATGAATGTAGAATAAATTTAAAATATCTCTGTTAGAATAATTATTGATCTCGTCTTGGATATTTGTTAACAACTTAAAACCAGTTAGAAACGAAATGAACCACCTTTCAATTTTGATAGATCAAATTTACTTTTCAAGGCTTACTACTACGATTTTTCTTGAAAATGCTCAATTTAGAAAATAATCATTAATATCTCTAAAACTGTGAGAGATAGGCATAGGGAAACCTATATCTGTATGATGCAAGATATTCATCTACTTACTAGGGCGTGCTCATCTACAGGCTACTCCAGTAAAACGAAACGACATAAATAATCGATAAATTTCGAACACCCTGTATGAGATTTACTAAATATTTAGACATTACTCATAATCTTATACCTTTCCCTGTTTCCAGTAGAAATATGACGTAATTCTATTCAAATAAACCTTAGATATGTGGTTTTAAAAAGTGCATTGAAAAAACAAAAAATTTGACAAAAATCAAAATAATTCAAAAACTGTTAATTATTCATAAAATAAAACCTAATTAAATGTGTTACAGCACTCTACAGGGAATCTAAAAGAGCAATAAAAAATTTAACATTCCATTTAAAAAATCGAAGTTGGCTATGACTTCCTGTATAACCAAAAGTGGTTAATGAGTGTAAATATTTTATATTAACAGACCAAGTATCAACATTACGTGCTACAAATTTTCAAAACTGTCCTGACGCGTTAACATAGAAAAGTTCTAACGAACGGGTTAGGTGAAAAACCCTGTATATAAAAGTCGGAGGTGTATTTGTTTTTCTTTACCACTAATTTAATAATTAAATGATGTATTTTCTTGGGTATTGTGGTAGAATTATATTGAAATAAAAGAATGATTATTAACGTTTCGATGTTTAATTCACATCTTTTGTAGAAATAAAAATTATCGAAATAAAAGGGACTCACATTAAACGCATATAGATGTCACAATTAAAAACCAAGACTAAAAACAGCCGGTTGTGTTGCGTATTAGTATAAATCAAAGATAACAGAAGAAATAACTTCATTATAACAACCACATAATTATCAAGCCGTACAATTGACTGTATGTATCAAATGTCTAGTACGAGTGTGTATAGGTTTTTATACTTTTCTTGTAAAACGTTTTATATTTTTTGGTTATTTTCGTTTGGTACACGTTTTATCAAAACATTATTAAATACTTTGAACGTCTATATACAGATATGCAAATGAGAAAAACAAACCTACAATCAAAAATATGAATTAGTTACACAAGACATATTTTCTTTTTTTGTATATATAAATTATATGATTGCATGATAGCAATTAGATAAGTTCGCGGTGTCTCCACGATCATTAATGGACATTCTTTGTTTTCTGATATGGATCATTTTTAATACATCCCTGGCTTTATGATTATATTCTTTGTCAAGAATGTTCACCTGTTTGAAATCGAATGAAATGCCCGTCATAGTGGTATGTTTTTTAAGGGCAGTACTATTTTTACTAAACTTATTTCCGTTAATTCTGTTTTTGAGGTGTTGCATGGTTTGCCCAATGTACACACCAGGACATTCTCCGCATGGAATTTCATATACGTTATGCGTTTGTAGTTCTTTGGCTGTTTTTGCCTTTAATTTAGACCAAAGATATCTCAATGTGTTTGTGGTTTTATTCGCTCTTATTGTAAGGTTTGAGAATGTTTTGAAGGCATTCTGAAAGGTGTCGTACATAAGGAACAGCAATATAGGTCTTGTTATTGTTGTTACTGATTTTATTATGGTTATTGTGGTTGTTGTATAAAGCATGAATTCTTGTTTTTATGATATTATTAATTAGTTTAATAGGATAATTATTACTGGTTGTTGTCTGTCTTACTTTAGTTAGAATTTCAGTTCTGTAAATTGCTGATGTTAATGTAATTGCTCGATTTATATACAGTGTGTAAATAAAGTAAGGAATAATATTCATATTTTGTTTATTATCGGTGTTTGCGAGAAAAGCTCGGACAGGTCAATTTTATTTTGTTCTTCCGGACTTTATGGACGTTACTTTTCTTTTTGGCCGCTTACTAGTGGGACTTATAACGTCATCCATTTTTTTTAATGGAACCTTATTAATTTTAGGCCAGACATAAATAGTAGATTTTTTTCTGAATTCAGCAATACCGCATATCTGGTATTTAAAATTAGTAGTTTTAGAGATGCGGAGGATCATAGGTATTAAAATGACAACAATAATTAAAATTGAAAATCAAAAGAGCAAATAGTAACAATTTATTCTTGGGACGATTAAAACAATAGAAATTTTACATTAATAAATGTTCAAATTGCCACCCATTTGTTTCCTGACAATGATAAAGTCGGAGTTGAAATTCTTCCAAAACATTATCTCTCATTTCTTGGTCGGTATTTCTGCACTCTGACATTATTCTTTCTCGCAGTTCTTCAAGATCTCGAGGTTTGTCTGATACACACGTGATTTTAAATAACCCCATAGAAAAAAATCAAGTGGGGTGAGATCAGGAAATCTAGCTGGCCATTCCATAGAACCACGTCTTCCTATCCATCTATTAGGAAAGACTTCCTCTAGGTATTCTCTAACACGAAGTGAATAATGTACTGGTGAACCATTTTGATACCAGATATTAACACTCGGTAAATCTGGTTCCTCGTTATTTCGAAATAATATCGCTAGAACCGGTATTAATTTCAATCTAAAGAACTCTAAATACATCTCCCCATTTAATGAAGCATCAAAAAAATAAGGACCCAAAACATGACCCCTGGTAAAACCTGCCCAAACATTCAATTTTTGTGGATGCTGTGTATGGCTTTCTTGCATCCAGTGCGGATTTTCAGTGGCCCAGTATCTACAGTTTTGCCTGTGTACTTACCCATTTAAACGAAACGTAGCTTCATCACTAAAGATCAGGTAGTTAAGAAAATCTGGTTGATTACTCAGTTTCAAATTCATTCCTTCGCAAAAATGAAATCTACGATCACAATCATCTTCGTTTAGTTCCTGAACTGGTGTCACTTAGTACCGATGGTATTTGTGTTTTTTTTAACACATTAAAAACACTTTGATGACAAACGTGGTTTGCTGCTAGCCTTCTTGTTGATTGGTTTGGATTATCTTCAATGTCTAATAATAGATCAAGTTTTTTATCAGAATCCACAGTAAGTCTTCCTTTACGTTGAACATCACGAACGTTACCATATTCTTCAAAGTTTTGAATAATTTTGCTCACACAAGATTGAGTTATCGAACGAACGATCGAGATATTTCTCATTGAAGAGACGAACAACTTCGAATTGTGATCTAACATTTTCACCATATCCAATCATCATTAATATCTCAATCCTTTGCCTTTCTGACAGACGCGCCATTTTAGATATCGAAAGTGTTACATGTAAATTGTCATTATTGCCATTTTAGATATCGAAAGCGTTACATGTAAAATGTCGTTATTAGCACGCTTAATACTCTTAAACTACTAATTTTAAATACCACATATGGTATTGCTGAATTCAGAAAAAAATATACTTTTTATTTCTGGCAAGAAAATAAGGAAGTTCCATTTGAAAAAGAAGTCGATGACATCATAGGTCCCAGAGTAGTAAACCAAAGAAAAAAAATGACGTCCATAAAATCCGGAGGAACAAAATAAAATAAAACCTGTCCGGGCTTTTCTGCCAAATAGCGATAATAAACAAAATATGAATATTATTCCTTACTTTATTTACACACTGTATATATAGATAGATATCAAGCAGTGTTCAGTCAAATTACTAATGTATTGAAAAAACGATTTTTTTACTGCTTAAGACAGAATTATGGGTTGTTTTAATAATAAATTAATACACAGTTTTATGCATGTAATGTGACGTTTCGATTGTGTGTTTATAATCATCAGCAGATACTAACATAGTACTTTTACAAAAGACCATACAAACGAAGAATACATTTTAAAATGACTATATCACAGCTAAAAACGACGACACATTAAAATACAGTATACAATTTTCAAACAATTTAAAAAGTTTCGTAAATACATACATACATATACATATATAATATATATATATATATAATATAAATACACGGGTACTACCACCGTTTGTTGTTCAGTTTAATAGTTTAAAACAGCCTGAAGCCATAAGAGAAAAAGGAGCAATAACCAATAATATGAGGAGGACAAATAGAAAAGAGTAACGCAAGTCTAACTATGGTAAAGCTATGCATGGCAATAAAGTAAATGACATGACTTCTCCGGAATATACCATGGTATAATAGCAATTATCGTTAACAAATTGAAAATGAATTCTCAGAAGCTTAAAAGAATGATTTATCAATGAAGAAAACATTTTTATTAGTACATGGAAATTCTTAATATATATTTCTCTTCTTTCGACTTTTCAGCGATTACATAGAGAAGACTTTCTTTTCCTTTTTTCCCTATAATTTCAAAGCAAATACAAATTTTAAAGTAATGTTTTTGCCACAAATATACCGGCTATGTATTCACAAAGAAATATTCTTATGTAGGAGGATGATTTGACGGAAGGTGAAACTTAAAATGAAACACTTGAAATACAGCAAAGATTTTTTTTATTTTTCAGTCTCCCTTTAATATTAATACAATTGGAGTGCCATTATACTAATAAATTCGACATGCTAAATGTGACGCAGTGGACATGCCCACAGTCTTGGCAATCTCTTCCACTTTCACTTTTGAGTTACGTAATATAACATCATGAACTGTTTCAGTCTGGAATGGCCATACGTTTTGATGATCCAGGAGTTCTTCATCGTCATGCTGACACGTTCAGACGGAGCGAACCAGCGGTTAGTCATGACATTCGAAGGAGTGCCTTTGCCCACTGTTTTCTGCATATCTATCAAAGTTTTGTCGTGTTCATCTTCTTAAAAACAAATACTGAATTGCCCCACTAATAGCGATTTTATCGATTTTACAAGTTTCACTAAATATGACTTCGATAAGCTACTGCATTTGTTAAACTAAATGTCAGACGATATTGAAAATTTAATATATACTTAGTAATACATGACTTACTTCAAAATAACAACAATTTTTTTCACAAACAAACACTGATAGGCTAGTCTCGCCTTCCGTTAAATCTTCTTTGTAATATAGCTTAGCATCAAAATGAAAGATGAAACATTAATGGTTTTGTGTAATATTATCATTATTTTATACTAGAAGATTCTCAATCCTGATGAAGGTCAAACGACGTACGAGGTAGGCGGCATAAATTCTCGGCCTGACAGGCTATACAGGTTCAAACGTGTTCAAACTCCGTCACGTCATGGATGCACATACGCGAGGTGTACACTATAAATATGACGGTTCGAAGCCTAGTAGTTTTTAGTAACCTGCCAACCAACGTGACTAGCCCACGAAAATGTCTGAGGTAACGAAAACTGAGTACCGCGCGGTCATTAAATTTTTAACAAAAGAACACACCTTATCACATTAAACAACGTTTAGACGGCGTTTACGGTGATTCATCTCCTTCGTATTCAACTGTAAAAAAGTGGGCAAAATTTTTCCGTTTGTGACAAGAATCCTGGAAGATGCTGATCGGTCGGGTCGACCAATTGAAGTGATAACGCCTCATCAAATTTCAATTATTGAACATTTAGTGCTAGAAGATCGCCGTTTGAAAGTGAAGGAATTAGCAGTGATAATAAAGATTTCCGAAACAAGTGTTCGCCGAATTCTCCATGACCATTTGGGTATGAATAAAATTAGTGCTAGGTAGGTACCGCGACTTCTTTCTGCTCTCCAACGTGAACGTCGAGTCGAATGTGCGCAGTCGTTTTTAAACATATATGGAGACGACCCAAAACCGATTTTGGAGTCCATTGTCACAGGGGATGAAACAATGGTTCTGTTTTATGATCCTCTATCGAAAAGAGAGTCCATGGAATGGCGGCAACTTGATGAACCTCGCCCTCACAATCCCACAATATTGTGGGATTGTGAGGGCATTTTTCTAATTGACTTTAAAGAGCGCAATACAAGTGTGAACGGCACATATTATGCGCCTTTACTGCAGAAATTAAGGGACAGTATTCGTTCAAAACGTCGTGGAAAATTGACAAAAGGTGTGCGATTATTGCACAACAATGCTCCCGTCCATACTACCGCCATTTCACAAGCTGCCATCCGCGAATGCGGCTTTCAAGAATTGGAACATCCACCGTATATGGCTCCTTGTGATTTTTTTTGTTTTCTAATTTAAAAAAAGACCTTAGGGGACGTAATTTTAAGGAGGACAGTGAGTTGCAAGCAGCTGTTATCGAAATTTTGATGGAAAAACTTCAGATTATTTTTGCAAGAGTGAATTATTAATTAGTCGTTGTAATAAATGTATAGAAGTTAGGGGAGATTACATTGAAAAATTAAAATTCTTATATTGTTCCAAGTTTCTTTTTTGTATATCAGGCCGAGAATTTATGGCGCCTACCTCGTATGCATTACGAAATCTCTCTGTCTCTTACTACATCTAAGCACTTTAGTTTGGCCAAAACACATTAAATCATCACAGTGCGAAAATATTAAAGTGCTTTATGTTTCGAAATCCACTCAACCGCTTGTGGAGTTAAAGCACAGTATAGAGCTGTATAGACACAGTAGTTTCTCTCGCCGTCGGCACCTTTGATGTTTGTGTCCCAAAATAGTACTGCGCATTCACGCACGCGCAACCAGAGGCGTAGTAAATTTTTCTATTCAGGAATAAGCCAGTGACGCAGAACCAAATCGTTTATGAGATAATTATGTTAATCTATTTTTAAAATTATGAAAAAGCTATATCAATAATACAAAAAACGACGATAAAACACTGCTTTTTATTAAGTACATATTACACACGCATTTAAAATGTAATACATTATACGTACAACACAAAAAAAGGCTCCTCTAACCTAAAGATTACTTAAATTTCTTGACACAATTCATCAATGGTGTTGTAAAATTGTTATTTTATTTGAATTGCCACTAACTTTGAAATTTCTATTGCAAAATTTCAAAGTATAAAAAATTCTTACACGAATAAATAGCTTTATCAAAAATTCAGTAGGAAAATTTTCGCAGGGATGTTTATATGATATCTCCTCCAACTTCTGTTTTAATTTAAAGCTAACATTTGGTTCGAAGGAAAATGAAGAAAAAAATTCACAGAAGGCTTTTTCCTAATGCGGTATTTATATATAGGTATACTGAAATTATGGTCGGGCGTTGCCAAATTAGTAAAGCTGTTTCACAAAGTTAGGACATGCCTTAAAATAAGTGTAAAATTTGAATTCATTCATTTCTTGTGTTTTAAACGTATAATTGTTGGAAAACTATGCTTTTCAAAACATTTGTGTCCCAAATAACCTATAAAATAAGTGAAGGCATTTTGTTCACTTATATTTTCCCATTGTCGGTAATCAATCTTCGAAAATTGAATTTTGCGTTGGTGGTGGTGAATTTGTCATGAAGTTTGAGTAATTATTCACAACTACAATACACAATATGCACATTTTAACAATTGAGGACATTTTAATGCGCCTGGGGATCTTACCGCATTGGTTCTTTCGGAAACCTGAAAAAGCTTAATTTAGAATTGTTCGAACTATTCTTACACCGAGGTGCACAACAATAATGGGGCATTTTTGTTCCAAGTATTCGCGAAACGAAACACTACAATCATTGATAAAACGTTATGCTGCGTGCACACTAATTATAAAAAACAATTTGTTTGTCAAAAATGTTGGAAGTACGTCAGCATCCATTAAATTATATGGAAATGTTTCAAGGAAATGCACAATAATCAAACAAAAATTTTTGACACACATTTTAAACACAAATTCTAAATTAATAATGTGTTAATAAATTTATTTGACGTTAATTATAAATGCCAAAAGAATGTATAATTTAGTTTTACAAATGCCTTGTTTAATCTGTGTACAACTACCCATTAATTTGTAAAATTAGTGTTCATAATAAATTGTTTGTCAAACATTTTGTATAATTGGTGTACAGCATAACTTATATTAACGGCCATTCACAAATCGCATGCCCAGCAGTCGCATCAAATAATCCCGCCGACTCAACAGCTGATGGCTGACTACTGCGCATTCAGAAATTGTCACGCACGCGTCGGTTCAAGGTCGTCGGTAGGAGGACAATTATTTCCCTCGAGAGAAACTACTGTTTCTATTACATAGCTATATACTGTGGTTAAAGTATGTAACTTTTCAGATTCAAATTCAAATTTAATCAAGGGGCATTGCTCAGCAACATATATCAATTCACTTTTAGCTCTGCAGTACAAGTTGAATTATTTTCATATCCTTCTTGTTAACATATTATTAGACTTTCCATCACCAGATCTGAGATGATTTAACTTATACCAAATTTCTCAAGGATGCATAAAGCCAGTACTTTAGCTCTGTGATCATCTGTTAGCTGTTTATGAAACATAACACGTACTACCAAATATGGTTTCCAACACTATTTTGAACAATTTAAAACTAATTTCCTTCTAACTCGTCATGTAATATGCTAACCAAGATGTGAAGCCATGGAATAGCATTGAACTCAACAGTGCCTGTAATAATAATAATATATTTATTAATCCTTTCAGTCTTGGTAAACAAGTATTGGATAGGTAGTATGGTAAACATATGTCATATTAAATAATAACATTACGACTGGTTACACTTACTCACTCTCACAAACACAAACGTCAAACTCTTGGACCACTACACAGATACAGTCGTTTGAAATAAGTTTCCATTAATCGCCCGAATCTCTCATTCGAACTCTTCGATGCTGTAAAATACACCTCCAAACAACAGCCCCCTCAATTCCTTCTTAAATAGTTTTACTTTAGGCGAGTTTTCTGTTTTTTCTGGCAAAAGACTGAATGGGCGACAACATATATTAATGGGAGCTTTCTTATAATAAGAATGAGTTGGTTTACGAACTCTTATGTCATAGCTTTTGCGCGTTTCATAAATGCGATATTTGCTATTTCTCTGATAAGAATCGCGACCAATGCATAATAAATACTCAGTAGAGATTTAACTGTTAACATATTTTTCAAGGATAAAATTACGTAATATTTTGTTTTATTTCTCGCAAATAAGATCAATTTGAGTTTTCCAAATCAGTTTTCTATCAATA
The DNA here is from genome assembly GCA_963170755.1 of Amphimallon solstitiale. Lineage (NCBI taxonomy): Eukaryota > Metazoa > Arthropoda > Insecta > Coleoptera > Scarabaeidae > Amphimallon > Amphimallon solstitiale. The sequence goes on from OY720684.1 coordinate 58,035,338, forward strand.
ATTGTACCTAGGAATTTGTTATGAGGGGTGACTTCTAAAGTATTCTCGTCAACTATAATATTGAAATTCATTGCCGCTCTACGGATATTATGTAGGTATCTCCGTGAACACATCTCTATCAGATAAAACAATATAAGTATCATCCGCGTACATAAAGACGTGTTCCACTAAATCGTTGGTACAAGTTAAAAAGATAACACTTCCCTGTGGTGTTCCAAAGTTCATTTTCAGTTCCTAAAATTTGTTCTCCCGAATCGAAACGCTAATCTTTTTTAAGGCCACCGGTTAATAAAATTGAGCCTTGCAAACCCATAGCTTATATTTTATTTGAGAAGAAATTGCTTCTTACGGAGTCAAAAGCCCGCGAGAGATCAAATGATGAACTGCAAAGAACTCACTACAGTTTAGGAAGTCGTAGACACATTGCACGAGTTCCGTTACGCCCACTTCACAGGACAAACCTGGCCTAAAACTGCATTGACTATCTATTAGAATTTGATACTTGTCAAGGAACGATTCGATTTTGCTTGAGACCATTTTACTTTCTTATACGTAGTAATAAGGAAGTATTGTGATGATGAAAATTTTCGACCTCAAGATTTTTGCAGATGTCCACGTTTTGAAGTCCCCTGATACCAAAAAAAGTGGTTTTTAAAAAATGTCTGTCTGTCTGTGCGTCTGTCTGTGACCACGATAGCGGTCAAACCGCTGGAGATATCAATTCCAAATTTTGTATTTACGTGTATAATCTCCTTCTTGAGATCTGATTAGTTTTACCAGTAAAATCGGTAGACCGGAAGTAGCAGTTTACTTCAGTGAAAAAATCGAATTTTGCCGATATTTCGTCAACTACTAAGTTTAAACAAATTTATAAAGAATTCATATGTACTTAAAATTAAAATTGAGAATAATTTTATTTAAAAAGTTTTTCGAAATTCCTACCGGAAGTAGGACTTTTACTCTTATCGAAAATCAGTTTTTTGCGAATATTTCGCAAGTCATGCTTTTTAGACAAGTACGTTGCGAGTATAAAAAGTATTTAGAACATAATTTTCAATATCTTTTGTATAAAAAAATTTTCAAAATTCAGACCGGAAGTACCACTTTTACTCCTATCGAATAGCGATTTTTTGCAAATATGTCGTAAATGGATTCTATATATATTTATCAAGAGTACAAAAGTATTTAGAACTGGATTTGCAATATTTTTGGTATATATGAAATTTCAAAATTCGGACCGGAAGTAACACTTTCACTGTTAGCGAGTAGCACTTTTTTTCGAATATCTTGCAAGGTATGCATTCTATAGCGATTTATTAAGAGAATGAAAGTACTTAGAATAGGATTATGAATAAGTTTTGTATAAAATTGTATAGTTTGAATCGCTCATACGTATAAGAAAGTCGTGTGGTGGCCACACCTCATTTTTTCAATAATCTTGAAAAGATGCTAAGCAGTGCAATTGGTCGATAATTTTCGAGTGCCGTTGGATCACCGCATTTAAAAACTGGTGCAATGGCTACACACTTGTGGGCAGATGTATATTTTAATGTTGGAAACATACCTATCAGTTATTTTTGTTATTGATGGGGAGAGCTCACGGCAATACGCTTTGATAAAACTGAATGATATTTTATCTAGATTTTTCAATTTTCTTATTTGACAAATTTATAATTACCTCAATTGGTGTTACCATTTGAAAGTAGAAGTTTTGATCATTTGTGCATGAATCTGACATAACCACTAAAATGATTTTGGATTTTGGTTTCAACTGCTGGTTTAGAAAAATACTCGACATAGAGGTTACTAACGCCCCGCTAGTCACTTATCATAGCACCATTATGCAGTAATTGTATGGACGTGGTTTCTTTATATTTACTTCATATTTTATTGGTCAAATTCCATATTGTTTTTGTTTTGCTTGTGGAACAATTTCCTTTATGATAATAGTGTTGCTCTAAAACCTGATTAAAATGTTTATATCTTTCTTTATTTGTATAATTTTGATTTAAATCGTTGTTACTGATGTGCTTACATAACGAATCTAGCTGCTTTAATTGATCCGTTCAGAATAGAACAAAATTCATTAATTAGGAACATCTATATTCTTTTCAATCAACGCATTCGTAACAGTTGTGGCATTTTTATTAAACATTTAAATTAATTTAAAGACTTAATTATTATATACCCTATACGAATATGATTGATATTCAAAATTCCTTTTGTTCGAAGCTGCTACATTTATTGAGGCCACCTGAGCAAAGTGATCCGAAATTCCAGGAACAATGTTCACAACAGTTGTGCCTGAGGGACAATTAGTTTCCACTTAGTCCAGCCTAGATTGCTTTGTTTTAGTATGTCTCCTCACAATGCAAGTGTATTCCTTAATCAACAAACTCATACAAGAAAGAGTTAAAAATATACCTTTAACGTCGTATTATAAACCATTACCCAATTTCTTAACGTTCAGATCACCACACACTCAAACCTTCTCAAATGAATCGCAAGCTCACGAAAAAATCTGATTGAGTCTCTCTTGAAACAAATCCGTGATACCCGATGCTGAACGATAAATATTTATTTAGCAAAACCCACCATTAACTACGACCGTGGAGCACTCCACCACTCCTTTTAGAGGGTCTCTGACAAAGATCATGTGCAGCATGCTGCTATTCAGTTCTATAAGAACAATGTAAAAGTGTAAAATTATGAATATACAAAGTAGCTATTTAATTTGGATTAGCCGATGATCATATAAAACGTCTGCTATAGCTCATGTGAAATCCCCTTTGTGCTAGAAGACATATATAATAATCTATTAATCTCTATATATGTAATTCATATTTTCATTTTTTCAAGCGTAATGTTTTAATGTGGTTTTATATGTTAATAACTGAAAGATATGAAGTGGAAAAATTGTTTTTAAAGGGTATCATTAAATTTCTTCAGCTCATTATCAAGAGATGTTTCTGCTTTGTCAAACATTTTATGATAGCGTGAAGCCATGGCCATACCATACATAGCATAAATGAACATTCTAGAAGTTGTAACTGATTACTTGTATATAAATTGGGAGTACTGGAGACAAAACATTATTTAATATTTTTTCACCAACGAACATTCTAAATTTATCATCAAAAATCATTTTCCAAAGTTTAATTAATTGAACATTAGAAAAAATATTATATATATTATAGAATAGAAAATAGAATATATATATATATATATATATATATATAAAGAAAAGAAATATTGCGGATAATGGAATAATGAAGTAAAGAATTTAATGGGTTAACTCCGCTGAAAATGCAACTGCGGACACGTGTTTCAAACTACTTGGTTCTCGTCAGCGCAGTGTAGCCAAGGAATAGGATGGGATAACCTTGTGTATGTCTCTGATTGATGTTTTTCAGCTCCAAGGTTATCCCATCCTATTCCTTGGCTACACTGCGCTGACGAGAACTAAGTAGTTCGAAACACGTGTCCGCAGTTGCATTTTCAGCGGAGTTAACCCATTAAATTCTTTACTTTATATATATATATATATAAAATATATTACAATTCTTTGCCAATTATACAAATGTATTGAAAAATTGAAAATCTTCTTGGTAGTAGTGGCATAAAATGAATTAAAAGTAATAACAATATGACAACTGGTTGTCAATTAGAAAACAATGACAAATATAAAATGTAAATCAAAATGTATAAATGAAGATTTTCAATTTTTCAATACATATATATACCGATAGGTCCAGCCCGCGACGGGCCATACATAGGCAACAATATACGTAGGGAACGTAATGCTATGTGGCAACGTGTATACGATACCACTCCGCGTGCGCAACCTAATTCCGATGGTCGAGCGCAACAGATGTCCCGTCATTCGTATTTAGCTGTGCATACGTAAAGGTAGTTATCATGTCAGTGTATACAACCGCAGAGAAGGTACAAATAGTTTCGTGGTATCTTGCAGGCAATTCCTGTCGAACAACCGCTGATTTATTTGCTGTAGAGTACGTAAATCGGCCTATTCCTTCGCATTCGACGATTGAAAGGATCGTAAATGCGTTTAGGAAATATGGCTGTGTAGTCGGAAATTGCCGCAAATGCCAACAAATTGACGAACAGCCTCATATCCCTCTAATACCTGCCGATCGGGAGGAGAGAGACGTGAGGGTTTGTTCGTTAGTTGAAATGGGCGACCTTAAGTGTACACGGCAAATTGCAGACGAAATCGGTGTTAGTAGAAGTACAGTAAAGCGGATTCTAAAACGCAACAAATATAAAAGTTACAAAGTTCGAAAGTGCCAGGAAATTTTTCCCGAGGACAATTGCAAGAATGGAGTTTTGTGAGTCCGTGATGGAAAAGGCTAACAGGGACGAATATTTTATAAAAAATATTCTGTTTACCGACGATTCTTCTTTTCCACGTCATGGGAAGCATAACGCCTCAGTCGTGCAATATTGGTCTCGAGAAAATAAACATCTAACTCGTAATGTTAAAACTCAATACCCCGAAAAACTTAACGTTTGGGCGGGTATCTTGGGTGATAACATTATAGGGCCATTTGTTATCGACGGCAATTTGAATGCAGTAAAATATTTAGATTTGCTGCGAACACGAATTATTCCTGCTGTCCGTCAACTAAACATCGCTTTTGATGCAATTTGGTTTATGCAAGACGGTTGTCCCGCGCATAACAGCAGATTAGTAAGAGAGTTTTTAGAAAACACTTTTCTTAATCGTGTTATTTCCGGGAGGGGTACGATAATATGGCCACCTCGATCACCCGACTTCAATCCCTGCGATTTTTTTCTGTGGGGTTATGTCAAAGAAAATCTTTACGGTCTTTTAACAATCCCGAACTTGCAACAGTTACAAGTTAAACTGTTTCGCCTTTTCGAGACAATAACCCCTAGAAATCTCGAGGGAGTGAAGCGGGAGTTTTACAATAGGCTCGGCTATTGTTTGGCAAGAGAGGGCGGTATTTTCGAATCCTATTTTGAGTGACTTTCTTAAAATTTGAATTTATTATGCAGAATTATTGATTTTTTTACTTTTATCTTTTAGAAAACGTTATTGTTTTTTTATTACTTAAAATTATTTTTCCGTAGCAGCTAAGAATACAATAATAACAATAAATTGGACCTTATTATGTCTGAAACAAATGGGCAAATTACGTATACAGAACGAATATGCAAACGACTATATCCTTGCGCGGTTTAAGTCTTACTAAATTCTTAACTGCAATGTGCTGCAACTGAAGCTGCTGCGGGTAGAGTGGTTTCGGTGGGGGTTTCGGTGTTGCCACTCATTGCTGACTATGGCCCGTTCCGAGCTGGACCTATCGGTATATGGTAGTGCGTAGGTTTTCAACGCTATCGACAAATACGGGGTGCGCCGATGGGTTCCCCTCTATCACCGGTTCTGGCTAACTTATTCATGGAGGACCTGGAAACAAGAGCACTAAACACCGCCCCATTGAAACCCAGCCTCTGGCTGAGATACGTGGACGACACTTTCGTAGTATGGCCACACGGGGAGACAGAACTCAACAACTTTCTGGACCACTTAAACGGTATCCACGAGAAAATAAAGATCACCATGGAAATAGAGTGTAATGGTCAGTTACCCTTCTTGGACATCCTAGTGAATAAGAAGAATGACGGACACCTAGGGCACACAGTCTACCGGAAGAAAACACATACTAAAAGATACCTTAACGCAGAAGCACACCACCACCCGGCACAGCTAAACTCTATAATACGAACGCTAGCGACAAGGTCACTGGAACTCACAGACGCTGAACATTTACAGACGGAAATGAAAACACTCCGAACGGCTCTAACACAAAATGGCTATAAAAACAGTCACATCACACGCACACTAAATCAACTCAAGACAAAAGCAAAGAAACAAGAAACGGACAAGAAACACAACAACACAGCATTTGTGCACAGCAAAGTGATAGTATTGCTACTATCTCTTTGTTCCATGTTTTCTTGGGTCTGCCCCTGCTCCTCCTGATGGTTATTCTCGCATCCCATACATTTTTCACCTGTCTGCTGCTGCTCATCCTATTCAGGTGTCCAAACCATCTGAGTTGCTGGTCTTCAATCCTGCCTAATATTGGTTCTACCCCAAGCTCTTCTCTTATGACATCATTTCTTATTCGATCGTTGCGTGTTACCCCTTTTACTTTCCTCAGGTATTTCATGTCTAATGCCTGTATTCTGCTCTTCATTCTGGCTGACAGTATGTAAGTATTGGTCTGAACACTGCTCTGTATACTGCCATCTTTGTTTTATGACTGATCTCCTTGTTGCTCAGACACCACTCAGAAAGTGAGAAGTACACTCTTGCCGCGCTGGTTATTCTTTCATTTACTTCCTGTTCCATGTCACCATGTCTTTTTATTTGGACTCCCAAGTATTTGAATATATTCACTTGTTCTATTTTTTGTTCTTGAATTTCTATTTTGATTTATTCGTTATCCTTGCTGATTACTAGTATTTTTGTTTTATTTGAGTTTATTTTTATATTCCTTTTGAATAACTCCTCCTGCCATATTGTGATGTTCTTCTTGAGGTCTTTTTTGCTTGGTGCACATAACATTATATCGACGGCAAAAGCGCAATTCGAAATTGTAATTGGACTCAGTCGTTTGTATCCTACGGTTGCTTTCATAGTTTTATCATTGGTGGCTTTAATTACGTCGTCCATCACTGTTATGAAAAGCGGAGGGCTAAGGACACCACCCTGTCTCAAGCCATCACGGATCTCGAACTCCTCGGACTCCATATTATTTTTCCTGACGTAGCTAGTGTTTTTATCATACAGACTTTTTATTGCTGCTCTTAGATGTTCCTGGATGCCTCTTTCTTTTAAACTGTTCCAGACTATGCTTTTCGGTATTCGGTCGAAGGCCTTCTCAATATCTATGAATGCCATGTATATTGGTTCGTTTCTTTGCCTAGCTTTCTCTATTAATTGTTTAATTGTGAAGATGTGATCTTGTACACGTCTACCCTTCCTGAACCCACTCTGGGTTTCTTCTAACTGCCTTTCTATTTCTGGTCTTAGTTTTTTCTCCAGGACACTTTCATATATTTTAGACACTGCACTTAGCAAGGTTATAGTTATAGTAGTTCGCGCAAACTTTCTTATGTATTGGGACAATTGCGCCAATTTTCCAATCCTGTGGGACTTGCGTTGTTTTCCATGCTTGATTGAGAAATTTTACTAGCATTTCTTTGCCTTGTGGGCCCAGGTGTTTTAACATATCCGGGCTTATCTTATCGTGCCCTGCTGACTTTCCTCTTTTGATATTACTAATTATTTCCTGTCTCTCCTTTCTATTTCCCTGTGTTTTCTTGTCCTTTTCCCGTATTTAATAATTCGTCAAAGTATTCCTTCCATCTTTCCATTATTTCTTTTTCGTCGGTTAATACTTTATCGTTTTTCTTTTTTACATGACTTAAGTATACTTTCTTTCTTTTCGGGCATTCTTCATTACTTTGTAGAACAGTTTTTCGTTTCCTTTACTGTCTTTATCCAGTTTTTTCCCGAATTCTTCCCACTTTTTATGTTTAGATTGCTTTACCAGTTGCTTCACTTTCAGTCTCTGTTTTTTGTATAAACAGTAACTTTCGTCTGTTTTCTCGTGTTGGTATTTCTTCCACATTGACTTCTTATGCTTTACTTGGTCTTTAATCTCATGTGTCCACCATCTCGTCTGTTTTTTATTTTTTATTATTGCTATTGTCCCGCAAGAAAAAATATTATACGATATAAACAAGAAAATGGGTATGCTTAAAACCACACTACAGAAGTGAAAACTTCATCAAGGCGAGGTTAATAATACGAAATCCAACTTTTTTTTTCGTTCTATATTACATTAGTGTCATCCTGCATCGACGAATTCAGTTGCTGAGATTTAGTGTGCTTCTTTTGACGATATTTCTTCACGCGCGCATTAGACAATTCCCTTTTTCGTTTTAATTTGTCATCGATTTGATTTTCTTCATCCATCCTGTGTAACAGAAAAGAATTAAATGCTTATAAATTCGTATATGATGAGCAATTAAAGCAATGCTCTATTCTCAACGTTTCTGTTTTGCATTGGTATACAAATTATAGTAAATGCGTGTGGACGTTATCTAACACCCGGAATATATTGATCAGTTTCCGAGTCATCCATATCATTTTAATAAAAATGCTAAAACTTACCTGAGCGCGAAATATTATATTATATTATTATAGAGATAATGTCTCATACACACACAAGAAATTTTTTGGTCAACCGTCCGCGAAGTTACCAATTAGCGAACGCAACACAGCCCGCGAAATACAATTTCCCGCTGCCATAGCAACGGCCGCGAAATATAAATGCGTGGGTGTACGGACAACTTTAAAGGGTTCCTCGACGGAGAGATTTTCCGATACGCTTCTGGGTCGGTTCGGACGCATGTATATATATATAAATAGACGATATGAATACCCGCTTACGAGTCCCGCGCTGGTCTGATGCTAATGTGCCGGCTTCTCACCCGTGCGGCTCGGGATCGAATCTGCTCAGGGACATGAATTTATTTATTCATTTAAGTTTCAGTTTAATTGAAATTAAATACCTCTATATGATATATTTCTCTCGTTCCCTTAGTCGCCTCGAGCCGACTTTACCCGAACGAGCGTTACATAGCCGAGCGTGACGGCTCAGTCTTGTTCAGTGCCCATAATCAACGCAACGCGCCCAAAGAAGTTTACACTTCAATTACACTTCAAAAACAAACTATCCATCTAAACATGAAATAATGAATTTTTTTGCGCGTCCCTAGCCTATTTACATATGGACGAAAGCTAGCCGAAAAAAGTTCCATAAATCGAGATATTTCAACTCTTACTAGAGATGAGGAGTGGCTGTACATCATAAGTTTTGCAATTAAAGGAAGGTATTTTACTGTTTAATGAATTCAAAAGGAACTACAGTTATTTGTTGAATAGATCGGAAAGCACCTTTGAATTTAAAAAGAAAAACGTTCTTAGTGATTAAAGAGTTGTTTAAGCACCTTAAGTTATGGTGCATTATTAAATTAAAAAAGTGTCTACAAGGAATATCGTTAAGACTTGTCAAAGGAATTTTTCTGAATCTTCAAGTAGGTATAAATTAATCTTGTTTGATCAAAAACTGAATTTAATAATTTTAGATAAGTGGAACTGTAGATTTACAAAAAAAACTTAACGGTTTTTATACGGTTCTTTACACATCATTTTCTTCGCCAATTTATGAACAAAAATAGCTAACACTTGCATTACAACCATTAAAAACGAATATTATTTCATTTGTTATTTTTCTATATTGGTATTACATTATATACACATGACCACTCTATCCTGATTGCCCTTTGAGTGGTTCTCAATCACTCTTATGACATCACTTTTGTAAAACTAAAATAAAAAGATGAATGTGAATAGAAGTACAATTTTCTCACGTTAGAGGTGTTACTCGTTATTCTGTCTCAATGAGCCAACTAATTGGCGTCTATTAATTATAGAGGGCTCATGAATTTTCTGTCTTTCTCTATACAAGCTCGCAGAGGATGTTATTCTCGATATCTAAATAGATTTATCTTATGGATGTACAAGGTCGTCCAACAAATACGCTTTAACTATAAATCCTTATACATTTTTTAGATTTTGTTGTTTGATGGACTTATTGTTAATTATTGCTAAACGCTCCTTTTTGTTTAATTTTCTACTACCTTATTTTGCAATATTTGGTAATAGTATTTAATTATATTTTCCTACATTAATTTTATTTCTTTTATTCACACAGAGTTAGGTCTTATTGTGGATCATCAGAGTCTATTTAAGAAAATATACAATTACAGCCATTACTATTTATCGAATATACAGACTATCACAAAAAAAAGACAAAAAGACGAGTCCATATCTCCCTTACTTATTGGAAATTTTAATTATCTATACACGAAATTAAATGATTGCGAATAGGCTATTTGATGGCCTAAGGGCTTTAAGGCCAAATTTTTAAGTATTCTGATAGAGATCTTTATTCTGAAACAAAAAATACAAACATACTAAAAAAAGATACTTATGTAAAAAGATAACATTAAAAATGCATTGCGTTACAATGTAATAACATAGGGCGCGGAATCGAGCGAGCCATGACTCATCGCCCATGGGCGCACTATTGAAATGTTGTATTTTTAAACAGGTTTTAATTTTATTTATATAATTGGATAACAACTCATAAAATACAAAATACATTATTATTTGTTCATTTTGTTGTTCAAGTCGAGTAAAGGAGTATTAATATTCACTAGCAATACTTTCTCAAGGTTCTCTTCTGTAAGACTTGTTCTCTTTGAATTAAGTACATCCTTGTAGATAGAAAACGTCCTTTCTACATCGCAACTGGTTATAGGTGCGTACTGGAAATATTCTTTTATTTCAGCGTATTTAGCAATTTGATTTTGTGTCATTGTCCCCATACACAATTGCCACAATGTTATTAAATCTGGATTTCTATTAAAAACTGCGTCTAACTTTTGCCGAAGGCCACATCCGAAGTCACTTGGAATACTTCTGAAATTATTAAGAGCCACATCTAATGTGGTTAATCCATCTTTTAGTTTGAGATTTCGATTTTCAAAATATGTGATTTGTTTAGGCAAATTTCCAAAGTGTTCCTGAAGGAATAACAGCACATTTTTTAAATTTGGGATTTGTGTTAGTTCCTTGCACTCAGAAATACTTCGAGCATCGTCATTTAAACATGTAACGAAATTTTGTAAACTATCGAAATTCTCTGCATAAAAACTAGTAGCTTCCAGCCATGTTCCCCATCTAGTTATTACTGGCGCGGGTGGCAGTGACAAAGATGGAAGTTTTTCCCTGTAAAGGGCCACTCTCGATGGTGCTTTTCTGAAAACTTTTTTAAAAGCGGATACAAGTCTATCAACTTCCGGATAGTTGTCTCTGATATATTCACAGATTCTGTGGAGAGCATGTGCTACACAAGTAATATGCAGCATATAAGGATGTTTCCTTTAATAGTCTGCCTGTTTTTAACATTATGCGGCACTGTCACTAACAAATAAAAGTATTTTTTCCCTGTACCTGTCGTCCGAATGAAGCATTTTGTGCAAATTCTCGTCAATGGTTTTAGCAACTGTTTCCGCATCAACTGTATTTATAACTTTAGATGCTATTACATATGCGTTATATGGAATAGTTGGATGTAGTACACCAGCTACAATATTTACCACACAGCGTCCTAATATATCGACAGTTTCGTCTGCACTTATCCATAGGTATACTGATTTGAACGATGTCTTCTAATGCATTCTACTGTTTTCGTGAAGCACTTAGAAACATAACATTTGCGTAAGGTGGATTCATCAGGAACATGTCGACCAGTATATTTTTGGAGAAATGTTTTGAAAGTGGGATTGTCAAGTTTCTTTAATGGGATATTAGCCGCCATTGAAGCTTCACAGAGTTCTTCGTTAAAATTGTCGGCTTTCAACGGGTCCAATTTCTGTGTATGTTGTAGCGATGCTAAGTGACGTTGTACGTTCGATTTTTTGGCATTCTGTAACGATATTTTACAGACTTTGCAATAAATATCGAAATCACTGACAATGGACATACAATCAGTATGACCCTCAATCCAACTCGTCATTGTTTCACGATGTATTCCTCGACGTTCTTCCATATCATATCTGAAAAAGTAACATAAACAACGTTCTAGATCTACATAAATGATAACTAAAAATCTTACTCTTAATCTTAACAAAATCCAATGCACACTTACGTCGATATAAATGGAAGAAGTAGATTCAATGAACCGGCAGGAACTATTACAAAAATTACGAAGTACGTAATTAACAGTTAAAACAATGAAACAAGAAAACTAACGTAAGGTATAAATGAAAATTTTATTTCTCTTGGAAATATAACGTAAATATAATAAATTTTAAACACTTCTGACGCCGTTATCTACGCCCGTGTATAAAGAATTTTACCTCATAAATTCCTTATTTTATTGCAATTTTTTGCTCTGATTCTCAGGCTCTTATCGAGCGTAAACAGATGTTCTAGTTCGCCCTATGAATTAGTGCTATTCAGATATAATGTAAACAACACACAGTTGTTTACATTATTTCTTTGCTTGGTTGTAGCTCCGTGGTAGTTTAGCTCGCTCGATTCCGCGCCCTAAATAACTAAAGTAAGTTGGCAAAAAATTCTAAAATAGACGAAAAATATTTAGAAATTCTTCGAGTCTACTTTAAGTGTGGTGATAATAAAGTTTAGCCTTAAATCCTTGAGAGCTACACGTGATATTTGTCCATTTGTAGCATATTTCACAACCATTTAATTTAGAGTATATAGGTAATTAAAATCGTCCGATACATAAGAGAGCTACGAACTGGTCTTTTTTTGAGACAGTCTGTATATTGCTATTATTGAAAATTATAATCTTCACAATTGCAACTCATATGCTTAATTAGCTAAATTAAATTCTATGAATTTTGCAGCCTGCGAGACAAGAACTTACGTCTCAAAAAGTTTATCAGACCTGCGTGCTGCCAACTCCATCAAGACGTAAGACCGAATCATAATTATATAGCTATTATTCTAGTAGAGGTACATACATTTAAATATTGGATTTCAACACACATTTTCTTCTTCTTATTTATCATTGTAAGCATTACATATTTTTGTGAATATGCAATCTCTATGAAGCCCTTCAATCTCCATACTGGGTTAATATTACAGGATTCTGAAATATATATTTTTTTATTTTCTTGAAACATAATATGTATATAAACAATAAACGAAGTAATGGTTTTGAAGTAAGATACGCAGGTGTTTAGGTGATTTTGGATTTCCTGTTTCCGTTCAATTTGTATATAAAAATAATATAATATTTCGTAGTTAGTTAAACGTAAAATTTAAGGTTTGAAACAATTTGCTTAAAAGTACAGGGTTTTCCGAAAATGTCTATAGAATTTCGAATTAGATTAAAATGAAAAATACAAGATAATTTGATTATTACTACTTCATTACAAAGTATGTCTAATTTCATTCTTTTTTCAATCTAATCCAAACTCCTTTGGTTCTTCCAGCTTATTGGTTGTCCTATAGTAGTGCAAAATCTTTCTCAAAAATATTCAATATCGGCCGAGAAATTCGAAAAGCCGGCTTTTGTCATTTAGCACACTTGATTTAAATCGCACACTTAAATTTAAATTACTTTATTGTGTTAAAAATTGTTCTAAGACTCAAAAAATATCACTAAACAATGAAAATCTTTATTGTAGAATTAGCTGCCCTTGCTGTTCTTGATTTATTATATATCATTTTAGTGCATTTTGCTTTCATTTCCTGCAGATCAAGATTGCTTGGAAAAGCCAAATTATGATGGTTATCAGCTTTATTTTATATTGTTCAAAGGTATCAAAAGAACGAAATTGGCCAAAAAGAAACACAACTTTCCCGGAGAATTGTTATGGTATTAGAGAAGCCTCGAATAAATATGCAATACAGTTATTTAATGAAAAATAGCCGAATGTTGTTAGTGCAAGCAGAACAGCATTGTAGAAAATCATTGATAACTTTGACGAAACAGAATCCGTTTCCGACAAAAAGAAGCCTCGCAAAACGTACAATGATGATGATGCTGTGACCATTATGGCTATCGAATCAGTTGCGGAACATCCTAACAGTTCTTTACGCCAGCGACCAAGTGAACTCAATGTTCGTCATACATTATTGCAAACAGTTTATAAAGCGAACAAAATTTATTCTTATAAACCTAGATTTAGGAACACCTTAGAAAATGCAGATCACGCTTTCAGACTCGAGTTTTGTATATGTGTTGGTGAGAACACTATGGAATATCGCCTTTTCTATCAGAATTTAATGTTTAGTGATAAAGCAACGTTTTCGACAAATGGTACTGTTTCCTCACAAAATTGTAGATATTGGTCAAAGGATAACCCAAATTTTAGAATTAGTGTCCGAAATCAGCGATATCAAAAAGTCAAGTGCTGCGGAATGTTATTAAACAGAATCGATGGACCCTATTTTTTTAATTAAACACAATTACTTGGAAATGCTTCAGAATTTTCTATTGCCCTAACTTGAGCAAGAGGAATTGCAACGCATCTACTTCCAATAAAATAGGTGTCCAGCTCATGGTACCTTGATTGTAAGAGAATTCTTAAATTAACACTTTCGTAATAGATCGTCCAATACATTGCATTGGCCAGATCGGTCACCGGAATTAACTCCCTTGATTTTTTTTCTTTGGGGTTACCTAAAGCAAAAAGTGTACAGACGAACAATGGCAAATGATTTATATTATCTAAAAATGCGGATTACGGAGGCTGTTCGAGAAATTAATGTTGAAATGTAGAACAAAGTTTACAATCAATTCAGAAAAAGAGTTGAATATTGTACTGGTGTGGAGTAATGTTAGAGTTTAGCGATAATCGAAATGGCATTTGCCTTTTGTCTAACATTAATAATGTAATATAACATTCGAAGTTAGTCATATTTAAAATCAACAACTCGACATCATTTGTTTCTTATCTTTTAATCGTATCTTAAATGATTACTGCTCTGGGTGTTGATACAAACAATTTTTTTTTTATACAGAATAAATTTTTCTCCTAAAATTCATATTAAATGTCGTCTATTCTGTTCACATTGGTTCTCTAATTATTTTTTCTAGAATCATATTAAATAGCAAAGTGGAGAGTGGATCTCCTCGTCTCGGCCTTTTTCTGACATTGAAATATTTCGTTGGGGTTTTTATACTCACATTATTTGTTCAGTGTTATATTCAATAGTTTTGCAACTGCAATATATAATCCTTTTATTTAACTATTCCAAAGACGAATACATTTAGATTTAAAAAATATAAATAATTTCTGTTCCTTATATCTGGGTTACGGATATAATTATAATAAGTCTTTTAGTCATGCATGTACAGCAGACCGATTTTCATGTGGCCGGTGGGAGAATTTGTACGTGCGTCAAGTAAGGGTGTTCATCGTTTAAAACGATGTAAAACACTGAATGCCAGAGGTTCCCCAACCTATGAATTTCGTGCGCATCTCGAGGGCGGTACTTCTAACCGGCCACATGAAAATCGGTCTGCTGTATTGCATATATGAAGTTTTAGCCATTTTTAAGCGATATTACCTCTAGTGTAGTTGTTCCAAACCTGTGAGTCGCGATATGTTGTCGCCACGTGATTTTTTTACTTGTAATTATTTGTACTAAAAATTTCATATCGAGGTTTTTAACATTTATTTATTAAATTCTGTCATCTAGATGATCTTAAATTGAGCCACTTAAAAATATATGGATTTTCTGCGCTTTTTGATATTAAGACAAAGGCAAGAAACAGAGTAAATACTGAGGATGGCATGAGATCGGTTAGCCACCAATTTTGAAGCAGGTTGCGTAGATGCAAGGACAACCATCGCATTAAGTATTAATTAATTATCTATACACCCATACATATTAATACGTGCGGATGTAGGTGAGATTTGGCATAGTTAAAGTTCATATGGAGAAGGAGTGCAGAAAGATAAAATTTATGTATAATATGTGTTACAACAACATTAAATTAAATAAAATAAAACATTCATTGTTTAGGTAACGTTCAAACTTAAAAATTTAATGAATTAAGCTCGAATTTCAGCCATTGGGCGACCACTAGTTTAATAAAATTAGTTAATTAAATATTACGTCCTATTATTTGTAAGTATTCTGAAAAGTCTATTTATGTAGTGCGAATCGCAGGTTACTTGGCATAAAACACTGCATGGTCTAATTTTTTTTAGGCCCGGGCTCTAGCGTAGCCCCTCTTTAATCTAACAAGCCCTCCCGTTTCGCCCGTCTATTATAAAAATACACATTTTTTTCAATACGAAAGGAATAATCAAAATAATTTGCAATAAAATAAACGGTGTTATTTCATTAACATTATATTTAAGAGAACCAAGTAAAAACTAAAAGGATGATATTTACAGAAAGAATTTAGCCCCATAGTATATACTTCGGGATATTTTTGCAATTTTACATTTTAAAACTCATATCAATGAATGTCACGCAAGGTAAGAAACTATTGACGGCTTTAATAACATATAGATACCTACGTAAGAAGATTAGAATATAATATGTTGTAATGTGCAATAATGTTTTCTATTAAAATTGTGCCTGTTTTATTTAATTATCTAATAAATAGAAACAATCAGTAGTACATAATTTTAAAAAGTGTACTTTAGTATGCGATTCAATACCTAACGCAATTCAATCTTAACTTGCTTTTTCATGTTATTGAAATCATAAATCGTTTTTGATAAAACAATATAACTACAAATAACAATATCAATATTAGCGCTTAAAAAGTTTATAAAATTATCATGCGTATTCTGTTTATACACTATGTAAAGACAATAATAGTACTTATATCTTTATTATTTATTATCAAGATATATATATATATATATATATATATATATATATATATATATATATAGATTGCTTTCTATAAAAGTATGATCTGCAATATCGAATTTGATAGCCACTATAGACATATGTACGCAAACGTTTTATTCATGCGGCATATGCAATCTACTCTGGGCAACCAGAGTGCTAGGTCGCATCTTTTTTCCTTGTTTATTCTGACATATAAGTTTTGAAGGTGTGGTCACATATAACGTATTACAGTCAAACTCCGTCGGTCAAGCTGTATGCGTTTCTTAAATGAGTTAACTTTCGCAGATATATCAATGATCTGGTCATTACGTCGTTAAAGCGAAAGACTCGATGCGGTGTTACAAAACCATTAAAAAAGTAGACCTTTCTACTTATTCAAAAATTTAATACAATATCTTGCGAAACGTACGTAATGGACTTAACGTGACGGACATCATCAGCAAGGAAAACTTACCGGATTTCGAAGGGTTAAACAATGATACGTGCGTACTTGACATTATGACTGTTCACAAATAAAAAAATAACGTTTCCAAATGATATAAAGCTCATATATGTATACGTTATACATATATTTTCGAAGGTAGAATAATATGTGACATTGCTATGAAATTGTTTTTAAATGTAAAATGTCAATTCAGTCCAGTGAACACGTCAAATTTAATAACTCATTTACATAAACATGTATAATCGGATAAATATAATTAAAATATACCAATTTACTACATATAATTTAGATGTTGTTTCCTATGGATAAAAAACAATATTGAAAGTCTAATAACTCAAACCCGTATGATTTTTTCCTCGTCATAAACTTGGATAAAAATGATTTTAATAATAATAAAGAACAGGGGGAACAAAATTTTAGCCTAAAAGCCACACTGACTCCTGCACTCCCAAGGCCCAAGACCTAGCTGGCTTATCGTACGTACTGAATGACTGTAGTTTTGAATTAGGCGCACATTTTCGTTTCGGGAGACAAGTGCAGTACTTTGATTTGATGTAGTGTAGATTTGTATAAATATGAAAAAGAAACGAAATATATATAGGGAGTGCAGAACATTTAAGGGTCAATGTGTCATTATTTTTCGTGATTGAGTCAAGCAATAAGGCAATGTGTATAATTTGCAACAACAATAGTCCTTAAAGGATACAATATACAACGTCAATACGAGGCTAAACATGCTCAGAATTACATGATAGCAACAGGAGAGAATTGTGTCCAAAAATAGCTAATTTATTTAAAAACATCAGTTTATCAGCAAACATTGTGCCTCAAAAAGTTTTTGTTATACGCTAACACTTTATGTGTCTGATAAAAATCGACACCCAGAGTGGTTCTCCTTGGCACTGGATGAGTCAACAAATGTTTCAGATATTTCTAAGGTGTTACTTTTATTCGAGGAATAGATAACAATTATGAAGTGTATAAAGAATTTTTGACGTTCACAGCATCTTAGATAAGACCACTGGAGAAGATATTTATAAAGGAGTTTAAAATGATGTTCATAAAAACAATCGTCAATGGAAAAAGTTAAAGTGCAATGCTACTATGGTGGCAGAGACGTGTGAACAAAGAAAGATGTTATTGTCTTGTATCAAAGGGCGTAGATAATGGGTTGAAACCATTAATCGTACCTACATTCATTCATCAACAGTTTTTGTGCGAAAAATACTTGGATATATTAGAAGTTCTAAAGTCAGTCGTGTCGGCTGTTAATTGATCAACTAATATTTCACACAGTTTAACACATGCCAAACATTCAATTAGCAAACTGAGACGCCATTTACGGCAGATTTTGCAATTGAAGCTTTAGCTGCTTTAAAAATAAAGTTTGTGTCTCGTTTTTCAGATTTTTATGCAATTGCTAACGAAATCAAGATTTTTCAAAATCCTTTGAACGCCGTCTCTTGTCCCAGAACTTCCAATAGGAATGATTGATTTGCAAAACTACTTAAACTTGTCATTGCTGGAACTTCACACTCACACAATTTAATCAGTTACCAAAATTTGTTCGTGGCATTTCTACATTTTTGGAACTACTTGCCTGTGTGAGAAAACATTCTACAAAATAAAATATTCAAAAATATTTACAGATCCAAATGGTCATCCAGTCCATCGCTTTTTTTATAATATTAGTATGGCAACGGTGCCCAAGAACTAGTTGTAATGTACAGAGAATGCTGTACCGCTCCAAAACTAAATGAATCACCAAATCGAAAATCAAATCTATGCTCATCGACCATTTTAACTGCCTTGGAACTTTAAGAAAGTACTTTATATTGCAGAACAAGGCAGTAAATGAATACTGAGAAGAGTCATGAACTATGAAATTAACCAAAAAATGAAAAATCGAGGCGTAGTGAGGTGTATAAAAACACAAGTACTGCAATGGTGTGGACACATACAGAGGAGACACCCGGAAACCCTTATAAGAAAAATAATTATTTGGAGACCTGACACGATAAGACCAAGAGGGACACCCCAAAAAATCATGGAAACTGCATAATGGTGACTTGCTTTCCTATTTGTCATTTTGTTATTTGTTTGCTATTTTGAATCAATGAAGCCTATTCGCCATGACTTGTCATGATGTTTGATTAATATTATTCTTGGATCAAATATTACAACAAATTTAAAGCTTTACTGCATTTTAGTTAAAAGCCATTCTTTCTTTGAATTCTATCATTAAGTACAATACTGATTACTGATTAAGAATACGAAACTACAGGGTTACCGCTATAGGTGCCAGGCTATACGAATCTGAAGAATACCTATAAATGTTTAACTGAAATTCAAAAAAGAAATTTATTTGTAACTCATTAAAAATGTCTAAATTTTTAGGGCCAAAATGTAGTAAAAGTCGGTCCATAACTTTGTTCATCCTATACGCATTTACGTAAATACCACTAGTAATTTCAGTTTAACGTTCTTCCAAAAGAACGATAAAATGCAAATAGTTGCAACCTTTGAGAATGAATGGCAGTTGAAAAGATTTTCTATGGCGATGTTTTCTTTGGAAAAGATCGATAACCTCGGTGCATTATTATGTTTTTTTTTCGTTGAATAGAAGTATATTATTCTAAAACTTATATTCCTCTATATGAAAATTATTATGTTTGTATATTAATGGCGATAGGCTCGGGCTCGAGGAAAGAAAATCAATTCTTCGTTACTGCGTGCACATTGGACCGTGTTTTTTTTTGTACGGACATTACTCATATTTTTCTTTCACCCCCTTTTTTTAATAACGCTATTTAAAACTAAACCTGTATAAAAATATATTTACCCAAGCAGGGTAACATTTTCCCTTATTTTTACCTCTTTAAAGAATTATTAACAATGATGTCAGGAAGAATTCGTGCCATAAATTTACTTAATTAAAAGGAGGCAGTCGACTTACCTCCAGTCATTTATGTAAGACTACCCAAAACGTATGCAAATATAAATATGCAGAGCCAAAACAATTTAGAAATAAATAGCATTTGTAAAATGGCCAAGAAAAAGTATATCGAATAAATAAAAATGAGCTTGCTCTTAATTAATTCATTCTCTAAATAATCTAAACTTGGATCGAGCTAAATCTTCGTAAAATTCAAGTCAACAGCAATTAAACAACGTAATAACCGTTAATCAATTAAATTTTGAATACGAATTATGCAACGACTTACGGAAAATCGTCGTTAATTCAAACACATACATTCCGATTTACGAAACTTTTAAAATATTTTTTTTTTGGTCAAGCTAAAGCATTTATTTATCGGTAAGATGCATATGAGAACTTGCGTCGAAAAAAAAGAGAAACGTTTCATATTCTCGGAATGTTCGAGAATTTAAAAACTTAGATAAAAATCACACATTTTTGAGGCATAGCAGCACGAGATGAGAAAAAGATGCGGCGTAAATAATTGTCTTTGGGGAATTTTCACCGCCGGTACAGATAATATTTTACCATAAAATAAACACAGAGAAAGCATTGGTTCACACTATAATTATCTTCTGAATAAAATTATATATTGTTATAGTTATTTAAGCATGGAAAAATGTTACTTATTTTTATTTTACATTACTAATAATTACTTTATATATTAAAATTTTATATAAAATATAAAATATGCAATATTGTTTACAATAGTGGTTCTTTCGAAAACTATTTAATTGAAACATTATTACACTACATGCTAATTCAACATTAAAATATGTGATATTATTTTTATGTTAAGCTGACTAATTAGTATGATCAAAAACTATTAACTCAAAACAATTTTTATTAGTTCAAAACGAAAATTTGACACTAAAATGTTAAAGAAAAACCACTAATAAAACTCTTTTACCATACTAAAGCACAAAAAACTAGATACGTATTTCGGCAACTATGTTGTCATCATCAGTAGCACTGATTAATAAAAGCCGCGTTGTCTTTACACCGCAGCGTATACAGAACAACGCTCGTGTATAAAGGCATTTCTGATTTGTATTTTAGAAGATCAATGGTGTCGGTAACTTGTTTTTTTTGCCGATCTTTATCAAATTTCTGTGTAGCATACAAATTGGTTTAGAAAATCATTTTGCCTATCAGTTCCTTTGTAAACAAATACAGAAAACTGTCCGTTGGAGTTTCAATATAATCCGGAATATATGGTCTAAAATCCTCTCGAACGGCGAGTAGTGTTTTCGCAAGGTTCGCATCCTTTGTCCACGCAAACGGTGTTTCTACCCAATGTGAAAGTGGCAGTTCGTCTTCACTAACATAGTTAAAATTGGTATTCATGCATCATCATCTTATTCCAGTCGATAGTTGGATAAGTTGCATAGAAGATTTTTGTTGTAAATCGCCCCTGTAGCGTTGTGGCCCCAAACGTTTTCTAACAAATATTACACCGTGATTCTATACGTCTCAAATGAACAGAATATCACAAATAAAAATAGACAGAAACATATAATCAAAGACTTGCCGTAAATGTTTAGAAATAAACACCCAACTTTTTTTTTGAGTTACTTCCGGCGTCCAGACAAACACGGCTACCAGCGTGTGGTTCCAGCCATCGCTTACTAGGCGTCTGGGAAAAATATTTTTTGCCTTGTCTATGGACCCGACTCGTCCTCAAAGTGTTAATAAACACAGAATTCTGGGCGGGAAAGGATATATAAAACACGTTTTTTGGCTTTGCAACGTTTCGGAATATACTTATTTCTTCATCAGGTCTATAAATTAAAACTTAATTACCGCCAAACGAACTATGCAGCAAGTTCGTATACGCCAACTTTGAAGGAAACCTTGAAAGAAGGCAGGTCTGGCAGTCATCAACGTCGACCTGACACTCATACAGGTCGAACACCCTGGACCAAGCTGGATCATGTACCATTTGATCCCGGCACGCGCCTGCCACGACAGCCGGCACCACAAGGAGGTATAGAAAATTCTTCTTCCCACAAATGAATCCTGATTTTTTTTTCTTTATTGTTGGGAGTGGCCGAATTGTTACCTATTACTAGAGCCATTTTTGGTGTGAGACACGACGTTTATATGGAAATGTTCGAAATATGATATTCTTTGCACAGGATAATACGATTAATTGAAAATTGTCAGAATATAATGAGACAATGACAGAGATTTGTATCTAATCAGTATTTTTATTATATATGATTTACTTTGATTAAATTAAGTGAAAGTTCCTGTTGTTTTGTTCTTTTAAAATACAGTGGGTGAATTCTTTCTAATTGGTAACAATATGTTTAAGGCAAAATTTTTGGATTCTTTCTCCGGGTAACAAGATCGAGACAAGGCCAATACACCGTTAGACAGTGTAAAAACTGCGACAGGACCAGTGAGTTGTAAAGCGTGATCATAGTCTTTTCGGACGGATATCCCTGGTGAGGGTGAAGCAACTTTATGTTCGAATATGCTCTTTATATCTTAATATTGATTTGATTTCTAAATCTGAAAGTGTTACCTAAATATAGACCCAAGGTCTTAGCACTACCAGCAACCGTTCAGTCCAGTATCTCACGGGTCCAATTCTTCCAAGCAACATTGCCATCGATTTATGAGGGTTGAAAACTAAATTTTGTTTAGTGCATACTGTATTAATCTGATAAATATCTCGCTGAATTATTTTCAAGGATACATAGAATAATGTGGGATTGAAATACTGAAATAGTTGTGTCATCCACATACTTTTGAAAATCACATGTATTTTACCTTGTTAAATAACCTACTGGTATATATCGAGAATAGTAGAGGGCTAAGACTTCATCCCTGAGGAGTACCTGAAATCAATTGAACATTGCGATTGCTTGATATATTATTTTCAACAATTTAATTGCCGACTAATCCTGTCTTACAAATGATCGAATGCTTTACTAAAGTCAAGCAGAATAAGTACTGTCAGTGTACCCATATCTATCTCACTGATTTTTGTATCCGTCACATTTAGAAGAGCTTGAAATTGCGTACATAAGATTTTTTCAAATATTTTTGACAGAACTGAAATCAAACTGATCAGATCAGACTAATTCGTTAGCTCATGTTTTTTTTTGTTTGTTAAAGGAATAACTAATGTATTCCTCTATACTGGTGGGAATTATCTTCGACTATTCACTTGCTGACAATATGAACAGTATATTTTATTATGTAAAGGCAGCATAACTGAATCATTTTACCGCTCAGCCCATCAGGCCCATAAGAAGTTTGGTTCATTGAAAGAATAATATTAGAGATCAATATCTCGTCAATTAAATTAAAATGTATTCTGTATTGATGACTTCTAGAATATGCTGACAAGTAGATGATTTCATATAAAGTTGAAAAAGTTCTCTATGAAGTTATTAATTTCACACAATATAAGTTCATGGTCAGCAGTATCCTCACTGATAACACCAGAGTTCAGGACAGACACACTCCAATAACAATGAGTAAATCAAACAATGTCACTTAATCCTTCGCAATTGTTGTAGGATCCTTAATCAATTGTATCCTTCCCAAAGTCTCCAACGTATTATGTAAGTTGCTGGTGAATCACTAGCAAACAGTCGGTGTTAAAGTCGCCCATACAAACAACGTAATCCAGACTAACTAAGAAATTTGAAATAGAATTTTCCAAGTCATCTACGAAAATGTTATAATTGCCTCCCGGCGATTTATAAACTACACCATAATATGAAAGAGGCAGATTGCATCACCCGTAGGCAACACTTTAGAACGGGAGCATTATCAATCAACATTTATTCAACTGCACCGTTTATCGTAAAGTACACATGTCAACTTTGCACCAGAAATATGTGCAATAAAAAGCTCTTGTCAAATGTTGACGTTTGCAAGATTAACGTTTATCTTTTAGTTTCGTCTAGTTATATCGTTATTGTGGGATTTTATTAAGAAAACTTTCTTTTTTAACGGTTGTTCACAAGAGACGGAGTATTTCATAGTCATAATTTCAAAAAAGGGTTTTCAGTAAATGTATGCCTAGGCATCTTAATCCTGCGCATAGTTGGGCTATGTAATAATAGCCCAACGTGTTTTGGCTTTGCAACGTTTCGGAATATACTTATTTCTTCATCAGGTCTATAAATTAAAACTTAATTAAGGGCAACTGGTAATTACCTATTATTACATAGCCCAACTATGCGCAGGATTAAGATACCTAGGCATACATTTACTGAAAACCCTTTTTTGAAATTATGACTATGAAATACTCCGTCTCTTGTGAACAACCGTTAAAAAAGAAAGTTTTCTTAATAAAATCCCACAATAACGATATAACTACACGAAACGAAAAGATAAACGTTGATCTTGCAAACGTCAACATTTTACAAGAGCTTTTTATTGCACATATTTCTAGTGCAAAGTTGACATGTGTAGTTTACGATAAACGGTGCAGTTGAATAAATGTTGATTGATAATGCTCCCGTTGTAAAGTGTTGCCTACGGATGATGCAATCTGCCTCTTTCATATTATGGTGTAGTTTATAAATCGCCGGGAGGCAATTATGACATTTTCTTAGATGACTTGGAAAATTCTATTTCAAATGTCTTAGTTAGTTTGGATTACGTTGTTTGTATGGGCGACTTTAACACCGATTGTTTGCTAGTGATTCACCAGCAACTTACATAATACGTTGGAGACTTTGGGAAGGATACAATTGATTAAGGATCCTACAACAACTGCGAAAGATTAAGTGACATTGTTTGATTTAGTCACTGTTATTGGAGTGTGTCTGTCCTGAATTCTGGTGTTATCAGTGAGGATATTGCTGACCATGAACTTATATTGTCTGAAATTAATAACTTGATAGAGAACTTTTTCAACTTCATATGAAATCATCTACTTGTCAGCATATTCTAGAAGTGAAAATTAAATTATTTGACGTGCATGCGCCCTTTGAGTGTACAATTGTTAAAAAAATCGGTCTTCCGTGGATAGCCGATAATGTTAGATTATTGATGAAATTGCGGGATAAAGCGAAAGCTGAGTTTCGGGCAAAACCATCGCTTGAAAGGTGAACTAATTATAAATCCGTCGAAATTACACAGTCGTTAATAACGAGAGGGAAGCATTCCTCAACAACAAATTTAAATCGGCCAACACGAAAACTATATGAAACCCACTTGTACCTATGTACCTGATCATCTGTTGAATGTTAATGAAATCAATAATTTATTTTTCAAATCAATACAGAATACATTTTAATTTAATTGACGAGATATTGATCTCTAATATTATTCTTTCAATGAACCAAACTTCTTATGGGCCTGATGGGATGAGCGGTAAAATGATTCAGTTATGCTGCCTTTACATAATAAAATATACTGTTCATATTGTCAGCAAGTGAATAGTCGAAGATAATTCCCACCAGTATAGAAGAATACATTAGTTATTCCTTTAACATACAAAAAAAAACATGAGCTAACAAATTAGTCTGATCTGATCAGTTTGATTTCAGTTCTGCCAAAATATTTGAAAAAATCAATTTCAAGCTCTTCTAAATGTGACGGATACAAAAATCAATGAGATAGATATGGGTAAACTGACAGTACTTATTCTACTTGACTTTAGTAAAGCATTCGATCATTTGTAAGACAGGATTAGTCGGCAATTAAATTGTTGAAAATAATATATCGAGCAATCGCAATGTTCAATTGATTTCAGGTACTCCTCAGGGATGAAGTCTTAGCCCTCTACTATTCTCGATATATACCAGTAGGTTATTTAACAAGGTAAAATACATGTGATTTTCAAAAGTATGTGGATGACACAACTATTTCAGTATTTCAATCCCACATTATTCTATGTATCCTTGAAAATAATTCAGCGAGATATGAATCAGATTAATACAGTATGCACTAAACAAAATTTAGTTTTCAACCCTCATAAATCGATGGCAATGTTGCTTGGAAGAATTGGACCCGTGAGATACTGGACTGAACGGTTGCTGGTAGTGCTAAGACCTTGGGTCTATTTTTAGGTAACACTTTCAGATTTAGAAATCAAATCAATATTTAGATATAAAGAGCATATTCGAACATAAAGTTGCTTCACCCTCACGAGGGATATCCGTTCGAAAAGACTATGATCACGCTTTACAACTCACTGGTCCTGTCGCAGTTTTTACACTGTCTAACGGTGTATTGGCCTTGTCTCGATCTTGTTACCCGGAGAAAGAATCCAAAAATTTTGCCTTAAACATATTGTTACCAATTAGAAAGAATACACCACTGTATTTTAAAAGAACAAAACAACAGTAACTTTCACTTAATTTAATCAAAGTAAATCATATATAATAAAAATACTGATTAGATACAAATCTCTGTCATTGTCTCATTATATTGTAACGAAATGAATCTACAAAAAAATGCAGACGTCTAGGCGACGACAAAAACGTGCTCGTAAAGTCATAAATCTTCGCATGGTACTGTGTCGGCGACGGAAAGTCTGCAGATTCTTCTAGTATACTCCGAGCGTTTCGAGAGTTCGCTAGCACCTTTCCAGAAGTGTTATCTACAGATATAAAAGCAGTTGAACCGATGGATGAGTAATTCCGGAATAAGAGATTCGTTCAATAGTCTCGTGCGAAGATAAATAAACATAAATAAATAGTTCCTTGAGTGGTAGTCGAAGAGTAAACATAAATATAAGTAGTACAAAATAAATATAGTGTGCGGTGTTATATAAAAAGAAGTGATATAAATATACGGACATAAATATTAGTAATAGAAATAAATACCGGTGTTAATTTAAATCGTGGTAGTTTAAGTGTGATACATTAGTTTTATATTTTTATATTGTAATTAATTTTACGTGTGAATATACAGACTGTTTTAAATAAATACATTGTACGAGTTGTTTAGTGCGAACCCGAAAACGTTACAATATTCTGACAATTTTCAATTAATCGTATTATCCTGTGCAAAGAATATCATATTTCGAACATTTCCATATAAACGTCGTGTCTCACACCAAAAATGGCTCTAGTAATAGGTAACAATTCGGCCACTCCCAACAATAAAGAAAAAAAAATCAGGATTCATTTGTGGAAAGAAGAATTTTCTGTACCTCCTTGTGGTGCCGGCTGTCGTGGCAGGCGCGTGCCGGGATCAAATGGTACATGATCCGGCTTGGTCCAGGGTGTTCGACCTATATGAGTGTAAGGTCGACGTTGATGACTGCCAGACCTGCCTTCTTTCAAGGTTTCCTTCAAAGTTGGCGTGTACGAACTTGCTGCATAGTTCGTTTGGCGGTGATTGCAGGTCGTTCCTGACTGCTTCCTGGTTCGGGTGCTGGGGCATTGGTTTCGATCTCTTTGCAGTACGATCAGTTTTGGTTTGGCGATGGCTTTTGGTGTTTCCGGGCTTCTTTTTGGGTTTAGAGATTGGTCCCCACTTTTGATGGTTGATCAATCTTGGGGTAGGTCGATCTTTGCCTGGTTGTTTATGGCAACTTCTTAACCTTCACCGTTCACACCGGTTTGCGTGCTGGCAGTAGCAATGTGAACCATGACATCGTTTTGGGGTGGCGCCTCCGCTGCCAGGTTGAGCCCATCTTCCGACGACTGCAATGATGTCTTGTTGGCCGCTATTGCATACACACATTTCATGTGTTGAGCGCTTGAAGGCTCGATGTAAGTTGCTGGGATCGGAATCTCATTTTCAGGTGGCACGTCCGTATGAGAACTTCCATGATGTCTCATTATCCTCTATGGTATACACATACTCCATGTGTTTGACGGCTGAAAGGTTGATGCAGGCAGTTGGGGCCTGTGTTTCGTTGAACCAGACTGCGTAGTCTTGATCGTTAAAGTATTCCACAAGGAAACGTTCGCCAAAGTCTTGCACTGAATGGAAGCTGCCCCAAAAATAATTGTGCCACTCCGCGGCCTCCCTTTCCAAATACGGGCCGATCGCACTGTCTATATTTTTCGGATTGTCCAATGCGAATTGCTGTAGATAGTTTTCCAGTGTTTCGATGAAGACCAGGGCGTCTTCATGAGGTTGGCCACTATAAGGCCATGGCGGCTGGATAGCATCTATGCTAGGATAATCTTCTGCCGACTGTACTGGACTTTCAATAGCCTCTATTGCATCCGCATATTCAATCTGTGCGGTGTTTGAGCTAGTGGTGTTAGCAAGTGGAGATTGGACACTGTCACCTTGAGGTGACTCTTTCAGGTAGGCGGCGTCGTTGAGAAATTCCATCCGGAATCTCCGCACAAAATCTTCAGTAGATAAAAAAAACTTCCCATATAATAGGAAAACCAGTCCGCAGCTTCTCCCTCTAAATGTGGAAACACGTAAGTTCGTCTATATCCTCTGGTACCTCCAACTCCAAGTGCTGTAGATAACCCTCCAGTCTTTCAATAAATAACACTGGGTCTTTCGTTATTTGTCCGTGGTAAGGGCGTAATGGTGGTCGGTTCAATGGCAGTTGCTTGGGTGCGGTTATTATCTGACTCAGCGCCTCGGCTATTGCTCCTAAACTCTCCGAGCCAGATGTTGTCCTTGAACTAGATGGTACTGCCTGCAGATTATTTTTGTTTTTGCGGGAACAGGCACAGATTCCGGCGAGTAATTCTCCAGGACTCGCAGAACTACTCGCTCGGCAACTTGTTCCATGAGCTCCACGTTATTCCTCGTAGGAGACGATGAGTATTCGGATCCATTCGTTTTGTTCCGGCGGGATTCTCTCTTTCGCAGAGACTTAGGACTTTTTGGAGCCATTGTCTCTCCTGGTTCGTCGATGCTACTTCAACGAAAGTTTCCGTTTACCAGGAAACCTTGCCCAAACGTTGGTGCGCCAAATTGTTACCAATTAGAAAGAATTCACCCACCGTATTTTAAAAGAACAAAACAAACAGTAACTTTCAATTAATTTAATCATTTAAGTCATATATAATAAAAATACTGATTAGATACAAATCTCTGTCATTGTCTCATTATATTCTGACTGATTGTCAAAAGAATATCATTTTCAATTTGGGGAGTGGTTCGGCCAGAACATTTACATACAGAATATTTGGCCACGTTTTCGACAATAGTTAGGGATTTCGAATGGAGGCACAGCGTCGCTTTAATTGGCAATGTTATATCATTTATAGCACATAATTAGGTTAGGATAATTATGGGCACCTTTACATTAATTTGTAACTGTATTATATCACGGTGCAAGTGGAAGTGAACCTTGTAGTTTCACAGAAGCATTGTTAATAATTTATTTTTATCAAACGTTGTGAATTTATGATTTGTTAGTCTTCAAGAAATGAAAGATTTTAATTATTATTAATACGAAGTATTAACATTATTCGATTAGTTACATTATCGCTGTACTACATAAAACTGTATTACCTTAAACAACCTTCTATTATGATTGTTAACTCAGAATTAATAGTAGAATCGTTCTATACTCAAATCGAGGAATCAATTAAGGTACGTCATGCCCAATGTATGTCGTTATTTTTTGCAATGTTGTCAATTGTAGGCCGCCTTAATTTGAATTGTACTGCAGGTTATGTGCATGTATATTTCAAATGTCAAACTGAAAGTTAAATTTAAGGCTAGAAGAAAGGTATAAGTTTATACTTAATACTTTGATCGTTATGAATTGCGGAGAAAGGAGAAGATGAGTTTTTATATTATAATATTGTTCAGGCAATTATACTTGTACTTATTGCACATATAATTACATAATAGAATTTAACCTAGGACATGTTGAAAAGTAATAGTTTATTATTTAAAAAAAAATTAAAATTTAGATACAGTAACTAATAAGGAAAATTATAAGCACCACTAAAATTTATTAAAATTGGTTCCCATTTCTTATCTTAAAATTTACAAGTAATTATGTAGCACATTAAATTTGATATTATGTAGTATATAAAGAAACACAACAAATTCACCACACTATATCACCTAAATGCATAATTATTTCAGCAGTATCATCTTTGTCAAATCCCACTTCTCTGTCCCACCATTTTTGTATTTCTTCTTCGGTATGATTAATAGTATTTTCCCATACTTCTGTAGTAATTGTACTTAATACTTCCTTTTACAATGAAATGCTTTTGTCTTTTCCATATCCATCTCTTCCAATATGACGATTGTAATAACTTTTCGTTATTCCCCATACATTTTCAATGGGGTTGAAAATGCAGTGGTAAGGTGGTAATCTCAAAAATGTATGATTATACTCTTCAGCAATTTTATCTATTGCATATGCTTTCCTTGGCTTATTTTCTAATACAAGCTGTAATAATTGCTTTTGATACATATCTATTTCATAAGCAACAATAACCATTGTTTAATATCTGTTTTATTCCAACTAGAAATAGGTACTTTATTTTCTAATGTAGAATGGTAGCTCGCATTGTCCATTATAAGCAGAGATGTTTTTTTCAAGTTTGGTATTAACTGATTTTCAAACCAGGAATTTATATTAATTAATCTCTCCGTGATAAACACTTTCTTTCGTATTAGAAGAAAATAACAAAGAGGCCCCTGAAATTAAGCCATTTTTGTTACCTGCATAGACAATAATATAACGAGTCCCATCTGTTTTCAGTGATTTCACACTTTTCTTATTACTATCTTGCCATGATCTGCAAATGCTAACATTTTCAAAGATCTATGTTTCATCCAAATAAACAAATTCAAATTCTTCGGATCTCATATTTCTTACATACGCTTCTAAAAAACGAAACCTTGAAAATGCATTGTGAAGTAATTCCATAAGACCCGTTCTAGGACTATCTTTCAACCATCGAAAACCAATTTTCTTTAATATAATATTTAATGATGTTAAACAGAAAGCAGGTAAATAATTAACAAAACTGACAAGTATAACGACAGCACATCAGCAGCATTAGCGGTACTGAACATTGAAATGACAAAATGACAACATCGAATTTTACTCTCAATATACAAAAAAATATATTTATGATTGGTTAAAAGAACTAGTGTGCTTCTGGTAAGTTAAACAATCCGATTATTACTAACACCTACATTATTAATAAAATAGTTCATTAAAAACAAAAATGTAGGTTATCAATAGTTATTATTATTCATATAAATTTTAAGTTGTGAGTTTGTCATGGATTGCTTACGTGCATTAACTGATTTCCCAATTTGAGTGTACCTGTAGTTTGTCCGCGAATTTCTGCGTACGGTGTATATTACTAAGCTCACAAGTAAATACAAAACTTTCTATTTTTATTGTACTAAAAGCAGGGAATATGTTGATCGGTGCCTTAATTAGTTAATATATTTCTTATTAATTTATTATAGAACAAAGATATATTTTAATGAACATCCCTCGTATATATTAAATTGATATTTTAATTTAATTATTCTATTACATATAATATGTAGATCCGAAAATAGAATAATACAAATTAGCATTCGAAAATCTTACAAAGGCAAGTTTTATCATTTCTATATATATTTAAAAATTACTAATATTTTTTTTCACATTTTTAATCGCTATACTTTACTCATATTATTACTTTGTATGTAAGTATGTACATATATCGTTCTCATCATATTGCAAAAAGAAAATCATTAACATAATATTTAACATAATAAATGGATCACAATCAATTATAGCTGCTAAAAGTAACCAGTGTGAAACTTTTTAGATAGTTTGTGTACTTTGGCATTATTTGGAACCAAAGGATTTATACCCCATTGACATTGATTGATACATTTTATCATTAATGTTGATACTTACCCTTCTTACGATGTGCGAGGTTTCTTTACCTTACACCCTGGGCCATATTACCCCGTAAGCTTACAGTGGGTACTACGAACTACCCCTTTTCATAACGTCTAAAATAAATGTAACCCAAGGTTCATCAATTTAATTAAATGTTACACTAAATTAATTTCTTGAAAAATAGCTTTATAAATGTATGATATACAATAGAGATGCACCACTAAAGGGTGCCAATACATCTTTCGATTTTTTTCATGTATGCTAACGATTAAAACATTATTCGGCATTATTATTATAAAAAAATACATGCTATCATGTAGTGATAATTTATGTCTTAATATTTTTGTTAATACGGTAGCACACGGTTAAGCAAGGTATTAAATGTTATATTAACATTATTTTTCTATTGCTGCATTGAAATATTATGTTTTTCTTACTAGCCACATGAATAAGTAGGCAATTCCGGGTCATTAAACGAATGTAATTTCATACTCAGACAATTTAGAAAACTAACTTAAAAGTCAGTGTGTTCCACAATGTGCATTATTAATTTTAAGGTGAAATTGTTTATAATCCGTACCGAATAATTATAATTCATACTTCACAAAATATTCTTTTACTAGCTAGATGCTTGTGACATGTTACTATCTCAGAAACTCAAAAGTATATACGAATTATCTTGCAAAAAATTTATGAATTTCGATCTTATTTTCGAAATTTCCAATACATACCTCCGGCGGGAATTGAAAAACATACAATAGATTCGGCCTTTACTTGATGTAAATCCATATTCCAATAGAAATAAAACAAAAGCAATTGTTTCAGATTTATATTACATTTAAATTAAAAAATGAGGCGTGGTCACCACACGACTTTCTTATACGTATGAGCGTTTCAAACTATACAATTTTAAGTATTTTTTAACACAAAAATTATTCAAAATATTATTCTAAGTACTTCTATTCTCTTAATAAATCGCTATAGAATACATACTCTGCTAGATATTCGAAAAAAGTGCTACACCCTAAGAGTAAAAGTTTTACTTCCGGTCCGAATTTTGAAATTTCATATATACAAAAAATATTGCAAATCTAGCACTAAATACTTTTTGTACTCTTGATAAATATATATAGAATGCATAACTTACGTCATATTAGCACAAAATCGTTATTCGATAAGAGCACGATTTGCGAAATATTCGCAAAAACTGATTTTTGATAGGAATTAAAGACCTCCTTCCGGTAGGAATTTCGAAAAACTTTTTAAATAAAATTGTTCTCAATTTTATTTCTAAGTACATATGAATTCTTTATAAATTTGTTTAAACTTAGTAGTTGACGAAATATTAGCAAAATTCGATTCTTTCACTGAAGTAAACTGCTACTTCCGGTCTACCGATTTTACTGAAAAATTAATCAGATCTCAAGAAGGAGATTATACACGTAAATACAAAATTTGGAATTGATATTTACAGTGGTTTTACCGCTATCGTGGTCACACACAGACACACAGACACAGACCACTTTTTCGGTATCAGGGGACTTCAAAACGTGGACATATGCAAAAATCTCGAGATCGAAAATTCGTGTCTTTCAAAATTCATGAGACTACTCAGTCTATCGTGGGAAACAGTACGTATAGCAAAAAGTACAACATAATGAAGTAGCTGATCATTTCTGAAAAACTACGCATTATGCAAAATGGACGTCATATACTTTGTATATAATATATATGAATGCGAAAGAATTACATTTTGTGTTCTTCATATTATTTCATTTTATCGACAGTAGCAAGAAGTAGAAGCTGAAATGATGGAGAGTACAGGAATCATATATGCAAAATATATAATCATACTAGCTAGCCCGAAAACATTGTTCAGTCATTTCAGGTAGGTGGCGCGAAGAATTTGATTTGATGTTGATATGATGTTGGGTTGATGAACGCAGTAACACAAAATCCAAAAAAAAATGATGTTCATGTGTCGAAATTTAATTTTATCAAAAATATAGCGCCATCTGTCTGACGGCAGGATAGATGGCGCTACAATTTTGTTGAGCACGCGGACATATTGCCTACATATAAATCATTTCGGTTTATAAATATAAAATTTATTAATAACTCGACCACAGCGCCCCCTACCGTGTCCAGATTTAGTAATTTTCTTTTTCGGCACTAAACTAACAGATATTGTGAATATGAGTCATTTTGGTCCATAAATATAGAATTTGTTAACAACTTGACTACAGCACCACCTATCGAAGATTTTGATGGCCTATTTTACGTGCATTGACGATATAAATATGGTCGAGAATATCAAGAAGATTGGTTGAGCCTTTAAAAAGCTATTGAATAACTTACAGACGCACCAACGATAATAATAATAATAATAATATTTATTAAATTGCTCAACAAGTCACCCCCAATACAGACAGTATAAACAAATAATAAAGATAATACATATGTGAAAAAATGTAAAACATTAAAATATAAACAAGTAATGAAAACCACCAACAGCAAGGTTATTAAAATTCCTGGCAGAATGCACCATAGGAGCCCTCAGCAAAATATTCGTTCTGCCAGTGGGAAGCAGAAGCGCCCCATTCACCTTTGGGCTTTGACGAGGCACTCGAAAGTTAACTTCTGCTAGCAAATCAGGAGAGTCTATCTGAAACAAAATGATATATAGATATTATCAAAAACTAGGAAATATTTACTTTCTTGAATTGTTCATTCTAAATTACATGTCAAATGTCAAAACCATAATGTATTTAAGTGTCTTGTACTTCCGTATTTCATTGTTTTATTGTCGCTTTTCTGTCCATTTCAAGACAATATACCTCGTATACTATGCGTTTTACGATACAACAGAATACGTTTATTGTAATGTCGCACTTTCGCAGCGGAACATTGCAAGAGGATGGATAATGAAAATATTCATTGGGATCGTGTTTTCAGCAATTTGTAACGGAAAATGGAAATCTGGAAATAAACTTGGACATATTTACTTGTCATCGGAACAGGGTGATTGAAAGGTTTAAGGAAACGGGGAGTGTTTGTAAAATGTAAACCTGCAAAAGTACCAACAGGTTTAACTGAAGATGTTATCGCAGACATTAGGTAGCGAATGGATGTTAGTCCTACAAAATCTGTACGAAAGCTCGCTGCTCAAATTGGTAAAGAGATCTAATTAACTTAAACGTAATTTGTTATACAGCATTATGTATTTAAATTGTAGGTATTTCCTACGAAAGTACTCATAAGCCAGTGAAAACAAACTTTTCTGTACTACAACATTGACGGGGCAATCACTTTGAGCAGATATTGAATTATTGCAACTGGTTTAATGAAATATTACATGAAGAAGACTTGAATCGCACTTTCTTTTCGAATGAAGCTTGAATCCATTTGTCGGAGTATATCAACACTCAAAATTACCGTACCTCGTCAACAGAGAATCCACATGGTTTTGTTGAATATAGTCTTCATCCTATCAAAGTTGGTGTTTGTGTTGCAATGTCGAAAAGACCAATTATTGGACCAATTCTTTTTCATGATACAATTAATGCAATACGATACCGAGAACAAATATTTGAACCCTTTATTAACAGCCTTCACGAAGATGAATTAAACCTGGGGAGCATCCAACAGGATGGGGCAACTGCATATACTGCGCAACAAACAATTAATTATTTGCAAGGATACTGTGGTGACCAATTGATTAGTCGAAATAGCCAATTCTCCTGATTTAACCCCACTGGACCTTTTTCTCTTTGGCCATCTAAAAAATAAAGTGTTTCAGAACAGACTGCATAATTTCGATGAACTTGAAGAGGCAAGTACAATAGAATTGCAAAATATTACACTAGAAACACTCCACAATGTGTTCAATAACATGAGAAGACTTGCCAATCTATGCACTGAGAATACCGGTGGACATTTCGAACAACTTTTATAAAATGTATTCATTTGCGACATAATCATGGGATTATGTTTTAAAGTAATGAAGTTGTAATGTATTTATTATTCTTTATGATAAAAAATAAATTGCAATTACTATATTTCTAAAAAAATTCTTTCAAATAATTGAAATTAAAACTAACCCTATTTCATTGATATTTATCACAGGAAATTTTTAAATAGTAAACCTAACCACAAAAATAAATAAAAAAGGCTTGTCAGTTACACTGTGTTCCCATATTAAAATCAGTATGGCCAACTCAGGACAGTTCAAAATGATCATGTAGTATATAAAGAAAGATTGTTGATAATATTGATAATCACTAATAAAATGCAACTTTCTGCAAAGGATACTATAATTGTTTGTTTAATCCTAGAAACCGTAATAGCCATGAAATATGATAATAAAATTACAAATTCAATTTAAATAACAATCTAATAAAAATAAATATTTTAATTCTTCCAAAAGGAACAAGCAATTTTGGGAGTTTCGTTTATACATACCTTGAATGGAGATATTTCATATTCCCATTAGGACAAATACTTTTTTATAGAGCTCAATTATTTATATTTAAACTTAATTTTTACAAATTCATTGGTAAGCGAATAGCGTTCACTTGAGAACGGCTCGACCGATTTGTCTAATGTTTTTAATGTTCGTAATAGTCCGATTGGTATCTTATGCGAGTCTCCTAGACGTATGCACGTGAAGTCACATTGCTACAGTGTTCGAGTTTTAGTGTAGTTAGATAAATACGTAAATTGTAAAAACTATATCAGCATCAACAGTAATTAGTGGTGATTTTTCCTGTGATAGTGTTGTACTTGAAAAATAAGTGAAAACAAACAATTAAAACACAAACAGTACGCGGAATATTGCTTGCGTGTTTTTGTGCTTGTCATTCACACAACGATAAGAAATTGTATTTTCTTTTATACATAAACACTTTACCTGACATACGTATAAAATCACTGATAAGAGATTAGACTACGATGGGTTGACTGGGTTCGATCTCTTTTCGCAGTGTAAAGGTATAGAGGTGAGAGCATTTGTAGGCGCACGGTCAAGCGAAGCTGTAAACAAAGAACAGGACCGTACTTCAAAGAATAAAAATTTGCATTAAAATAAAAACAGAAAATAAATTCAGTACAATAAATATGGGGTCTGAAAAGGAAAATATGGAAGAAATAAAAAGAATTTTTCGCAATTAAACACAAAATTAAACCTATTGAAAAGAAACTTAATACGAGTGCGGAAGCAGTTAGCGAGTTGAAACAAGAAAACCAACAATTAAAAATGACAATCAGGGAACATGAAGAAAGAATGGAAAAGGTTGAAAGGGAGATAAGGAGAAAGAATGTAATAGTGCAAGGGATGTCAGACATAGATGAGGAAGACTATCAGGAGGTAAAGAAGAAGGTGATAGGATTATTTAGAAAAATTGGAGTAGAAATTAATTCATCAACGAAATCACGAAACTGGGATTCTTCAAGCCAAACGAGAAGAGACTAATCCTTATGAAGTTACTAACATGGAATAAGAAAATGGAAATATATGAAAAGACAAAAAAACTAAAGGTAACAGATATCTGGATTAATGAAGACTGTCCGAAAAAAGTTCAAGAGGATAGAAAACGTTTGATACCAAACTTGAAACAGGCAAAACAACAAGGACATAGGGCCTCACTGAGATACAACAAGTTGATTGTAAATGGAGAAGTATACGGGCTAGAGGAGGCTGGAAATAAAGCAAAGGAAGACCACAGTGACAAGAAACGTACGGCGAGTGACAGATTCCCAGAAAGTCAGGAAATCAATCAACAACTGAGGAAAATCACGAAAACTGGACCAAAAAACTAGTAAACGAAGAAAAAGAGACAGCCGAAGAGGATAATGACAAGGCTATGGAAAGGAAAACGAGAAAAATCGTGAAAGGGAAGAGTAGAAGGAAAAAGACAATAATAAGAATTGGAACTTGGAACAATGCTAGTTACCGGCAGAATGGAGGAAGTTGCTAGAGAAATGATACAATATAAAATAGAAATACTGGCACTGAAAGAAATAAGATGGAAGGGAGAAGGTAGGATTAATAAAGAAGAATACACATTATTATTTCGAGGCGAGGACAAACAAGGACAGAATGGAACAGGATTTATGTTGGGTAAACAAGCGAGAAGGAACTTATTAGAATTTAAGAGAATAAACGGAAGGATTTCATACATACGACTAAAAAATGATATAGCCAATATCACACTCATAAATGCATATGCGCCTACTGAGAAAGCATCGGAACATAAAAAGGACGAGTTTTATGAAAGAATAGAAAAGGTATGCGAGCAAAAAACATGACAAGCTCATTCTTCTGGGAGATTTAAATGCAAAGATGGGAAAAGAACAACACTGGAGGGCAGTGTCGGGAAAAGAAACAGTACATGACGAAACAAATAACAATGGAATAAGACTGGGAAACCTAGCAACTGAAATGGATATGATCATAGTCAGCACGAAATATCAACACAAAATACAACAAAAAATAACTTGGTTAGTTTCCGGCAGAAGAACAGGAAATCAGATGGACCACGTCTTAATAAATAAAAAGAGACAAAAAATGATCCAGGATGTTACATCCTGTTCCGAGGAGCAGACGTGGGTACGGATCACATGCTGGTGATAGCAAATATAAAATTAATGGTAAGAAAAAATAAGAAACACATAGAGAGGACGAGATGGAAAATTGAGAGAATGATAGAGAACAAGGAACTATACGAAGATGAAGTCACGACACAATTGGCAAAAACGACGGAGGAGGAAAATATGGATGAAGAATGGAGCAATATAAAAAGAGGTATTGAAGACGCCGCAGACAAAGTTTTAGGCAAAAAAACATAAGAAAAGGTGAAGGAATGGTTTGATGAAGACTGTAAGGAAATATTACAAAAAAAGAAGACCGCCAGAATAAAATGGCTAAGAACAGGCCATGTAATGGACCATAAGACATACCGAGACATCAGAAAAGATAGCACGAAATTAATAAAAGCAAAGTAGACAAGATGGCTGAAGGAAGCAATGGACGCAATTGAAAACGATAACAAGAATAACACGAAATTGTATAGATACATCAAAAAACAAAATATGAAAAGAAATACAACAAACATAAGCGGTATAGAATGGAGAAATCACTTTAAGGAATTATTAACAGACAAAAATTCAATAGATTCGGCCTTTACTTGATGTAAATCCATATTCCAATAGAAATAAAAAAACACAAACACTTGGTTCAGATTTACACTATATTTAATTAAAAAACACAACAGCTGTTTCGCTACACTGTAGCTTTTTCAAGTGGTAACAAATTCTAAATATTTTTTCAAGTGGTAACAAATTCTAAATATTTAGAATTTGTTACCACTTGAAAAAGCTACAGTGTAGCGAAACAGCTGTTGTGTTTTTTAATTAAATATAGTGTAAATCTGAACCAAGTGTTTGTGTTTTTTTATTTCTATTAACAGACAACAATGTGGTGACAGAACGAGAAATAGAAAACGTAGAAAACAACACAGAAGAGGACGAGTTGAACACACCAACAGAAGAGGAATTCAACGAAGTAATAACACAGCTTAAGATGAACAAAACAGGGGCAAGAGATAATATTCTGAACGAACTGATAAAGCATGGAGGAGATCTATTAAGGCACAGACTGTTTAAACTATTAATCCAAATTTGGGAAAAAGAAATACTGCCAAGTGAGTGGGAAAAAGGAATAATAGTCCCAATATATAAGAAAGGTAGCCCAAAAGCATGTTCAAACTATAGAGGAATTGCTCTGCTTAACCCGCATATAAGATCCTAACCACGTTAGTAAACACAAAATTAATGAAGTACACGGAGGCGCAAATAGGAGACTACCAATACGGCTTTAGAAGGGAGCGATCTACTATAGACGCTGTAGACATAGTGAGTCAAATAACCGAAACGTTCTATGAATACAGTACCGGCCTGCAAATAGTATATATTGAATTCAAGCAGGCATTTGATAGTCTGAGGCGAGAGCAGGTGATAAAAGCTATAAGGGATATAAAAATACCAGGAAAAACACAAAAAGCAGCTGTGATGGTGGACGAAGGTATAACTGAAGACTTCGAAATCAACCTAGGAGTAAGACAGGGTGACGGACTATCAACAACCATGTTTATTTTAGCATTGGATGCAGTGGTCAAGGAATGCAATGTCGAGGGAACAATAATCAATAAGACGATACAAGTACTTGCGTATGCAGACGATCTCGCCATACCAGCTAGGGACAGGAGAAGTTTGGAAGAAGCAATTCAAAGAATCGATCAAGCAGCAAAACAAGGAGGCCTAATAATAAATCAAAAAAAAGGGAATACATGGAAATAAGTAGAGTAAACAGAGATACTGCAACCAAGGAAGCAAAAATTGGAAATTATAAGTTTGAAATAGTTGAAAACTTTACGTATTTGATGATAAACAGTGGGAATGATAGAAGTATAGAGATAGATCATAATAATAATAATAATAATAATAATAATAAATTTAATTCATATCAGACACATTACAGTGTATATGAGCGTCACAAAAATACATATATAAAACAAACAGTTACAAATCAAACATAAATGTGACAAATCACTTTATCCCTGCAAATATTCATTGACACTATAATAACATTGTCGCAGTAGAAATGTTTTCAATGCCGTTTTAAACTGATGAGCATTATGCGTGCCCTTCACCTCCGATGGCAACTTGTTATATATGACCTTAGCGGCATATGTTGGTGACTTTTCAAAGCAAGCAGTCCTATGCCGGTCAGCACGCAACAAATGGGCTTGCCGCGTCGGGTATTCATGACCACCACAGCAATACCTACCCAAGTTATCTCTTGCATACCGTGCACATTGGTAAATATACACACCCGGCACAGTCAAGAAACCCTCCCCCACAAAAACCGGTCTGCAAGAGTCATCAGACTTTAGGTTAAAAATTAAGCGTAATATTCGTTTCTGTTGAATAAAAACACGCCTAGCCCCAGAGGAATTACCCCACAGAACAGTATTATAAGAGAGAGCCGAATATACCAGAGCATAGTACACACTCACTATGGAGTCATGATGGAGGCTAGATTTTAATTTTAAAATGGCATAGTAAGCGCTGTTAATCTTTGCACAGACACAATCGATATGATTACTCCAAGTTAACTGTCCATCAATATGAACCCCCAAGAGCTTTATATTGTCAACCATACGCAACACATCACCATTCGGAAAAACAAACCCATCTGTCCCCACAACTCTGCGTTTATAAAACTTAACACAGGCCGATTTACTCGTATTCAGTAACAAGTTATTCGCGTAACACCACTCACTGAATGCCGTCAAAATCCGACTCACCTTGGCAAAAAGAGAGTCTTCATCACGAGAGACCACGAGCATAGAAGTGTCGTCAGCGAAGATTACCAGCTCATCAGGACCAACAAATTCAGGCAAATCATTTATAAATATTAAAAACAGCAGTGGTCCGAGCACAGATCCCTGTGGCACACCATGTTGAACTGGATACTCAGTAGATGTTACGCCATTTACTCTAACGGTCATAGTTCTTCCTGCCAGATACGACCGCAACCACTGAAGCATTGCTCCCCTAATGCCCAGGGAATACAACTTTTCCAAAAGAAACCCATGGCGCACAGTATCAAACGCTGATGTCAGATCAAAGAACAGTCCAACCGTATACATCCCATCATCAATGGCCCTATAAATTGCATCAACAAAGCTATAAGTAGCTGTAGCAGTTGAACAACCAGCACGAAAGCCATGTTGGCTCTCATTCAACACGCCACAATCATTTAGAAATGCAGTCAGTCTGTCGAACACAATTCTTTCTAATATCTTGGAGAATTCATCTAATACAGATATAGGTCTATATTCTTCAACAGATGTGGCATTCTTCCGTTTATGAATGGGCACCACTGATGACCTTTTGAAGACATCCGGAAATGTGGATGAGCTAATGGACAGATTAAACAGATAATGCATGGGTCGCAACAAAAACTCCAGAGAACACTTTATCAGTACTGTAGGAAAACCAGCGCCACCAGAAGCATTCCTATTCTTTAACTTTTTAGTCGCCTCAAGAATCTCCTCATGAGTGATGTCTTGGAAAAACATAGAATTACGCACCGACCCAGAAAGAGTACAAGTCTGTGAGGACACACCCGCAAAACACTGTGTCAACTTGGTTTCGGCATTGCTACTAAAATAACTGCCAAAAGCATTAGCCACGCACTCCGCAGACAAAATCCTACCGCTGGAGTCAGTGAGGGTAACCTCCCTGTGCTTATTTTTGCCTAATTCTCTATTAATAACTTTCCATATTTGACGTGACTTATTTTTGGACTCAACCAATAAATTAGAATTATAATTCTTTTTGGCAGTATCCAACATATACCTGTAGTTTTTCTTTCTTTCTTTATAAACAGCATACAGATGATCTTCATTCACAGTTCTGGCCAAATAAAATAGTTCCTTCAACGATTTACTTTCCATTGCAATTTCAGGAGTCACCCATATTTTATTATGACGTTGATTACGAGTTCTTGTAACAATAGGACAGGCAATGTCCAGATACCAGGTAAATGTGCTCAAGAATGCCCGAAACGCATCATCAGTACCCCCGGCACTGTACACACCACCCCAATCCTCCTCAGAAAGCATACTAACTAGGTGATCCATATTACTATCACCTGTTAATCTATATGTCCGAACAACATTATTATCAGGTACAATGTCTAAACTGCTATCAATAGTGAGAATGTGAGATAGATGATCAGAGATATTTAGATTTTTGATTTTACATGTCCATTCCATGTCATGAATATTATGTAAGACGTAGTCAATGCCCGTTTCAGACACCACCCCATTTTTACTCAAAGAGACTCTTGTCGGCGAACGCGTGGTTATTATCAACTTATAAGATGTCACCACATCTAGAAACATATCTCTCTCAACACTTTGTCTCAGGCAATCAATATTAAAATCACCACACAGGATCACCCTATCAGCGAGTTCATAAGCTTTATTCAACATTAAAACCAGCCTGTCGAGGAACACTCCAAAACATCCAGACGGAGGCCGATACAGAGTCAGCAAACAACACCTTCCACCCCCAAAACCAAACGTAATCCCGGAGCACTCGATGCATAGTTCAGATGACATCCGTATAAAGAAATCACGCTTGCAGCATGCAATATCCTTTCGTGCTATTATAAGTGAACCACCATGTATATGAGCATCTCTAGAAAAACTGGAAACAATCTCATAGCCATCAAATACAGCCATGTTAAGCTGTTCATCCTTGCACCAGTGTTCAGTCACGCACATGAATGTAGGCGCCTCGGTTGCTAAAATACATTCAATCTGATTAAGTTTATTCATAATGCTTTGAACATTCGCATGTATAATCTTTGTATTATTGTAATGTCTCTTAGAATTCCTCCGTACGTCTATTTGGTCGTCGAAAAAATGTAAAACGCCTAACGACGATTCCTCTCGGCCAAAAACCAGTATCATAAAGAACGTCCTTAAGAGTAAAGTCGGCAGCCACGCGAAAAGCAGCACTAGACCCCTTAGAATCGAGGCGAGAGACCTCAAACGAATGGCCCGGAGCACCCCGCTGCAAATAGTTCATAATACTTTCTTCCGTAGTATTCATACTACAACGACCCACGTATAGCCAGGCACGTGATTCGGTAGCACTAAATGTAGCAGCAGGATCCGTATTTGTCACATTATTATTGGTACCAACAATTACGTTATTAAGTCTTCTACTATATTGCTTAGTGTTATCTGTATTATGTGTTTGTTTATTATTTTCCAGTTGAATATCGTGTTGTTTTTTTGGTATTTGCACTTTTTCAGAATACAACTTTTTACTGTGTACATTCACGACAGTAACATCAGAAGATACGATAGACCTCAGGGTGGACATAGAGCTTATTATAAATACATAGAAATACTGAAAAGTAAAGTGATAAGCATTAACACAAAAATGAGGGTATTCAGAGCGGCAATTCGACCAGTAGTAATTTATGGGGCAGAGACCATGAACCTGACGACCATGGAACAGGAGAAACTGAGACGATTTGATAGGAAAATTATAAGAAAAATATATGGTCCGAAGAAAGTGGCAGAGGGAGAATACAGAAGGTTAATGAACTTTGAAATAGAAAACATTTTAAAAGGAGAAGATATTGTAAAGCTTATAAAAGTACAAAGATTACGCTGGTTCGGACACATAATAAGGATGGAAACTTATTATGTGTCCGAACCAGCGTAATCTTTGTACTTTTATAAGCTTTACAATATCTTCTCCTTTTAAAATGTTGAGTAGTGAAGAAAATTACGACATGGAGACCAAACACAAGTAGAGGAAGAGGGAGACCGAGAAACAGATGGGAGGATCAGGTGATGGAGAACATTAAGGAACCGAAGATGCGGGATTGGAGGAGCAGGATCCAGGACCGAGAAGCGTGGAAGAGGATAATTGAGGAGACAAAGTTGACCAACAGCTTAGAATAGGATAAGAACGGAACAACGTGGAGTAACTCACCACAAGAAATGAGTTGTTAGAGCTCAAACAAACTATGAGCGGTCACAAATCT
This sequence comes from Amphimallon solstitiale, assembly GCA_963170755.1. Taxonomy (NCBI): domain Eukaryota; kingdom Metazoa; phylum Arthropoda; class Insecta; order Coleoptera; family Scarabaeidae; genus Amphimallon; species Amphimallon solstitiale. The sequence continues at coordinate 58,079,710 of OY720684.1, forward strand.
TAAGGGAATGTACGACCCTATATATAATAGTCCGAATAAGGAAAGAAATATTGAAAAAGTTACCCGGAAAATTGGAAAAACTTAAAGTGCTTTTTTTATGCGATTTTTGTATGAACTCAAGACCATAACTCACGATTCAAACGATGGAACACAACAACAAAATTAATTACGCATTAATTTTTTGTTGTGTTCGTTATCGCCCTGGAAATGTTTTCAAGAAAATAAAATTCGGGACAATTACATTTAATGTTTTCAGTTCAAAAAAAAATCTGTAAGATCTGGAGAAAAATATGGAAAAACGCATTCCAGCCTAAATTAAAATAAAATTACACTTGCTTTTACTTTTATGTTGTGGTAGTAGTTGTTGTTATTTTATTTTGGTTTAGTGCCAAAAAAAGAAAATGACAATAGCTTGCTAGTATCCGATAAGTGTCGCTATAGTCAATTTATTAACAAATTCTATATTTATGGGCCGAAACGATTTATATGGACACAATGTTCATACGGTCAACAAAATTGTTTTGTTATATGATGTCGTCCACTAGATGGCGCTATTGTTTGGTAGAATTGAATTTTATATGAACACCCCTTCTTTTTGGACTTCAACGTCAGGGAATGTAGTCAAATCAAACTCATCGCACCATCTACAGGAGAGGGTAGAACAACGTCTACCGGGTCAGCTATTATATAATAAAATTCACTATAATAATCATATCCACTCTTGTTGTACAATCTATTATTATTATTTTAGAAATAAATATTCTGTTTTGCGACACTTAATCAATATAGGTGGTTCGTAAACACGCGGTAGAAATTTAAGAAGTGATTCCTTGGATTGATTTAGAAATATGTAATTATATCTTTGACGATTTTTGAAATATTGATTTATTTCGAAAATACAGATTCATAAACATTTTTAAGAAACAAAACATACAAAATACACCGTTGAAAATGTTATTTTATGATCACCCACTTCTGTTAATTTGAGTAAAATTACTTGAGTGAAATTTGTTTTGTGGTTGACAAAGTATTCCTGAAATTTTATTTTTTCGCTGAAGTAAACTACTACTTTCTCTCTACCGATTTCACTGAAAAACTAATCAGATCTCGCAAGGAAGATTATACTCTTAAATATACATAAAGTTGTATATTGATACTTTTAGCCGTTTGGCCGCTATCCTGGCCAGAGAAAAAGAGAGAGAGGAAAGAAAGAGATTTGCATAAACTACTTTTTCGTTACCATGTTTCGCAACGTGGATATTTTTATTACACCTTCTTCCTTATATTACGTAAAAGAAAGTACGTTTATTTTATATTTCTGTATATTTATATTATCATGGATTAACATGTGCATTTTAGACATGTTAAAAATAAAATTCTTAGGAAACTGTCCGAATTCAAAAAACCTTCTTGAAAAACAAGCGAAAACACAGCAGCAAAGAAAATTAGAACTAGAGCAAGGCAAAGGGTGATATAACAAAAGCACGCATATAGAAATATTAATACAAACTTATATATTTCTTTGAACATATCTAAATCCAAAAGAATTTCTTAGAATTCAAATAAAGAATCAAGTGCGGATAAGCTACAAATGATATCAAAGCAACCCGTGTTATTTGAAATAAGTCATTTCTGAAAAATGTCTATATATACATCTGGATGTATTTAATCCCTTATGCGGTAATGTCTGCAATGTTTTTGTCGTTCTGAATTTTAGAGGCGGTTTTCTTTTTACGTTCCATTTCTTGGATTTTAATATATTTATCTATTTGAATTAAACCATTAAAATATCAGTTTTCGTACAGATTTCAAAGAGTGAGGATGTGTTAAGTTTTGTATTTAAATATACATAATGGAGAACATTATGTTAATGCCAATTGATATAATTCTTGATGAAAATAGTGATACTTCTAATTTTAATTTTGACGCTGTTGGAATCAATTTCTATAAAAATAACTATCCTGTTCGTTCTAGTAATACTAATAATCAAGGCTATAATGAGGAGAACTATCCCGTTGATTCTCATAATATTAATAATCAACACTATAATGAGGAGTAAGTGATCTTTAAAGTTCTAATTCAAGTCTGGCAAATTAATTTACTGATCGTTCCAAAATACAAAGGTTACAAAAGGAAATTATATAAAAGTGTTCTTAATTGTTATATTTTGAGGTCATGTTTATCAATTTTCCATTATTTTTGTGTTGCACCAAATTAAATATCACCAAGTTAATGTGTGAAAGTCACCATAATGAACTTCATTAAGAGCCGCGAATTTAACATGTAATTTAGAAATTTACTAATCCGTTTTAAGGAGTATTTTTAGAATGAAATATTATTTGTTTTCAAGATTAGGTACAATATTTATATTAGTACGGGTTAACTTGTATCTTTATTTTTAAATAGAAATAAATAACTACTTACATTCAAATCTATTTTGGAAAACTTCGCGGCTTCTAAAGTAGAAAATCTTGGTGCTCTGATTTTGTGTAACATAAATTTGGCGACATTTATTTCTGTGTAACAAAACAAATAATAGAAAATATCAAACCTCACAATGCAATAATTAAGTATAATTCTAAATAATCTTCTTTTGGTTACATACAAGAAACATATTTTTAAAGTCATGGAATCGTAAACCTTCCATTGATAAATAATTTGTCCATTAACTCTACCAATTTTGTTCGGAACTCTTACATTTAGCTTTTTTAATTGTTACAAAATTCTGAGTGAATAGTGTTTAATACCGGAAGCTTTTAATTTTGATTTATAAAAGTTTATTTATTTCAGATGGTGTCGTGGTCGATGCTGTGAAGATATTATTCGCAGATTTCGTGGCGTTTGTGATTAGGCATACTTTAGCCTTTAGGTTGACCCATTTTTGTATATTGTAGGGAATTATTGATAATTGTTTTGAATTTAGGTATGCCTGACCGCAAACACTATGAAAATCCGCGAAAACAATTTGGCGGCATCTGCAACGACTGCCACATACGTGCATAGTATCATGTTTACGGAAAAAAATGAACCAATTATAGTACTGTTTCTCGAAAATACATTGTTGTTCATAGCAAAATAACCAATTGCGTCTCTCGAAAGCTGTATATTCGATTTGGTGTTTCGCTTACCTATTGGCTTTTTCATGCGAGGGCTACGATAGCGTCTATCTACCGAAATGAACTCTAAAAATCGATTTGTTTATTATTTCGTAATAAATGATGTGTTTTTATAATCTTGTAGGTACTTCTTTTGTATTCTTTTTATTTCGTGGTATAATCATATGGTAGAAAGCACCAAACAATCCACCTTCGTTATCAAAATCCATGATGTAATAGTTGTAGTACGTCAACAATTGTGATCGGCGAATAAAATTTACGATTTCTGAAGTTTTCTTTGAGATTATATTGACATCAAACTTTACCAAATTATCTGAATGTAAATTAAGGACTTTTTGTTAAAAATAAAGTATTCTGTGAGTATAATGAAATAAAACTACATCTTGAATACACCATTTCATTTAATGAATAGTAAAAATAAAAAATCAAACTCTTTGTACTTTTATTCTGTGTAATTATTTCTTAATACTTAAACAATGGTTATATAATGTGTATATTTTAGGAAGCAAGCTCTTTTAATAATTCTTCATTATTTAAAATATCTTCTTAAACCCGACTTTAATTTACATTAATGTCGTACTTTACAATTAACTAGTTTCAAAGTATGTTACAGGAACACAAATTAACTCGTCACTTATCCAAATTTGTAATAAATTATTACTGATAACACTCTTCAACTTAGAACATAACATAACAAATCCAACAAAAAGAAAGTTACAAATGCTGCAGGCAAGTAATATGAGGTAGATATTTATTTTTATATTTAGTGTTTTTTCTTACAATCGATATAACATTGAGTACAAAATTTAAATCAGTACACATTTTTAAAATCAGTATATCTAACCAATTTATTGTCATCACATTTTCTGTTTATGTATTTATCTTACAAATTTAATTGGTAGTAACAATTAAATAAATTAATACATCTTTGACTTGAAACTAAAATTCTAATGAAAATATACTCAAAATATTAACATATTTTTATACATTTACATGACATATCATGAAATATGCCATTCTCTATCATAAGCAAAGACGAGCACATAAAATAGTATATTATGCAATGAGTATTTAATGATAGCTATTAAGACACGAGTAATAGAATTACAATACGAGGCGAAGCCGAGTATTGTAATGAATACGAGTGTCTTAATAGCCATTAAATGCGAGTTACATACACTATTTTTTCTACGACCCCATAATAAAACATATTTTTTGAACAATCCATTTCATAAATTGAGGTTAAAATTTTCCGTACGTTTTTGTGAATTTGGCTGGTAATAAATTGTTCGTGGCTACTAAGGCTTGTTCCATAATTTCTGGCGGAGTCAATTATTACATTTCACTGTCATTATCCCTCATTTTTACCGTTTATATTTTCAAAAAAGCACAAATTTTAAGTACTTACTTGTAAATTGCAGAGAACTGTCACATTTATTTAATTTGTATATCTGTCAGATATGCAGTCGCCATATTGAATATTGTTTGAATATTGAAATGTCGCATTCCTATTGGATATAAACTTGTATCGTAATGAAAAATCTGTATTCCTATTCGATATAAACTTGTAACATAATGAAAATCTGTATCGTAATGAACATCATTATAGTACAGGTTCCGCATATCTAATAATACAATTAAAGTATGGGAGTAGAAAAAATAATAAAACTAATGGTAATAGGTAACTTTTTTTAGTATACCGGACAAAAATAAATACTAATTTTATATGTTGTTCATGCTATTTCCATCGCACAAACAACATATCACATTATACTACATCATTAATAATTACATGTTATGAATAAATACTAAACTAACTCTAAACGTCAATAATTAGATCATTAACGTCTAAAGTACACTCACTCACTATTGTCTAATAACTACATATGCCTAAAATATTTTACTTCTGTAAAAAAAGACACCTTATGTCTTTTTTATTTCAAGTTATTAATTTTCAATTTTACAAATTAATTGTAGTAATATATAAAAAATTTATCAAAAAAGAATAGTAGATTTTACAGACATTCTTGTTTATTATCACTGTTTCTACTGTCTTTAGATTCTGAACATTTATAATAAATGGTATTACTTCTTCTCTGCCAAGCAACAATTCTCGGTCCCATCATTTTCTGATTTCACTGCTAGTGTATCTAAGAGTATCCGTCTAAATTTCAGATGTCCTCATTTCTGGGTCTGATTCCACATCTTAACTGCATTTTCCCTCGTAACCCTGCTCACCCATGTGCTTATTATAATATATTTTGGATATTCCCCAAATATGCTCTATCGAGTTGAATATGATGGTAGTTGTACAACTGTGTGCGTCTGGTATATTATGGCTCTTAATCATTCTCTGATTTAACCTTTGTTTCAAGAATTATTAAGAGATTTATCATATAAATGCTATGATAACTTCTAGCGTTCACAGCAGTTCATTTTCAAACTAATTTAAGAAATTGTTTCTATCTATTTCACGATGATAATCAGGATTACTAGTATTTGAAAAAAATGCTAAAGAGGCACTGTTAATAAAACCATTACATGTACCTGCATAAATGACTATAAACCTAAAACCAAAGCAAAATTTGTATTACTCGACACGTGTCAATTTTAATGCAGAGTATTACCTCTTGCCGTCAACTTTCGAACACTCTTATGACTATCATCCTGCCATGATCTGGTTACAGTGCCATTTTCAAAAATCCAAGTCTCATCCAAATAGACACATTCCAGTGGACTTTCAGATTGTAAATTATTCATATATTTTTATAGAAAATTGGTTCGAGGAAAAACAGCATGTGTTTTTTCCTTAATCTTCTCTATGGACAGTCTTTCGTATATTTGAAACCAATATCTGCTAGTACTCTACCAAAAGAATCAACAGAGCCATCAAAGATATGATGCTCCCCTAGCAGTGATAATAACAGAGCTCATGTAAAGTGTTGTTCTAAAAAACACCATTAACATTATAATATTCTTTTTATTTTCAATGAGTTGTATAAGCAACTTAGCGTTTGTATACAGATCGTATATCGTATCGCGTATTGTTGCTTTTATTGCAGGAGTAATCACATACAGTTTCCTGAAACGTTTTCTTAGGACTTCGGTGAGCATCATTTTGTTTACGTGTCTTAAAAATACTGCTCACAGATTCAACGTAAATATTTAAAGCTTGTGTAATTCTCTAAAATGATAATATTAATATTTATTTGATGTCATTACAACAAATATGTATACATACCTCTCGCACACTTGTCAACGGTAATAGTTATTCAATTTACGTTTGTATGTATGTAATCAAAGAGCTAATGAGCTCCTTTGACTGACTACTGAATTGCTTAAGCAACGTTAGTTCTAAAAAGAACTTTGAAATATAATACTACAATAAAATAACAAACACAGCGAGGAATTCAAAATTCAAAATCACTAGCGACGTGTAAACGATGTTTCATGTAAGCCAACATCTGATGTTAATATTTTTTGTAAAACTGGCTAAAATAACGCCAACATTATCATTTTTAATTAATATTAATGATTAAAATAATCCTGTAATTATTATTATATACATATAATATATTCTATACCAATGAAATTCTAAATTTAGTAATATATAAAGTAATTATGTTCGTTGTTATGAAATTGGCAATGCAGACGTCACTATTTTTTGTTTATGACGAAAGTGGATTGATTGCTGCTTTCTGCTATAACTCATGATAAATATAATTCGAGCACTTTCGTATATTCTATATATTTTCCCTCTTTCTAAACTCAGTTGATGTTGCCCTTAGGAAATACCCCTCGCGCAAGCGCTCGGGATATTATAGCAACATCAATTTCGTATAGAAATCGAGAAAGTATACCTGAATATACAAAAACGTTCTTATGATATTATTACTGAATATATCATCACCAGCACTCACATTGCTGGAATGATTTCTGAGTTTATTTGAAGTGTATGTTTCGACAAATTTTAGTCAAAAAAACTCAAGAACGTATTTGCATATATACCTACTTAGTCTGCAATCCTTTAATTTATATGTTATCTCTTGTAAGAATTATGAACAACCATTATTGCAAGTTAATTTTTGTTGTAGTTTAGCACAGTAGATAATTCGATTAATTTGCTAACACAGCTTCATAGAATTAAATTATGTATTTAAGGAATTAGTTTGAATGAAATTCCTTTATTTTAAATATTATATCGGTTTTGTTCTGTCCTTTCTTTCTTTTTTTTTTAATCTAGGCATGTCAAAAAATCATGGTGTGTGAGAATGGCTGTATTTGGTTAAAAAAAATCTTGTGGCATATCTAGTGTCATCAAGGTAAGCCATCAAAAGGCTTATTGTCGTTATATTTGTTGCAGAAAACGGAAGGAAAGTTTAGAATCGAACGGAAGCGTTCAGACTGTTGGTGGAAGTGGCGAAGTATCAGTGGCTGGCCATCGGGTAATGGCCGAATTGCCTGAGGGGAATGCCCCTCCAGAAGAACAAACTTGGCGAGCATATTACGAACATCCATTGACAGCGGCTACTACAGCCATGTTAAATATTGGTGGTGGCCCAGAAGATCAAACCGCCACCATGGGTCTCATCTACGAATACTACAAGCTGCCACCTTTAACGGCTGATTCTAAGGATAAGTTAGCTGATATATGGCCGTAAGTAATATTAATCAAAATAAATATTGAAATGCAAAATGCTATAGGAAAGTTCATGGATGATACAGAATTACGCTTTATGTAAACCTCTGGCCGTATTATTTGTGACAATTTTAACACCTCGGATACCATTATAAATATGAATCATATGTATTTAATTAAAGGAAATTACCTCAAAAATAAAATTATACATATACGCCGGGATCACATTCAAATGTTAACAGTGAATTTACATTGACAACATTTGTAGTGTTGGTGCCAGTATCTTTTGATAAAAATTTTGATAAAATTGTGTAAAATTGTAGGTATTATTTAATACATATTTTGTAATATAAATTAAACGTATAAATAAGAATTTAATTGAAATTCTCTATTATTACTTATTATTTATTAAATTAGTATTCAAAAATTATATACCGAGTGTCCCAGCGAATCGACAAACTCCATTATTTGTATCTAATAATGTGGATAGCAAAAAATTATTAAATTGTATTGCACCAACGTTTAACATATTTATTAAACCCTATATGTTTTATATCTAAGAAACCTTGCACTCAATATGTGCAACGTGCTCAGTTTGAATAGAGGATTTCCTAATCAATCATTACCTATTAGATTTTGATAAGTGGTAAGAAATAGAAATGTCATATAATGTAGTAATATTCTGAAAATTAATAAGTATTTATATATTTATACATAGTGTACGAATACTGACAACTGATTTATTAGTAAACTGTTCTTCACTTTATCCGTAGAGTTTGGGAGGGAAAACTATAAATCGACAATTGTGCTCTGTCTTTCAGGTTATTTTACCTAAAATATACCAAAACAAAGAGTTAGTAAAACAATAAATAATATGTGTCATTTTTGACAAACAGGCTAGTTTTTGTAATGTATTTAATTATTTTATTTAATATTACCACAAAAGGGTATCGGCTTCGATTCTTAACCAAATCATGTGAAAATTTATATATATATATACCAAGTGTCTGTTTAAGGTCTGCCACCGGCCATATCTCGGCAACCGTTTATCGTACAATCTGACGGAAAAAATCCTTCCTAAATTCTAGATTAAGATAGATTTAATTTTTTACTAGCGACATTTTTAGACGTTTTTATACAATTTTCATTAGAAACTTTTTGATCTAAGTTCCATACGAAGGGGAAGGTGGAGGGTGGTATGTCTGCGTACAAAAGTAGGTATTATTTCGGTTTGCCCTAACGGATTTGAATGTTTCTGGGCTCATTAGATACAGAATTTTACAAGGAATTGGAGGATATCTAGTACGAAATTACGTGGTTGTCAAAAAAAGTAAAAGGGGTCACCGTTCTCAATTTATGGACATTATTTGTTTTTTCTTTAAAATTTTAAATGGAACTGTATATTTTTAATATCGTAATATTGAAGCACATAAAAAACTGAAGAGAATGATGAAAACCGGAAGTTGCTACCCTTTGTCTTGACGAAGATATAGTCATACGACGACAATCCAGAAAAATAAAAAAATTTAAATATAAATTTATTTATTTATTGTAAGTAATAATTTTATTTTAATTTTAAGAGAGTCTCTAGACAGTGTAGTTCGTTTTCACTTGAATTTTCATCATTCTCTTCCATAAATGTATTGATTTCAATCTTCTCACCGATTTTTTAATTCATTGCATATGTTATGTTAGATTCTCCTTTTAAATGTTTTCAACTTCTCTAGTTATTTTTAAAATTTATGTCTTGTCTTTTTAGACATTGAAATAAAATAATAACAATAATAATAATCTTTATTACCCAACATATATATATCTAATTATATGTAAACAGCAAAAATAATTACCATAATTCATGAACTAAATAGACAATAACGAGAAAAAAAACAATATGCATTACTAATTAGTAACGAAAGGGTACAAAAATTCATATCTAATTCATACCTAAACATAAATGAGAAAATATATTGATCAAGTAATATGAAAAAATATATGTTTAAATCAGAAAGTACAAAAAATAAAACAAAAAAAACTTCAACTTCAAAGTGTTACCATTATTTTTAACACACATGTTTACTTGTCGATTAGTAGAGAGCACACTTACTTCAATTTTGGAGGCAGCAATTGTTGTAATCGGCTTTTTGTGATAAACTATGTCTTTTATTCTGCCCCATAAAGAAAAATCAAGACTATCTCGCAAGGCAAATAAAAACTCAATAATGTTTTCTTCCCGGATAATTTAGGGAATATTGCCAGGAAGCAAGAATGCATCTTCAAAGCATTGAAAATACATTCTGATCATGTCATAAGCTTCAACGTTAGAATATGTCATTTTACAAACTTAATAATTATGTGCAGGTGTCCAAAAAGGCTTAATTTGCTAAATACGTACAAAAAGTATAACTACAAGTGTATGATGAAAATTAAAAAAAAGGGCAAACTACACTGTTCAGTAATATTATTATTTTATTTCAATGTTGGAAAGGACAAGAAATGATATTTAAAAAATAATAGCTAGAGAATTTGAAAACATTTAATAGGAGAATCTAACGTAACATATGAAATGAATTAAAAAATCTATAAAAAGATTGAAATGAATACATTTATGGAAGAGTATGATGAAAATGTAAGTGAAAACGAACTATACACTGTCTAGAGACTCTCTTAAAATTAAAATAAAACTATTACTCCCAATAAATAAATAAATTTATATTTAAATTTTTTTATTTTTCTTGATTGTCTTCGTATGACTATATCTTCGTCAAGAAAAGAGGTAGCAACTTCCGATTTTCATCACTCTCTTCAGTTTCTTATGTGCTTCAATATTACGATATTAAAAATATACCGTTCCATTTAAAATTTTAAAGAAAAAACAAGTAATATACATAAATTGAGAACAGCGCCCCCTGTTACTTTTTTTGACAACCACGTAATTTCGTACTACATATCATTCAATTCCTTGTAAAATTCTCTATATAATGAGCTTAGAAAAATTCAAATCCGTTGGGGCAAACCAAAATTATACCTACTTTTGTACTCAGACATACCCCCCCCCTCCATCCTCCCCTTGGTAGACTAAATTATTAGATCAAAACGTTTCTAATGAAAATTATATAAAAGCGTCTAAAAATGTTGCTAGTAAAAAATTTAATATATCTTAATCTAGAGTTTAATGAAAAATTAACGAGTTTTTAATTGATCTTGAGAATTGCGCCCCCTTGCGATCATTTTGGAAACTTAAAAATATTTTTGTTGAAATTCCTGTGGTCCATTTTACTATCAAGATTTTTTCCGCCAGGTTATACAATAAACAGTTGTCGAAATATGGTCGGTGGCCGAGCTTAAACAGACACCCGGTATATATATATAAGCTCACTCCTCGGCGACCTTTTTGATGTTTGTGTTCCGAGTTCTATTTTTTATGACGACTGCGCATTGGTCTGCGGACAGAGGAGAAGTAAATGTACAGTGGTCGGCGAGAAATTTGTAAATATACAAACACAGTGAAATAACTCGACTAGCTATATCAGTAATATATAGTGTTCAAAGTATCGGATATTTATACTTTGAACACTATATACGTAAGAACAAATATATGGTAGGTAGATATTTCACACTCTGAAAATGACATAACACTGCTGTAAATATAGAAAATAATACACTACTGCTACTTTTAGTGAATATATAGATAAGATTGGTAAACTGTAAGTAAGTAACTAATAACAGTATAGTTGTAAATTCAAAAACAAACTGGCTATAACATTAAACAATGATTTAAAAAAAATAATCTGTACTATATAAATATAACGTGAAATATATCAAAGTTGTTTTCTATTGTGTTGGCTCAGAATTGATCAAATCAACAATAAATCTTACCATTTATCACCAAACAACTGAAATTGGAGCTCTTGATGTAGTTATCTTTTGTATTTTGTTTAAGTTTGGTTTACACTTTGTACGACGGCAAATATGCAAATATTTTATTTCACTTTCAAAGTACTTCGGTCAAAAAAGGAAAATAGGTTTAGGAAAAAATGTTTATTATAATAAACGACATATACATAATTATAAGTAAAAAACACAATATCACTAGGAAAAATTATTTAATAATTAACAGCACAAACAAATAAAATTATAGGATAAAGAACCTGCATAAAAGAAAAACTAATTTTGTATATGTATAATACATCAGAAAATGTATAAAGTTAGCGCCTTTTCACTTTCACCTAGGAGCGAGGAAAACCACAGACTGAGACCTGGCCGATGAGATGCCCCTCCCATAAGGTGCGCAGTGAATCCTTATAATATTAGGATAAGCACGAGCAGTCTCAAAAAATTGTCAAGCGCTACACATATATGTATCTCTTTTCAGTACATTACAATTTCTTATCTGCATTTACTCTTTCGTCCGGCTAATGTATGCGATGATGAACAAATGTTATCATTTCTTTTTTCCGAATACTTTCTCTGTCACACAGTGACCTGTAAATCTGCGCGACTTATAGGTCGAGGCTCCTTCCATCGGCCAAGACTCGGTCAGTGTACTGTACATTCATATTGTTCCAGACCATGAGGCACACGCTAAATATTGTATCACCAATCTAGCAATAGATTTATATACTTACATACACATACCACCTTAAGTGCATAGACTCCGTGCTTTCGAAATATTTAGGGATGGACAAAGTTGAAAGAACTTGGACGACTGACGTGTGTGGGAATAGGTGACGTAATGAATTTAAAGAAAATCACTTAATGAAACGTATCAATAACTGCTCTTTTTGAAGTTCATTGGAAGTCACTAAACCAAGAAAAGTTATTTCATATACAGTACTCTGTTATTATTCCGCCACCACAAAATCCCAACCATCGGCGGGTAACTGAAAACGGCGGATTATAGTGAATAGGAACAACAAATTAACTCAAACAATGAAATTTTGGGCTAATTATGTACGTATGTATGTATTTGTATTTAAAAATCAACAAACGTGTAACTTAAATTACTCAAGTTTCGAAAAAAAATGCTGTAATTTGGCTTGTTTTTTACCAGAACATATCTTCTTAATAACTTGATCACGCATTTTACGTAAATTTGTAACCATTCCATTTTCTTGAGCACATTTAATACAAATATCTACGCCATCTAGAGCATCTTCGGATTTGACGGTGCAACCCACACGCAAAATGACTTCTTCGTCTGATGAGTTTTCCGGTTCAACGGATTGATTTAAAAACTTATCATCAGTTAAATGTGGCTCATGTATTTTAGTGTTCTCTTCAAACCAACCTTCAACATCTTCACGTCTTAAGCCCGCATTTGGAATTGTTGCTAATTGTATTAATTCTTGTAATGGTATCAGATCTTCTTCTCGCCAAGTCTCGTCACCTTCGGTAATGGTAGGCCACAAGTTTCTCCAAGATGATTTAATGGCTCGTTCTCCTACTTCATCCCAAGTATCAGAAACAGTTAAAACTGCGTCTCTGATATTCAATTGCTTTAAAGTTTCAGAAATGTTTGTTTCTCGTCTTATCGCATTAAGTAAAAGCTTCTATTTGTAATTGATTTTCATCATTTGTATTACATTTTGGTCCATTGGTTGGATCAGAGCCGTACAATTAGCATGCAGAAAAATGGTTTTTATAGAGCCATCACTAGATGATAATTCTTCCTTTGAGGCGTGCCCAGGAGCAATATCCAGGTCAAGAAGAGCTTTCTGTGGTAAATTCCATGACTTTAAAAAACGTTTCACATCAGGCACAAAATCATGATGACACCAGTCGTAAAACAATTCCTTGGTTACCCAGGTTTTATTTTGTCTTTTATAAACAACTGGAAGATTGATATTCTTAAACGGCTTAGGATTTTTAGATTTTCCTATAACTAAATCTTCAACTTATGACTGCAACTTGCATTGGAATAAGTCATAACAGTTATACACCCCTTGGATACTTTTCTGCCTGGAGCAGACGTCTCATCATTATGAACATACGTTTCATTAGGTAAAAGTCGCCAAAATAAGCCACTTTCATCGGCACTCTAAACTTGATCGGCCGTCAAATTAAGTTCTTCAATTTCATTCTTGAAAACTTCTATAAACGGTGGAACCACAGCCTCATTGCTGAACAACTTCTCTCCAATTTCGGTTAGTAATCAGATTCTAAATCTTGCTTTAAATTTAAAAATCCATCATTCACTAGTTCTAAAATCATTCTTCTTATAATTTCTCATCGAAATGAAGTGCTTTCTGCTGCAACACAGCAGCAGTTATCGGTGTGTGACGTCGCCGTCGACGCTCTTGCAAAAACCACGAAAAAAGGGTTTCTTCTAATTGCGGGTATTTACCAATCCTCATTGTTTGACATTTTCCTATTCCAACCTCTGCTAGTGATATAATTTTCAATGCCCGCCCAATATGAAAGTGTTTGCTATGTCTGTAAAAGGCACACCACTATCTACTTTACATAAAATTTCCATTTTTTGCACTAAAGTTAACGTTTCATGCTTTCGTTTATTGGATTGCGTGTACGACGACGACGCCTTTTTGAAAAAGGGTTTAGTTCACGAAAACTTAGCATGGTTGCGACCTTTGCCTCTCATTGTCGGAGGAGGACTAAAGAAGTGGTTGCTAGAGGGAGGACGGCGGATTAACGAGCTGAAAAGTACTTTGATCAAATTGTATGTAGTGGCCAGTTTTATAAATATGTGATGCTAATGTTACATGTATTAGATTTCAAGCATCATTTTTATATTGTAATTACGTCTCTAATTCTTTGTGTAGTTTGATCTATGTAGAACTTCTTGCAATCATTACATACTAAACAGTAGACTACGCACAAGATCCACAATTTAACCTATAAACTCCAGATTTATTGTCTCGTGTCGTTTTTTCTTTGTTGTTTTTAATGTATTTAGCTAGGTTGTTATTTGTTCTAAAAGCAAAATTAATGTTGTTTTTTCTAACTAATTTCATAAGTTTATCTTGTTCATGACCTAAATAAGAAAATGCTTTAAACTTCTTAATCGTATTGTCTTTGGTAGTTGGATACACCTCTAGTAACGTTTTATTAAACAATTTTTTGGTTATTAATTTGGGTCGTACCCATTGTTTTTCGCAATTTGTTTTATAATATAGTACTCTTTGTTATAGTCATCTATCGACATTGGAATATTAACTAACCTATGGATCATACTGTGATAAGCGGCTAATTTGTGTGAATGAGGATGATTTGATTTATAATGAATAGTAGTGTCGGTGTGTCATTCTTTATGGTAAATTGAAAAATTTATTTTGTCATTAACTCGTTTAAGTGTGAGGTCTAAAAAATTTATAATTCCATTAACTTCTTTTTCAATAGTAAAAGAATGTTTTTATTAACTGAATTAATAAAATTAAAAAGACTATTTAATTGTCTATCTGTACCTCTGTTCTCTGATTGTAACAATTAAGAATTTGTTATCAGCTGAAGAAGCTACAGTGTAGCGAAACAGCTGTTGTGTTTTTAATTTAAATATAGTGTAAATCTGAAACAATTGTTTGTGTTTTATTTCTATTCGATATTTTCTTATATCCTATAGGAACAATGTGAGCATTATTTGGGTGAACTAAAGGGTTTCCGATAACTAGATCTATGATACGATGATTAATATAAGCAATGTCAGAAATGGATTCTATTTACGATAGCCATTGGAAAATTATTCCTTACCAATATGTTTCTCAACATTATTAAATTACGTGTTGAAAATGTACGTGTATAATATTTAATATTACACTCTTAATAAGATTAATTATGTATTTCTTTAGACAATTGGAATTTTAATTCAATAGACGGTTTGAATTTAAAGGCTTGCTATGCCAACTTAACTGTATGACACTGTTCGTGCGTGTGCAAAGGGGACCCCATCGGTGTACTAGAAGTCTACACAATATAACGTCCACCAATGGTGAAATGCACACTACTAAATAACCATTCTAAGAACTCAACAAATTCATCACATGGTATGTTAGAGTGATTCTTGATAAGTGACTAAGTATCTCTAGTAGTGTCAATTGTCAATTAATAAGGTTGTTCGTGAAAACATCAGAGGAAACTAAAATATGGTTGTCTGGTTTGAATTTGAAAAAAGGTTAATAACCTCTCTATTATTAATCTTTTTTCAAATTCAAACGTATCTACTTGTTTATATTTGGTCTATGATCTAAATGAAATGTCGAGAATAATGTACATGAATTTAGCTAAACTCCTACTATGGCTATTAATACTAGACACTATAGGCCTTAATTTTATTAGTATTTATTCAGATTTTCTTAAGTTCATTAATGACATAACTTTTAATAAAATTCAAATCCAGTAACTGCCATTTTTGCTTTAAAATTGTTGTTATAACATTTCAAATAACACTTTTTCAAACATTTTTAAAGTAAGATATACATATACCTAACTGTGTTATATCTGAGCTCTAAAACCTGACAACTTTTTGAACATTGTGGTTTACGATTTTATGTGTGTCGTGGTAGAAGTACGTTAACATACGATCATTGAATAGTGTTGGTATGACACCCTTCCTTAGTTTATTTTTCCAAGTATTGGTAAAACAATCACCTTCAAACATGCAGGTTGCATAATCTCAAATGATTATGATTATTTACTATATATTATTTTTTTCATATGCAGTTTCCATATTTATTGTTTTCATTAAAAACCAACCAAAACTATAATAAATTATAAGGCATGTTTAGTATTATTATTAAGATTCATTAAGTTAAAATGGACAAAAAAAAATTCCTGGATCACATGTAATACTTCCTCAATTATCAGGAACACATTTATAATAAACCATACTGTAAATGTTTACACAGTAACATACAAGACTGTGACAACATATAAGTTCTTTTTTTAATTACACAACATCAAAGTGCTTAAACTCTTTAAAAACCAATAATATAGTCGATTACTCTTTAAAAAAAATATTTATACAGGGTCATTCTAAATATATGCAACAAATTTTATGGACTGATTCCTCGGGTTATTATAATCATAAAAGCTCATATGAATGTATATCTTAAACGGCATAGTTTTAAAGTTATAGGATGTTTAATAGTAATTTAATAGTCCATATAGTAACATGTACTAATACAACAAAACTAACTTATAAAAATTGTTCGAAATGACCGCCTTCATCTGCAATGCAAACTTCTATCCCCCGTTGCATTGATGGTGAGTGCGTGCAAGAATACCGGTGTTTCGAATTGTCTCAAATGCTGCAACAATACGATTTCTTAGTTTATCAATATTTTCAATGGGAGTCGCATAAACTAGTGATTTAAGGTGCAGAGAAAAAAACTGAAGAATTTAAGTCTGGAGATCGCGGAGGCCACGGTTGTGGACCTCCTCGCCCTATTAACGGATTTGTATACGCGCCATTCAAAAACTCACGGGCAATTAAACTGAAATGTGCTGGAGCACCATCGTGCATAAAATACATTTGCAATTCTTAATTGCTACGAGACTTCTTCCAACAGTAATGGTAGCTCCTCTTCAAGAAAGTATCAGTATACTTCTCCATTTAGCCTCATCGGAAAAAAATATGGACCTCTCAAGTGATCTCCAACAATTCCGGCCCACACATTCCAATGTTTCGTGTGGGTTTTCTTCTGCCCATATGTGAAAATTAATGATATTATGTCTGGAAAAATTAGCCTCGTCGGTGTAGAATACTTGAGTCAAAAATTAAATTCCATTCTAACCCCTCGGACCTATGGAGCATTTTATAAGGGACGACGGATTTAGAGTGATTTTCTGTTGTATTCATGGAAAAAAACCAATCTTTGCGGGAAATCTGCTAGCAAAAGTGCTTATACCCGTTCTATGTGATATGGATACAACAGTTCATTGTTCAGTATCCTCCAAAGTGAGGGCTGACTTTAGTTTAATGCAGAGGCATTTTTTCTGGTGCTTGTAGTAGGATGTTCCTCAATTTAATTTACCATCATTTCTTTCACTTGTAGAGTTCTAATTGTACGGCAGGTGTACGTTTTTTAAAATTTCCTATTTCACTAAAACGTTGGTGAAGACCGACAAGTATCAAATGATGCGGGATGACACGGTTCGGGTATCGTTCTTCATAAAGACGTCTATCTGCACGTGAATTACAATTGGCAACACCGTACACAAAGTGCATATTAGAAAACTTTGACAATACCTTAACAAACATTTGACACAATACTATTGAAATGACAAGTAAATGTTCCCTTCAAAACGAATGTTTTTTGCAGAAACAGGTGTAACATTTTATTAGTTAAACTATAACAAAATTTTAAATTTACTATTAAACGTCCTATAACTTTAAAACTATGCCGTTTAAGACATACATTCATACGAAGTTTTATGATCATAATAATATCAGGAATCAGCCCATAAAATTTGTCGCATATATTTAGAATGATCCGGTATAATATATGTCTATATACCTAAACAAATAAGAAAATTAAAACCGAAATGTAATAAAATCAATCATTTTTAAATATATTTCAAATTTGGTGTTATATCCCAATAATGTAAAATGTAAACAAACATTTTTTATTCTACTGAGATGCAGCGGTTTTGAGGGAGTGAAATTACTACTTAGTGAAATTACTACTTTGTTTCTATACTGCGACCTTAGCAGGAAGATATACGATATTATTTTTATTTATATTACTTTGTTATTTGTATGTATTTGTAATTATTTCATTTTTTTAGACATTATCATAGAAATTTATTGTTTTACTAACTCATTGTTTCTATATTTAAGCACTCGTTTACGATATCACATAAGATTTTTTGACGAGTGGTTTAATACATTTAAATCTTTTTTAGTTAAATGTATTATTCTCATCTTATAAATGAAAGAACTCGAATTTTAAAGGAAACATTGATTAAAATTGATTAAAAAATAAACTAAATTAAAACAAAGTTATTTGTGATTCATCCATAAAACATAATATAAAATAATTTAAAAATAAAGTAGATTTGAATGTTTGACAGTATGTTCTTCCTTGTTGTAAATAAAAATTTCGCCTAGGGATGCTAGTTGAAGACAACCTGCATTTGCTAGACCAAGCGAATGTGTTTTCAAAGCTGTTAACCATCCTCCTATAGGTACTTAAATTCAAATCACACGTAAGATAAAAATTTTATTTATATAAATTTCACTAATTAAATTTATCAGTCACGACCAGGAATAACAAATATATTTTCAAATATTGTACTCGCGGAAGAAAAAATAATTTTTATTTCAATTGAAAAAAATATTTAGATTTACAAGCTAAAAATGTGTATGTGATACCTATAGTTAGAATATGTTAATACAAGAATTCTTATATTAGTGTACCTAAGCACATGCAGTAAGAAATTCGAACGCTTAAGCATGATTTAAAATTTAATTCAATATGTGACATGTCAGAAATTAATTATGCAGTACATTAAAATAAAATATGTGTATTTAAATAGTGACACTTAATACAAAGATTTAAATAACTATGAAACTATGAACTTCATGAATAAACTATTTAATATTAAATTCTCCTCCTCATCAAATTTACAAGAGCAAGTTGTTCTATTTCAAATAACAAAATTATTCAAGATTATATTTTACTAGAGTGGTGTGTGAGAAACATCTAAATAATTTATATGAGACAGTATCATCTGCAGAACTTTAAGAACTCAAATGATGTATATTGTAAAATATACAGCGCGCGTCAAAAATAACGCATACATTCTTTATACAGAGTGTATTGTAACGTTTTCGGGTTCCAATAAACAACTCGTGCAATTATTTATTTAAAACAGTCTGTATATTTATATACTTAAAATTATATAACAATATAAAAATATAAAAACTAACGTAACACACTTAAACTACTACAATTTAATTATCACAGGTATTTATTTACTACTACTATTATTTATATCTCTGTCCGTATTTATTTATATAACAGTTCTATTTATATAAGACGGCACTACTATATTTATTTATTCGGCTACCACTATTCGTTTCCACCACTCGAGACTACCGAATTACTCCGCGATTACTTTTCCGCAATGAATCCCGTAATGAATGTATCCCGGTGACTCACTCGCCTTATATACACATGCATGAAATGTTCTCGAACAGTACCAGTAAATTCTGCAATATACCAGTGGAAATCTAGACTTTTTCTTGCTTACGTCGCACATCTGTGAGATGACTCACTGCATTTACGATATTTACCAGCAGCGAGAGAGATGATTTATGGCAGTGTGTAAATAAGAGCGTTTTTATACGTTGCCCGGTCTGCCCCTTTTTTGCGTGTGACAATTTCGTTTTTATCGCGCCGAGAGATCTGATTCTTTTATTTAATGTAAACACATTTCGTTACAGTATATAAATGATTGAGAGCCGTTTAATTTTCCCGCTTTCTATTTTTCTACTTTAAGTTAGTGCCAAGTACTAGTCAAATCTCTGAGGCTGTAAATATTGTATATCATAGGCGTAACATAAAAAAAAACGAGAAAGGGAACAATTTAAGTTGATCTATTAAAAGATATTAAAATAAAATTGTTTTCTAATGTTGATATTTTAACTTGTACTCTATCTTAATAATTTAAAATTAGACTAGTTAATGAAAATTATTACAAAAGTGCAACACTTATTCAAGATATTTATTTATCATTTAAAATTTTGAAAATTACAACATTTGTTCAAAATGCTGTCCATGTAAATTCAAACACAAATTCACTCTTCTATGTTGTAATTCCTCCAATGTATGGATACGGTTAGAATTAACTTTATTCTTTAAATAACCAAACTTGAAATAATCCAAAGGGGTCAAATCTGGTGACCGAGGAAGCCAGCGGTCTCTACTTATCAATCTGTCCCCAAACAAACTGTAGCAAATAATCTAATGTTCTCTGCGCAGTGTGAGCTGTAGCACCATCCTGTTGGAAATAACCACGTTGCAGCACGTCATTTGAAGTCTTTCAATAAAAGGATTTAAAATTAGATTTTGATAGGTATTCGCATCAATATTTTGATAAAAGAAGATAGGAGATTCATTTTCATGACATCGCTAACAATACACTGATCTTTTGAGGATGTAACGGTCTCTATGAAAATATAAAGATTTTCCAAAGTCTATTGTTCTGTGAATTCATATATTCATCGCTGAAGAAAGTAATATCCAAGATGTCGTCATGTTTAAAACAGCATTGAACCATTCACAGTACTGGGTACGACAAGGAAAATCCAGAGGTAACAGTTCATGAGTTACAGTTATTTTGTATGGCTGTAAATGAAGAACTTTCTTTCAAGCCTTTTGAAGGGTACCAAGTGATAAATTTGTTTGGGCTGATAAGCACCATAAAGATTTTTTAGGACCGTCATCCATTCTTTGACTAATATCTGCAACAACTTGTTCAGTTAGAACAGCAGATTTTCCTTTCGTAATATTCCCTGTTCTGCGAAATCTGTTTATTACAGGACGAACATGCTGTACAAAATAACGTGTAAATTCTTCTTGAAATTGCTGGTGGCAATTTTGATAGGAATAATACCATATTCCTTGATGATTGCGTATTCCTGAACGAAAATATGGCTCAATAATAAATTTGTTGTGTAAATCTGTGAAAACCATCATTAACCGAAAACCGAATGTTGATTATATTTGTACAAATCTATTACGACTATCTTCGTCGCGTACCGATACTAATATTCGGATGTAAAAAGTGGCAATAACAAAAGCCTTTCAAGTAAGTAAATAAGTAAAATAATAAAGTAAGTAGATGAAGACGAAAATCAAAATAAGAACAATAGGATAGTAAGACGCTACTGATCATTACAGGTATATATATTCCGACATTAAAAAAGCGCGGACGATTCAAACGCCTTTCAATCATTCATGAACACATTGTAGCTTACGTAGAGGTTTTCAGAAAATTCTTCAAGTAATTATTTGACGATAAAGATTTACTTTCGCAATTCCATATTCCAACTAGGTTAACCTTTTTTTAAAATTTTAATAACACACCTACCACATTTTTATGGCATATTCAGGTTGATCAAAACAATTCTCATTTTATAATTCTATCAATTCTGCTCACAGTGGATTGTGTTATCGGAGGCCGTTCAGAATGCTCTTGATTAAAAGGAGCACAAACACTTAATTTTGTTATGCAATCAGTAAACATGTCATGTGTTCAAAATGAGAATTAAAATGTGGTATGTGATTTAGAAAAAAAAAGCTTAACCCAGTTGGCCATGGAAATGGATCGCCAAAGTAAATCTTTATCGTTACATAATGACTATTTTACAAAATCGCTGTACTCCTTGAAGGATTTTTCTGTAAATCCTCTGTGTAAGCTGTAAATGAATTTATGCGTTACTTTTGACTCACGTTGTATACTACATCTTTCGAAATAACACAATCAGGTGACACTTCCCCTATTACAGGAAGTAATAAAGGGAAGAAAGTGTTTGTAAATAATACTTCTGTTTAAGTTAGGTATGTGTACAAAAATTATAAATATACTTGTACTGAATGGGTAATCATGTTAGAACTTGTATACGTTTGGAAAGAAACGAACATTTTATAAACCATGGTACTTAAAATTCAATTTCTGGTTTTGTCATCAGATGACGTATAGATGAGATTCGTAAATGGCGGAAAATTTCAAATTCAATTTCAAGCTATTAAAATCAATATGTTTTATTTAAAACTACGAAATATTGTTAATTATTCGGTTAGTTGTGTTTACAATAATATACATTTATGTCCGTTTATTTTATATATCATAATAAACTCAGATATTTATGTTTCACGGAGAGTTGCCGGGAGTTGTTATGTCAACATGGAATCTCATGTTTTACAATATGGAATACATATAACGGCAAGGGTGACGTTCAGCAAGAAGTGGAGACTTGACAACGGCTACAAAATTGACGAACAATGACGTGCATTGCTAGATAAAAAATCGCGACTATATATTAATTTTTATAGAAAACAAACAAACATTTATTTTAATAAAAAGTATATGGTCAAGTTAGATGTTCAAATTGCGTTTGGATTTTAATGATTTTTTTTCTGTTCTGTTCAATATACTTAAATGAATATTTCAAATTCTTACAATTAGAAATGTGAAGAAATATTTCATTGTTTTCTATAAACAACATCCACAACTAGGAGTTCAACAGTAATCTTCTAATATTACAAGATTATATTTGCCCTGGTACTATTTTTCCATTCCTAAAATGTCTTGGTGGAAGTGTTCATCCCCATATTTTCCAGGCAAACATCCTAGTGAGAATGTACAATATGCACTTTAAACAAAGTATTGCATTCAGCTCCCTGAAGTGTTTGCCTCATTCCCATCACTAAAGTTATCTGCTCTTTTATTTCTCAAAAAAAAAAAACTCACCCAGCATTTTCCCCCACTATTTTATTAATTTGGTTTTAAATTTTCTTGTATGTATGGTCCAACAAAAATACCTTCTTTTAGTTTTTCTTCTGTTATTTTTAGGTACTTTTCTCAAAGGTATTTAAAACAGTAATCTTCTTGATTTATTGCCCTAACAAAGTTTTCATGAGCCCTAGTTTACATTGCAAAGGTGAAACCTATTATGATATTTTCTTCTTCTACTAAAGGCTGATGTCGTATATTGTCTTTTCCAGGTATAAAGTACTGTCATAATAACCATTTCTGCAACCAGATTAGAACAACAGAGCTTGTCCCTCCTTGAGTGAATGGAATAATCGAAGTTTTACTGTATTTTGAAAAAGTGCTTTACAGTCGAATCGTTTTGGCAACCGACACGGCCAAAGTACGAACTAAAGATGACGATTCAATACCACTACAAATTTCGATCGGCCGGAAAAATTTTAATGCAATAAAATTAAACTAATTAATTAATATTTCAGGATATATACCTTCGCATAGTAAAATACTATTACATGAAATCCAGTTACAAATTAAATATTATAAATAAAACTATTTAATATTATTTTTCTGCACCTATATTTTATATAACATTTGGCTATACTGTTTAGGAGGCAAGCATTGTTGACAAATTGAAAGTGTTTAAATGACAATTATAACAAACGTCAAATGATAATTATGACAAATTTCAAAAGGTGTATGAATATTATTATTAATGATAGTTCTGAAATGGCTTTTGTAGATTATATTACTTGACAGGTACAATTTTGCAACATCTCAAATTTGACGCCATTTTAATTTAGTGGTGCATGTCGGTTGCGAGTGCGACTCAACTATAGCTTCTTTATTATTGGAGGTATTGAAAACCTGATTAAGACATCTTTCATATATCCAAGAAGTCTTAGTGTTTATCCCACTGGTGATTTGGTGAAGAGCATTTCTTCTAAGGTTACACCTTAGCCAAAAAATACTACGTTTAACACTCTTTTTTGTTTTTCTACAGATTTCTACTGAAGATGGCATGTTGCCGAAATCCGTATATAGATTTTTTATGTCTTTTTAATTTTTGTGGTAAGGGATTTTTCCTTTTGCATTTTGTTTCATCTTTTATAGTCATTTGACAGAGAGAACAACTGACATAATTACATGTACTTATTCCAACTGTTACTTTTTTTGAGGTATATCAGAAATATGTTTTATTTAAATGGAAACTATAGTAGGAAATAACACTATCAGAAAATCTTCAAAAGTATGAATTTGTGTCTGTATCTTGTAACTTCCATTAAAGTATGTTTTAATAAGACATACACGCTTTGTACAGGACATACTGGAATATGGAATACATACATACATAATAATTCATTTACGTCACCAATATACAAAGAATATTATAATTTTGTTAAGGACTGTAAAAACATTGTTTGTCAGTGATATTAAAAAGTAGAGCAAGATAATATATCGTCTTGTAGCTTTATACAAAAATTATTCCAGATCTAGCTGTATATACTTTTATGCTTTTAATAAATCGTTATAGAGTACATAATTTTAAAAAAAACATCTATTCGAGTAAGTTTTGACATTTCTATTAAACAAAAATTATTCTAAATACGTTTATACTAATAAATCTGCATAAAATGCATAATTTACAAGATATTTGAAACAAACTGCTACTTGATTAGAGTAAAAGTGTTACTTCCGGTCCTAATTTTGATTTTTGTTTATACAAAAATTAGTCCAAAACTAGCTCTAAGTGTTTATTTAAATATAAACGTGATATATTTGTCTAGAAAGTCATGGAAGGTATTCGCAAAAAAAAAAACTGAAAGTATCAAACCTACTTATGGTAGGAATTTCGAAAAACTTTTTTTATAAAAACAAAATTGAAATTCACTTTTGGGTAGGCATACAGAAAATTTGTCCAAATTTCGTAGTTGACGAGATATTGTTAAAATTTGATTTTTTTACTGAAGTAAACCATTGCTCCCACAGAGGTTGGTATTGAAGCTTTAGCAGCTCGTCCGTTATCGTGATCAGAGAGAGAGAGAGAGAGAGAGAGAGAGAGAGGAGAGAGAGGGAGGGAGGGAGGGAGAGGGAGAGAGGGGGAGGGGAGAGAGAGAGATGCTTACATGCTTATGATGCTTAGGTATCATGGGACTTCAAAACGTGGACATCTGCAAACATTTCGAGGTCAAAAATTTTCGTCATCACAATACTTCCTTATAAGTATGTACAAGAAAAGTAAAACATGCCTTGCAGTGATGGTAAAATATTGTTCTGTATATCGTGAAATGAAGTAAATTACAAAATTGTAATTGTCATTCCTTTGTTCTTCGTTTGTGATGCATATATTGTTCAATAATTTTTTTCCCGCAGACTAATAAAATTGGATTGGCTGAACGTTTTCTTTCTCTATCTTGAGAAAATTATCTATTATATACTAACTAGATCGAAAAAGTATTTTTTTTTATTTTCTTGTTTAAAAAACGAATTGCGAATTCCCTGACATACTCAAGGAGGATTAGGTATTCTTCATGAATGCCTGCGTATAAATATCATCCATCGCATATAAGTTGATCGAAATTATTCAGAAGCCCGTAATAAAAATTAAATCCTTGTTTATTTAAACAGGATAGTCCCTACCCCCGGGCAAAAGGGATGTACATACATACATACAAATATCTATACAAATAAATGTATTGGCTTAAATTCAACACTACATGCATCCCATACAAGAATACGCGTAAGGTTAATCTGACATATTAAAATTCTTATCTTTGCCAATCTAAATGTAACGTGATACAGATAGTATCGCAGGCAAACTGTGTACTATATACTGTCCCTGTGAGAGTTCCGTTTTAAGTATTATACCCTCGGTAAAAATACGTACTGGAATTTTACCGACACAAATATAATTGTTATAACACTTGCTTTACCTTTTGTAACTAGTTTTTGTGTTGAACACTTCAAACCGGGTCTTATAAAATGTCAGTTAACATCAACGGTGTATTTATTATGTGAATTGTCATTTAACTTGGCATGAAAAAAAATTGTAATTTCTCAAAAGAATCCGAAATAAGTAACATTTATTGCGGGTTATTGTTCGATGTTAGTTACTAAATATTAGGCACTAAACAAGAATAAATGACATATTCTACATAGCGAATAGGTTTATGTGTAATATGCCTTATCCCAAAATAATTTTATTGCTTGATATTCTTGATAGGATAACATTTCTTTTCTTCATATTACGGTGGCTACTTTCTTTGCTTGTGTTTATTAAAAAATAAGTGTGAATTAGTTTGCTAATTGTAATTCTCATTCTTCTAATTTTCAAGAAATACTCAGTGATATTAAACTTAATAAGCTTGCAAGACTACTGAGGTCTTCTAGTATAAAATGTATATGTAACGTGTATATTCGTATTGTTACTTGACCTCTGCGTCATTAGAAGATATGAAATTATCTTCCTAACTGTTAAAAAGAACGGGAAGTGTATAAAAAGCACAAATTTTTATTCAAATTATCCATTCGAAGATTCGATCTTACTTACACTTACGAACGTTTCAACGTTCTTTCAGTCTCATGTCACACAAGTCCAGAATTATCCATCTCAAGTGAAGTGTAGTAGTCGTATAAAACACTCTCAAACAGTCCATTTTTGATCACCTTGGCGTTCTGATAAAAAATAATAGTGGCGATACTAGCGGAGCGATGATAATGGAGTAAGCGGTTTGTACGAAAGTGTGTCTAATGAAGATTCAAAGATATACGTTTAATAACCGAACAATGATAAAAGCGTTGACAATCGAATGTACCTGTCGAGTAGTACTACTCCTTTATGGGACTAAAAAGAAAAAAGGGGCTGCTGAAAATTGATCTAACATGACGACAGCACCATATTTTCACGAGTCTTTCAAAAAATTTCGATATTTTAGATTTAAAGGTTTCCACATTCTCATATATGCCTTAATTTGTGACAACGGTGATGAATATTTGCGTTTCTGTGGACTTTTAGCAATACGGAATTCTATTGAACTTGATGCCAAAAGTATTGCATCTACAGAACCACACATTTTTCTTTAAATTGTAAAAAAAATAGAAGATCGATATTTCGCCTTGCTTTTGCTATAATTGTCACTCTCATCACTTATCTCAGCTCCAACATGATCGCATCTTTAGACAGATACACCATTCTGAATACACTCGCTGTCATTTTGTTACTTTGGTTTGTTATCAATATATATAATCGTATTCCATACAACCATAAATTGGTGTAGAAGATACTTTTCTTATAATGGTTCATCTATACATATCTTCCATGCCCATCTAACTTTTGCCAATACCTTTTTTTCGCATATTTTCCCTTCTTTTCAGTATTTTAACTAATTCTGTATTCCTTTTCTGTTTTTGTCTTCTAATTTTCAAACTTCTAGCATAGCATATTTGTTTGACATGTTTTGTGTTAGCTTCGTCGCAGGTGGCGCTACCAACCTAATTTTTTTTTTAGTATATGGTATAAATTGACTCGATTGTTAACTGTTCTCTTATCACAGCATTCTTTATTTAATCTTATATTGTCACTCCATTGACTCTTCGCAGGTAGTACTTCATTTCGACGCTTATGAAATAAGCTAATTTCTTAGAAGTTTTGGTCACTTATGCTTCACTTGATATAGATCAGCCTGTATTGGATCTACCTGTAAATATATTGTCTGTATCAGCTTACGTTATTAATTATACCGATAGTCTGTTCTGCTAATTTTAGTAGTTTCTGAATAGCTTTGGCTCTCTATATAAAAAAATGACATGTGGCCACCACACGACTTTCTTATACGTATGAACGTTTCAAATTATAGAATTTTTAATACAAAAATTTTTCATAATCCTATTATAAATACTTCTATTCTCTTAATAAATTCTATTTTAATGCATACTTTGCAAGAGATGCGAAAAAGAGTGCTACTCGATAGGAGTAAAAGTGTTACTTCCGGCTCGAATTTTGAAATTTTTTTTATACAAAAGATATTTAAAACTATATTTTAAATACTTTTATACTCGGAATGTACCTTCTTAGAAAGCATAACTTGCGAGATATTCGCAAAAGACTGATTTTCAATAAGAGTAAAAGACCTACTTCCGTTAGGAATTTAGAAAATCTTTTTTAATACAATTTTTCTCAAATTTAATTTTGAGTACATATAAATTCTCTATAAATTTGTTTAAACATAGTAATTGACGAAATATTGCCAAAATTCAATTTTTTCACTGAAGTAAACTACTACTTCCGGTCTACCGATTTTAATCAGGGCTCAAGAAAGAAATTATACACGTATATACAAAATTTGGAATTGATATCTACAGCGGTTTGACCGCTATCGTGGTCAGAGAGAGAGAGAGAGAGAGAGAGATTTTTAAAAGCCACCTTTTGGGTATCAGAAGACTTCAAAACGTGGACATCTGCAAAAATCACGAAGTCGAAAATTTTCATATCACAATACTTCCTTATATTACGTATAAGAAAGTAAAAATTATTAAAATAAAAAAATGAGGTGTGGCCACCACACGACTTTCTTATACGTATGAGCGTTTCAAATTATAGAATTTTAAGAATTCTTTTATACAAAAATTATTCAAAGTCCTATTCTAAGTACTTCTATTCTCTTGATAAATCTTTATAGAATGCATACGTTGCAAGATATGATCAAAAAATGAGGGGTGGCCACCACACGACTTTCTTATACGTATGAGCGTTTCAAATTATAGAATTTTAAGAATTTTTTTATACAAAAATTATTCAAAATCCTATTCTAAGTACTTCTATTCTCTTAATAAATCTCTAAAGAATGCATATTTTGCAAGATATTATCAAAAAACTGCTACTCGCTAAGAGTAAAAGTGCTACTTCCGGTCCGAATTTTGAAATTTCATATATACAAAAAATAATTCAAATCCAGTTCTAAATACTTTTGTACTCTTGATAAATATATATAGAATGCATGACTTACGACATACTTGCAAAAATCGCTATTCGATAAGAATAAAAGTGGTACTTCCGGTCAGAATTTTGAATTTTTTTTTATACAAAAGATATTGAAAATTATGTTCTAAATACTTGTATACCCGTAACGTACTTGTCTAAAAAGCATGACTTGCGAAATATTCGCAAAAAACTGATTTTCGATAAGAGTAAAAGACCTACTTCCGGTAGGAATTTCGAAAAACTTTTTAAATAAAATTATTCTCAATTTTAATTTTAAGTACATATGAATTCTTTATAAATTTCAATAAACTTAGTAGTTGACGAAATATTGGCAAAATTCGATTTTTTCGCTGAAGTAAACTGCTGCTTCCGGTCTACCTATTTTACTGAAAAACTAATCAGATCTCAAGAGGGTGATTATACACGTAAATACAAAATTTGGAATTTATATCTACAGCGGTTTGACCGCTATTGTGGTCACACACAGAGAGAGAGAGACACACACACACAGACACACAGACACACACACATACACAGACACACAGACACACAGACATTTTTAAAAACCACTTTTTCGGTATCAGGGGACTTCAAAACGTGGACATCTGCAAAAATCTCGAGGTCGAAAATTTTCATCACAATACTTCCTTATACTACGTATAAGAAAGTAAAAGTGCTACTCGCTAAGAGTAAAAGTGCTGCTTCGGGTCCGAATTTTGAAATTTCATATATACAACAAATATTGCAAATCCAGTTCTAAATACTTTTGTACTCTTAATAAATATAATATATAGAATGCATAACTTACGACATATTTGCAAAAAATCGCTACCTATTCGATAAGAGTAAAAGTAGTACTTCCGGTCTGAATTTTGAAACTCTTTTATACAAGAGATATTGAAAATGATGTTTTAAATACTTTTGTACCCGTAACGTACTTGTCTAAAAAGCATGACTTGCGAAATATTCGCAAAAAACTGATTTTCGATAAGAGTAAAAGACCTACTTCCGGTAGGAATTTCGAAAAACTTTTAAAATAAAATTATTCTCAATTTTAATTTTAAGTATATATGAATTCCTTATAAATTTGTTTAAACTTGACGAAATATTGGCAAAATTCGATTTTTTCGCTGAAGTAAACTGCTACTTCCGGTCTACCAATTTTACTGAAAAGCTAATCAGATCACAAGAGAGAGATTATACACGTAAATACAAAATTTGGAATTGATACCTATAGCGGTTTGACCGCTATCGTGGTCACACACATACATACATACACACACTCACACACACAGACATTTTTTAAAAACCACTTCTTCGGTATCAAGGGACTTCAAAACATGGACATCTGCAAAAACCTCGAGGTCGAAAATTTTCATCATCACAATACTTCCTTATACTACGTATAAGAAAGTAAAAGTACTTAATAAAATATAATACCTATACAATCTGGTTACTAAACATGCTGCAAAAATTAAGGGTGTTTTTCGTTAGGTTATTTCAATATTTTAGTTCCGTGGATGATTTTCGGGAAAACGATTTGTTTCGAAGATATATACAGGGCGAGAAAGGATTGGATATTTTTAATTTTTTTAAAAATATAGTGTACTACACTGGTCGTACTAAATACGAGAAATATCGTGAAATATATTTCTGAATCTGTACGAGTACTACTAAGTAATATTGTATTGTGTTCCTGTATTTTTGAAATAATACGTATTCTGCATATTATTTAAGAGCAAGAAATCTTTTATATATATATATATATATATATAATAAAATATAGAATTTCATGGGGTTATCCCATCCTATTCCTTGGCTACACTGCGCTGACGAGAACCAAGTAGTTCGAAACACGTGTCCGCAGTTGCATTTTGAGCGGAGTTACCCCATGAAATTCTATACTTTATTATTCTATAATCCGCAATATTTCTTTTCTTTATTATATATATATATATATATATATATATATATATATACATAAATATATATATCCCAGGGAACAATCTCCTAATTTTTTGTCTCTTGTTCAGTACACACTTGTAAATAACATTTAAGTCATCCATGTACAAATAGTATATCTCATCATTTATATAATAAATATACAAATGTTTAATATGGACATTCTGTATTACCACAATGATTACTATTGCTTAGTTGTTGTATCTCCCCCATTGCAATAAAAAAAAAGAGAGCAAAGAACTGATAGCGAAACAAAATTTGTAGTTATGAAATGTTAAAATATGCATACAGAAGATACGTATATAGATACGTTTATTATGTTTATTTCAAAAAGGCATCGATAAAAATCCTCAAGTGTCGTGTTTCATATCCGTTGGGGTTGAAGGGTATATGAATGGCGAAGGGGCTACCTTTATGTGCCTATATATGTCTATAGGAGAGATGCACCTTGGTGTGATGTATATTCAAGACTTTACACAATGCCTTTAAATTGGTATAAAAGATAACAATGGGATTCAATGGTTATAACAATAACAGAATGAGTGATGACAATGCTTTGCATAAATAGTAGATTACGTTTTCGTTCGTCGAGGAATCTTCGGGGATAGCTTGACTGAATATATTTTATTGTGATTATACTTATACTTATCTTCAAACATAAGCAAATTAAAATTATTTAGACCTATCTAATAATAATTAGAATCTGTACAATATTTTTAACATTTAGTTTGTTTTAAAATTATTGAACTACTAAACAAATAATATGCTAATATACAAATGATTAAGGAATAAATATTTTAAACTTTACTGAAATTAAAAATTACATCATAAGATATATTAGGAAGGAATGTTTAATTTAATAGTGAAAATAGTAAAGATAATTCTGTCTAATTTTGATCATATATTCATTTTTCCTAAGATTAAATATTTCTTGCCAGATCATTGACTGTTGTATTATCTTCAAGAAGTAGAATACTAATTTCCAATCTTTGTTTGATAAGAGTAAGGCTTTCAGCGCCTATTAAAGGACTGCCCTAAAGAGATTCGTAGTTAATTATTTCGATGTAATTTTTTGTGGTGGAATATAAATATACAAGGTGTAACAAAAGTAAGGGGACAAACTGTGCCAGCAAGTTCTCCATATAAAAACTTGAAAAAAAGGTTCTATCAACATATGTTCGCAAACGCACATTTCATGAGATATAATGAAAAACATAGTTACATTCTTTTACTACAAAACGTACAATTTATATTTTTTTAAACGATTGCGAAAAGTATTATTTAAATTAAATGTTCGATGTGTCCTCCTTCTGACTCAGGGCATGCCGCACCCTTTCAAAGATCCCGGGGCGGTTACAAATAGAATCACAAGCAGCAAAAATGCGTTCACGTAATGTTTCTGCGTTATTAATTGGAACCGCATACACAAAAGAATTCAAGTGTCCCCATAGATAAAAATCCAATGGATTGAGGTCAGGAGTCTTTGGAAGCCATGCCACTGGTCCAGATCCGCCTATCCATCTATTTAGGTAGGCCTCATCTAGTATAACACGAACTGGTCGAGCGAAATGTGCCGGAGCTCCATCGTGCATGTACCACATGTTAATTCTTATTTGTATAGAGGAACATTTTCTAATAGGTCTGGAAGATTATGTACCAAAAAGTATCTGTACACATCGCCCGTAAGACGTAGTGGTAATACATATGGACCAATCAAAACATCACTAGAAATACCAGCCCATCTTTTCATCTGCCCACATATTATGATTAGTAAATTTGTGATGCCATCTCTACCGAAAGTTGCCTCATCGGTGAATAACACTGAACTGATGAACAATGGATTAGCAGTCTGCTGAAGAAACCATCTACAGAAAGCTTCTCGCAGACTCTTCCAAATTAGCTGTACGACGACTACGTGGTCTTCCTTTACCCGCAAGTGGATTCTTACGCCATACAGTACCAGTTTCATCAAGTCGCTCGAACAATGCAGCAAATATTTTATGATTTGGTTGGTGCCGGTTTGGGAAAGATTCCTGGTAGAGCCTTGCGGCGTCTCGACCATTGCCATTGGCACGACCATACATGAAAATCATGTCTGCTCTTTCACGATATGTATAATTCGCTATTACTCTGCCTGAAAGAAAAACATATTATTAAACACTTATTTTACCATATCTCATAAAATGCGCGTTTGTGGACATATGTTGATAGGAACTTTCTTCATGTTTTTATGTGGAGAGCTTGCTGCCACAGTTTGCCCTCTTACTTTTGTTACACCCTGTACAGATATAAATCTTCAATATCTTCTATATGCACAAAGAAGCTATAACTTTTCTATTCTATACAAACAAAATTACTGCCCTCATAGTAGATTTGTAAATAATGCATTAGGTATCAAACCTTGAATTGGTACGTTTATTATATAATAATAATAGATCCCCAATAAGCTTTAACTGTAGTGATGCTGTCTAAGTCGTAGTTATTCACAGTTGTTGTGTATTACTTCTGCTGCCGACGTTTCAGCCTATCCTAAGAGACAACTTCAGGTCTGTTGATTCTAATGCAATTACCTGAAACAGAAAATAATTGCAATAGGATTCCAGAATGTACTGGGTTTTCAGTTGTACCAAAAGTCTTAAGTCATAAGGACGGTGCATAGTGTTAGCCGCGTTACGCACCATAGGAAACGAGACTAATGCTGTATAACACGTTTACTACTTGAGCCTCTCGGTACACCGGAAAATCTAGTACAAACAGGAATCCTAGTATTTGTTAAAAGACAATGGCCCGTAGTTGAATTTTGTTTGTTAACATGATAAACTTGCAAATATCTGTATGGCACAGTGATAAAAGCGTTAAGCAGTGATTTGTTAGAGGCTCATTAATAATTTCTACTATATTATCACTTAACGAATATTAGTTAACAATTTTTAAATTCACATTTATATTTTCTTATTAATAGGCAGCTAACCAACATATCAAACAAGAGTTCCAATTTTATAGAATAATTTAGGTATCTTTAATTATTGGATGGCAAAGAATTAATTCTATAAAATCTGGGCAAAACTTATACTTACTCCTTGTCAGTACCATTAACGCTAACTAATTCAACAAGTGTAATAAAATAAAAACCACTAGATACATTTATTGTCGGAATTTTGACAGGTTTTTGGTATATACTTATTAAACATTTCATTATCATAATTATTATGCACACCAAACAAACTGCATTGTTAGTAGATTACGTTAAACTAAATTATCTTACATAAGGAAGAATCCCTTAACCATACGAACGAAAAGCATTAAATCATTTAAATAAACTAGGCATAGAATTTATGTTACTTTTAGAAGTTGCTGAATATACGCAGGTACTAATATTCTATAATTTTTTAATTTATCCAAAAAGAAGTAGTACAAGTGACTTAACAGAAAAATCATTTGGTATTACCGAAATAAAACGTTCGACAGGAATACATAGTAGTTAATTTATTCCATCTTTTCCTTTTGTTGCAATTTTAATGTAATAAAAATTTTGAAAGTACTTATATAAAAATGGTGCAATATAATTTGTAATTAGTAGATTAAATATTTGAAATTTAATACGATAAATTACAAATGCGTAGAAATTGTAAAGTAAACAAAATCGAAAAATATTATAATGCAGATAATGCAAATATAATAAATCAGGCTGGTATTTAATTGATAAATAAATTATTAAAAACTGCTACGAAATATAAATGCTTGGAAAATGTAAGGAAAACTGTCTCGCCGTGTATCGATCCTCGGAATCAATTTGATGAAGGAATTTTGTGCGTGTTATGTGTAACAATGCAAGCGCAACAAAACGCATCATTTGTACCCCTTCTATGAATGATGTAATGTATTTATTGCAGGACAAGTTCTCAAGCGAGCAGTATCCTTACGTCTCAACTGAAGGCGACCAATGGTTTGGTGAGTGGGGCGGGATTAGATTTGACCCCACCTCTACCGAACCAACTAACTACACAAGATATACAAGGTTTATTTATAAACCAACACGTAAGTTATACGCAACCGGGATCGTCAGGTACACAAAATTTGCAAATAGTGAAACGGGAACCAGAAGACTTGAGTCACCACCGTAAACTGGAAAATACCTCCCCCAGTCTAGATGGCTCGATAATAGTTAGCAAACAGTCGAGACATAAGGTTAGGATCCAACAGTAATTATACATTTAAATTTTCATTTTCGAAATGTGTGTGTGTGCTTTGAGAATCTGTGTTTGTTTGTTTGTTTCGTGGTTATCTCACCTGTTGCCTGTTCTAAAAGGATACACAGATATTTAGTTGTTATTGTTTTATTTATTTTAACATATTGGAACGGTTTAATAATGTTTATAGTGATTTCTAGTGTAACATTCGTGGTTATAGGTGGTGTTGATTCCATCAGGCACCCAGCCTGGAGACCTGGTGGTGGATGTTAATGCCATCAAGGATGAAAACCACCGTGGATTGAAATCACCTCAGCACGAATCACGTTCTGTGAATGGAACACCGACATCAACTCACAGTAGTTTACTAACGGATGGTCCAAATTCTGGACCGATTGAGTTCGTTCCTTCGGATGGCCTCAAACCGGCAATGTATAGCACACAAATTTTCGCGTCGATGAGCAACCCACACAGTGGAAGCGGTACACCTTCACCCAACCCTTACAGTGATCATGTTACGCAATACACACAAAGTGGCATCGGAAGCAATTACACGACCACGACGACAAGGCCTGGGAATCCCACGACATTCTCTGTCACGGATCCCTATTACAGGGAGTACTTCACCACTGTGGCCTCCGGTGCTGGTACACCTGAGTCCGCATATTCGGGCCAATTGCGCCAAACACAATTAACCTATGGTGATGAGGCGGCTGGCGGCGGCACCACAGCTAGTTTTGTCGAAAGATATGTAAGGCAAAACTCATATCACACCAAAGGCGTTATTGCAGCTGCTACAGCCGCTGGACTCACTGTAGATCTACCAAGTCCAGATAGTGGTATAGGTGCAGATGCCATTACACCACGCGATCAAAATACTATGCAACAGGTGAGACCTACCCCTTATAATTATATATCCTCCATAAAGCATGCCAATAGAAATTTTTAGAGGTCATAAATCTTTCTTCAATATTCATCAAATGGACTTTTTCTATTCCGGTGCTATAAAGTTCACTTTACGACACCCGTTTTGGTTGCATAAAGTATTACTTTATCGCACGCTAATTTTATTTTTTTGAAGTTGGTAACAAAAAAAAATGGAACCAAATCGTATTTAAATGTCAAAATATAAGCTTTTAAAGTAACAAAAATGTGCAATAAAATTGTACAAAGAATAAAAAGCACACATGCTAACATTTCACTAACTAATTAGCAATATAAATTGTTAAGCAGAGTTGGATGATAAGTTTTCGGATGCTACTATTGACATTTACTTACCATGTTGAATAGTACAACTGTTATAAAAGTTTGTTTTGATAAATATGTAGAGAGTTTGTGGACGAAAGATTTTGTAAATTGTCTTCTGCTATTTTGCGAATCTCTGGGGGCGTACAGTTATTTATTTCGTCCTTTTTGTTGATAATTTGAAATAATTAATTGTATAAATCAGTCTGAATTTTAAACACAATTACATATAGCACCACCGATATTCAAATATTTAAAACGTTCTACTTAAAAATCAGAGTAACCAACTTCAAAAAAGCAAAATTTCTAAAATATTCGAACAAAACATGTCTCTTATTTTAAGCTTTTTTGAACTTTTAATAACCGAAATAGAAAAAATAGTATAAAATACACGTTTCATAAGACATTTTGCGCACTTGTTCTTTAGAAAACTCGCCTAGCGGCTCGTTTTCTAAACTTGAACGCGTGCGCAAAAATCGTGTCTTATGAAACTTGTATTTTAATATACTATTATGTTATGGATGATGTCTTGAATTCTATATGTAAATTCATCAAATCAAGTCCAAAAGAATCTCATATAACTTAAATTATTGTATTTTAATTAAATTTTTATTTCATTTTGAGACATATATAAAACAATATTTCCCCCAGTTTTTTTTTTGTTTTATTCAACTTAAAATTTATGGAAACAATTATATTGATTAGATTCTTTCTTTTCTATCATGTAACAGTAGATAGTTTATTATCACGATTTGGTATAATCACAAAAATAATTTCAGAAAATAACATTATGGAATTGTATATACGTATACAAGTTTAATGAAGGATGAGTTCATAACCAGTAGCATGCCAATGCAAAAACATCACCAATATGATGCAGAGTTTTGTTTTTAAATCAATATATGCAACTGTTATGAAAAGGTTAGGGGACGAATAATTTTTAACAGTCACATATTTACTGGAAGAGAAAAAAATAACTTTTGGACAATCAAACACTTTATGACTTTAACTAAATTTGATTAATGGCTGCATTATTAAATCTAAGCTGTCTTGTATTTTGCACAAAAGTTTTGCTGGGTTCAAACTATGACTGTTCTTAATACCAATACTAACATTTCTTTGACTTCAAATACTTACCTATACTACAAACACTATTGTGAGGAGACATTTTTTTTTAATTATTCGTGTCATAGATGCTCAAAATAATTGACTAGTTCTAAATGATCATTGCTGATCAACCTCAATGTTTAACTGCCAATCCAATTTATATTAATTTATCCTACTGAAAATACTGGGTGTTCTGTCTCTATTCTAGCTCTGTTACCAAACAATACAATTGTGAGATTAATTTGATACATTAAAATTTGAATTTGTTTTTACTTTGCTTTGATTTAATTGAAATTAACTTTGCAATTTCTGTGTTAATTTTGCTGGCAACATTTGAGGTTCAATATGAAACATTGTCCAGTCATTTTAGTATAGATGTGTTGAAGATACAAAAGCAACTTTAAATCCACATTTTATTTCAGAATAGAATGATAATAGCTCCCAAAAGGAAAGTATTTATTTAAACCTTTTACCTGGATTCTAAAATTGATATTTCTGCAAACATTATTTTAAAATATTTATTTTCACATTTATAGTAGATTAAGGTAATGGATTATAGTTGCTGCTTAATAGCATTTTAATAATAGACCCAATTTGAATATGTTAAATATGCCGAGTAAACATTTGCAGGGACAATACTTATCGTAGTGTAGGTGTAATTATTAAGAGGAATTTAACCGTATATTATTAATAATCTACAGGTGAAAATAATTATGAGAAACTAGAAAATAGGGCCTTTGCTCACAAATAGGTAGGAATGTATAAATTGAATATACCTATGCACTATTGTAAAACCCAATTTTACAAAATTGTCTTAACAACCTGGCTTTTCCGATTTTCTTTCTAATAATTAGTTTAAATGAAAGGCAGATTCAAAAGAGATGTGCTAGAACAAAAGAAGATTGAACATTGCCTATAATTTCTAGTGATACAATTATTTCTTTTGGGCTATATTAAACAAATGTTAGAATGTACTTTTGATGACAATGATATTTGCATAATACTTGTATAAATAATATTATTAATGCAAAGAATAAATGAGCAAGGCAACATTTGATATGTAAACAATTCAAAAAAACTTTTTTTGTTTCACCATATCAATTTAAAATAAAGGAATAAGCTAATTTAACACATTATATGCCGGAAGCAATAACAATTAGTAAATGTTTAGTAATAGTGAAATGAATGTAGGAATTCTGTACTGTGGTTAATGTGGTAATTTCAAAAAGAAAATGTTCATCATGCTTAATTTTCATGCACTATGGATGAAGGGCGATTTTTCCAGCTTGCACAGAAAATATTAAGTACTAATGGTTTACGCGATATTAACATCATCGATAAAACGTACAGTCATGAGACATAAATGCACTCCCAAGTGAAGTGCGTTCTTTTCTTATAGGAGAGGTTTACAATTGATTCGTACTGCTCTTATTTATACAACGCTGTACAAAAAAAAAATGAGGTGTGGCCACCACACGACTTTCTTATACGTATGAGCGTTTCAAACTATACAATCTTAAGAATTTTTGTATACAAAACTTATTCAAAATCCTATTCTAAGTACTTTTATTCTCTTAATAAATCGCTATAGAATGCATACTTTGCAAGATATTCGAAGAAAAGTGCTACTCGCTAAGACTAAAAGTGCTACTTCCGGTCCGAATTTTTAAATTTCATGTATACAAAAAATATTGCAAATATAACTCTAAATACTTTTGTACTCTTAATAAATATATATAGAATGCATAATTTACGACATATTTGCCAAAAATCGCTATACGGTAAGAGTAAAAGTGTTACTTCCGGTCCGAATTTTGAAATCTTTTTTATACAAAAGATATTGAAAACTGTTTTAAATACTTTTATACACGTAACGTACCTGTCTAAAAAGCTTGACTTGCGAAATATTCGCAAAAAACCTATTTTCGATAAGAGTAAAAGACCTACTTCCGGTAGGAATTTCGAAAAACTTTTCAAATAAAATTGTTCTCAATTTTAATTCTAAGTACATAGGAATTCTTTATAAATTTGTATAAACTTATTATTTGACGAAATATTGGCAAAATTCGATTTTTTCACTGAAGTAAACTGCTACTTCCGGTCTACCGATTTTACTGAAAAACTAACCAGATCTCAAGAGGGGGATTATACACGTAAATAAAAAATTTGGAATTGATATCTACTGCGGTTTGACCGCTATCGTGGTCACAGACAGACAGACAGACAGACAGACACAGACACACACAGAGAGAGAGACATTTTTTAAAAACCACTTTTTTGGTATCAGGGGACCTCAAAACGTGGACATCTGCAAAAATCTCGAGGTCGAAAATTTTCATCATCACAATACTTCCTTATACTACGTATAAGAAAGTAAAATGTGTGGCCACCAACCGTCTTAATACATATGTGCGATCCCTATTTTTTTTTATACAAAAGTTGTTTCAAATTAAGTATTAAATAATTTTATCTTTTTAATAAAATAAACCTGTGAGTAAAACTGTTGCGATCTGAATTTTTATATTACTTTCTTATACGTAGTATAAGGAAGTATTGTGATGATGAAAATTTTCGACCTCGAGATTTTTGCAGATGTCCACGTTTTGAGGTCCCCTGATACCAAAAAAGTGGTTTTTAAAAAATGTCTGTGTGTCTGTCTGTCTGTGTGTCTGTGTGTGACCACGATAGCGGTCAAACCCCTGTAGATATCAATTCCAAATTTTGTATTTACGTGTATAATCTCCCTCTTGAGAACTGATTAGATTTTCAGAAAAATCGGCACACCGGAAGTAGTAGTTTACTTCAGTGAAAAAATCGAATTTTACAAATATTTCGTCAATTACTAAGTTTAAACAAATTTATAAAGAATTCAAATGTACTCAGAATTAAATTTGAGACAAATTGTCTTAAAAAAGTTTTTTGAAATTCCTACCGGAAGTAGGTCTTTTACTCTTATCGAAAATCAGTTTTTTGCGAATATCTCGCAAGTCATGCTTTCTAGGCACATTACGAGTATAAAAGTGTTTAAATGATAATTCTAAATATCTTTTGTATAAATAAAAATTCAAAATTCGGACCGGAAGTACCACTTTTACTCTTACCGAATAGCGATTTTTTGCAAATATGTCGTAATTTATGCATTCTATATATATTTATTAAGAGTACAAAAGTATTTAGAGTTGGATTTGCAATATTTTTGGTATACATGAAATTTCAAAATTCGGACCGGAAGTAGCACTTTTACTCTTAGCGAGTAGCACTTTTTTTCGAATATCTTGCAAAGTATGCATTCTATAGCGATTTATTAAGAGAATGAAAGTACTTAGAATAGGATTTTGAATGATTTTTGTATAAAAAAAATCTTAAAATTGTATAGTTTGAAACGCTCATACGTATAAGAAAGTCGTGTGGTGGCCACACCTCATTTTTTTTTAAAAAATTAGTTAAAATCATGTCCTAAATACTTTTACACTCTCAATATATCTGTCTAGGAACCATGACGTCGAGATGTATGTATGTGTAAATTTTAATATTAACAACTTTTACCGTTTGGCCGCAATCGTAATCAGAGAAAGAGAGATAGTGTGAGAAAGAGAAAGAGAGAGATTTATCAGAAGCCACTTTTTCAGTGTCATCCGACATCAATACTGCCTTATACTACTAATTCAATAGAGAATATCTTAAAAAGTAATTTGGAGTGTGAATCAATGCAAACCTTTGAAATTTTAGAAA
The DNA here is from genome assembly GCA_963170755.1 of Amphimallon solstitiale. NCBI lineage: Eukaryota > Metazoa > Arthropoda > Insecta > Coleoptera > Scarabaeidae > Amphimallon > Amphimallon solstitiale. Next base: position 58,121,131 of record OY720684.1, read on the forward strand.
AGGAATCCTATCACTAGAAAGTGCATTTATAATCTCACTATTATAAATGGAAAATAAACTTAGAATCGTATAAACTAATAAATAAATATTTAAATAGATACACAGATTATTAATAGGGTTTTGTTTAAAATTTCCTTTACAGTCGTTTGATTATACAGAGCTTTGTCAAAATAGTTCCGGCCTACTAGATCCCCTATCGCTTAGTCAACGTAGTAACCCGAATTCGCAATCACCCGGATCTCAAACGAGCAACAGAAGCAGGCCCTGGCATGATTTCGGACGGCAAAACGACGCCGACAAAATACAAATACCAAAACTGTAAGTATTACGTCTTCGTACCTGTATATTACATACATAGTTGAAGAGGTGCAAGAGTTCTCGGAAGTACCCAGAACATGTTTCGTTAAGACATTAAGCTGTTGAAAAATACACACGTTTGTATAAATGTATGTATTTTTGACGTGCGACTGAATAATATCACGGATTTCTGGAAAGTGTGTGATATGTACCTGCTGCAATGGTACCTACCACACGAGTCGTCGTCCAAAGTAACAATAATAATAATAACATCCAGATGGACAACTGTTACAGGTCAAATGGATAGTAACCCTGTGTGAATTACATATACAAACTTATTATTAACTGGACAAACTAGATCCGGTATCACTTGATATAACACACGGAACGGGAAAAAAAATTAAAAAAAAACGTATGTGTTACACAAATGTAAATGACATAACCCCTTTGTGACCTCCGTGTACTGCCGCTTAAACATTAAGTATACCTCTGCTATTTCATATTACAACAAACCACTTGATTGACTCTTATTACTAATAGACATAATTGAAACTTGGATGAGCTATCCTATTATAAGAATATTAGAGATAATTTAAAATATTGTCAAATCTCAAATAATATATGTTTTTTTATCCAGACGGAACTCATCTATTTAATGTCTTGTGTTGTAGTAAAATATTATATAGTATTATAAAATACATGAATGATTTTGGTGAAGATTATTCATTAAGCAAATGATTGTTTTTTAATCAAAATTTTGAAAAAATCATATAGGATACAAAGTAGAAATATCTGAATGTTTATTTGTCGATGATTTAAAGATTTTACAGAAATAGGTATGCGACTAAGACTCACAGAAAAAAAAACCAATGTAATGATTACAACAATAGGAAACAAGCAACAAATAAATATTCATATTGAAGAAACAATAATCAAAATTAAAATGTATGTGAATAGTAATAAAATATGATCTGATAGATTAAATAACAAAATAATTTAGAAAACAATCATAATAATTATCTACCTACTGAAACAATCAATTATTACAAAAATAGAAATTCTCGTGAAGACTAAAATGATAGTGTTTAAGGCAGCCCGTAATGCATAACTAAGTATTATGGGCTGTCTTAAACACTATCATTAGTTTAGTCAGGCAGAGAACAAGTAGCCCTTGTGGCTTCCCTACAACAAACACAAAAATTAACAATATAAATGAAATATTTAAAATGTGGTTGAAGAATTACAAATAGGATCCATAATAAACCGTGTAGAACAAAAAACGACTTAGTTGATGAGGACATCTAAAGCGAATGACTATGACCCATCAAAAGAAAAAAATATAGGACGTTGGAATTAAAATAAATCTGGCAGACCCAAGAAGAAAGTGTGAAAACGTTATTAAACTGCAATCATGGAAATGTACCAAGTGAAAGGGGTAAAAATGTGTTTGTAATGAAAGGATTTAAATACCAATTCCACAAATGTTTGGCAAATGAAATTGAACGTTGGGCATGTTGTAGAAGAACTTGGAAATCGTTTCTGAAGCTAGGCAATAGCCAAGAAGGTTTAGAAGGTATTTCTTCTCACAACCATGACAAAATGAGGTAGATCAAATAGAACATCAAAAGTTAAGTAACTGAATATATACCTGCAAGATCTGCTAAGTTAAGTCATTTAGCTTTGAAAGAAGGCGGCAGAGGGGGATGAAAGCAACATATTTATATGTACAATGCACGAGCTTCTATGAAAAAATTGACTAAATCAATTGAAGAAACCTGTAATATTGTAGCAAATATGGAAATCAAAACCAATGCTGCTGAAGATTTTGTACTTGTCAACAATGATCAGGGCAAAAGGAAATGATAATTTTTTATGCATTTTGTATATAGAGATTCGGTTGAATAATTTTGTTATCTTTTTCGTTTATGTGTTGTAGCACCTATATTTCTTCTAATTTCAGCATATCAAACGTTGGATTTAAATACTTCTTAGAGACCCCGATATCCACATCACAACGACGAGAAGATGATCGCATAACGTACATAAATAAAGGACAGTTTTACGGTATTACATTGGAATACATCGATGACCCTAATAAGCAACTGCAGTCGCAAACAGTCAAGGTAACATAATTTAATAATTGTGTAGATATTAAAAGTAAATAATGTCGTTTTGCAATTTTCCTTCAAATTGCACTTAGCAGAAAAAGAGGAAATATAAATGCATAAATGTGTTGATTTACAAATGTAAAAAAGACTGTTTCTATTGTATTTTCTTGTTAACTTGTATAAAAAGCTTCATTTAAATCATCCAAATTATGAATTTGACTGGATAATAAGCTGGGCCCAGTCATCATTTAAATTAATTTTAAAATATGTAACTTATGTGAGACTACATTCATAATTTTTTTTTGCATGAATATAAAGTATCTTGTAATTAAACTATAATTTATTTTAATCAATGGATGAAGTTTATGGAATTAAATGTTTTGTAGGCAATTAATTGTCATCATGGTAATTATTTTTCTCTTAACTCTTAACTAAATTGCTTTTAACACACAATAATTAAATAATATTATTTAACAGCGAAACCTTTTTGATATTTAATTGAATTAACCTTGGCTTCAAATTACAGAGTGGAGCAATGTAAAATATATACATTATTTTTACGTAAATAATTTTCCAGATAAAACATTAAAATGTTCTAAAATTCGCGTTGTGATTTAAGATCATTCTGTATAATTTATTAATTAATAAAAATACAAGATATTATTATTTTATTATTAAAATTATTTTAAAACATTGTTTTTTATATTAAAATGACAACCTCTAAAAAAATCATTGGGAATACTAAATTTACTAACGTAAATGTATATTTGCAATGATGACTTGTATATTTTTACATTTTTAGTATCAAAATTATACTTTTATTCTAATGACAATATTTTGCAAGAATTAGAAAGGTAGATTACTACTTTCTTGTCATGATGAAACCAAATTGTTATTATGAGTAAGGCTGATTTCAAGTAATGTTTAAATAATAATCATTCATACAAACCTATATTTCAGAATTCATATGTGTTATATAAGCAATAGCTTTTTCAATTCTTTTTGATTTTATACATTTTTATAGTATTTTCTTCAATACATCTACTGTTATTAACGTGAATAGTTAATGTAAAAGGCATTTGCTACGCTATTTACGTTGATTAATTCGAGGCATTTGTAACCAACCAATTTTTTATAAAGGAAATTCTCACGTTATCCTTAGGGGACACCTACAAAATACAATTCATTAATTAAAAAAAAATAAAAAAAAAGGATGAAAGGAAAAAAGACAACAAATAAATAAAACCTGTTAAACCGGTTTACTCATGTGATAACGGTTACTAATTTTGTACGGCAAAGAGTGTGGGTCTATGCTCCTGGAGGGTTCAGGTAGATTATCTAGGCCGAGGGAAATGAAATGACAATAAATGCCTAGATCTCTTAAAAACATAATCCGAAAATTAAATAAACTAGTAGATGCGAATATTTTAAGAACATAATGATTATCACGTACTGTGCCTATATAAAAATATGTGGAAGTTATATGTATATACTATTTTATTGTGTTTCTTTCAGAGCATTGTTATGTTAATGTTTCGAGAAGAGAAGAGTCCAGAAGACGAAATAAAGGCTTGGCAGTTTTGGCATGGTAGACAGCACTCTGTGAAACAGCGAATTTTAGACGCAGGTAAATACAAGTTGATTTTCTAGATAAATTAGTGCTTATTAAAAATTAATTCTTATTGCACACATTTTGAGTTTAAATAAAAAAAAAGCGTAGAACTGCATGATACATCCCAAATAAATTAAAATACACATACTTATAAGAGATATACCGGTAAATGTTCAGTTATTTTAAGGGAAGAAATAACCCCTTAATAAAAACAAATACAATGAAGTTATGAGAATCAAAGAAAGTAATAACTAAAAATATATATTCCTAGAATCTCACAAATTTTAGAAGTATATTCTTAGACAAATAATTGGAATGCTTTACTAGATTGCTATAGAAATTGATAAAACGTTGTTTAATTTTTTTTATAAACTTTTCAACTCTACTAGGTATATGCAGAAGAACTTCTATAACTCTGTATACATTGTAAATAAATTATAAAATATGACAAAAATCTAAGATGTAGACATCATCTAGAACTTGGTTTCCAGGCAGCAATCACGTCAGGTTAAGCGTTGATGACAACGTTTTATCCACTGTTACAAAAAATATCTTCTGGGCTGCTTGTTGATACATTGAACGAATTTTATGACGGTTGCTGATGAAAAATATTTCTAAGAATAATTTCGGAATTGTTTTTGTCCAAATTATATTATGTGGTGTCAATAACTATGTACAATAAAGCAAATTAAGACTGACAAAGAAATAAGATAATAGGAACCTCCTAGTAAGGAGAGATGTAATTCTTCAGAAGAGCTAAACGTCATCAGTTCATGAAGCGGATAATAATACCAGCACATTACCTAGCATGGAATATAACGCGTGATTGAAATTAATGTATTTGCCGCTCCCTTAAGTTATCGATAACTTTTACACTGTTCCCTTTGATATAATCGAGGTTAATATTACGAATATGACTGCTAGCGTCCTGTTCTTCTATTATTTAAAGAATTCCATTCAAATCTAATGCTGTTGGTTCTGTTAGTGAACATGTAACTTCTGAACGACTTGACTGATTGAGGTCATATTTACACAATATATTTGTTTTGTCGAGACGATGGATCATAGCTACGCTAGGATCGGATAGGTGGCGCTGTAGCTATTTTATTAACAAATTCTATATTTATGGATCCCGGACTCACATTCATATATGTTGAGTTAATGTCCAAAAAGGAAATCACAAATTGTGGACCCGATAGGGTGGTGCTGTGGACGAGTTTATTAATAAATTTTATATTTATAAACCGAAATTATTTATGTGTTCGCGTGGTCAACAAAATTGTTTTGGTATATGCTGCCGTTCGATAGATGGGGCCATTTTTTAGTAGAATTGCAATTTGAACATCATTAGTCTGTGTTATTGCGTTCATAAAGTCAACGCCATAACAAATTCATATTGCTATCTACCGGAAAGAACAGAACAACGTCTGTCAGGCCAGCTAGTTATATTTATATATAATATTAGTAATATATAATATTACCCGCGGAGATGACTCACCATGTATATAATATAATAATATACCATGTGCTTGCAGGCGATCTGCGTATAGGGCTTACTGTAAGATAAAACGACGACACCGAGAGTTTGTATGAGTTAGTACGAGAAAGCAATATACAAACTGCAGTACAGCTGCGCTATCTATCCTCGTTGCCCTGCTTAAACGGAGAGTCAGCCTAGCCCGTTCTAGCCTCAGCGTAAATCTACTCGAATCCCCTCTTTTCCAACACTACACTCGACCAAGGAGCAGTTTGTATATTGCTTTTTCGTACTAACTCATACAAACTCTCGGTGTCGTCGTTCTTTCTCACAGTAAGCCCTATACGCAGGTCGTCGGTAAGCACACTGTATATATATATATATACATATATATTTATTAATTTTTGTCTTTTATTGTTTTTTTGGCGACTTATAGGTTTGGTTTTACAATATTACAAAAACCGGGGCATGTCCATAAAACAATGCACCTTTATTTATTTAATATATCTAGTAGTATCCATACATGTTTCAACTGGCCTTTATCAATAGCTACCATCGTTTAAAAATAAATGACAGACTGGCATGCTTTAATGAAATCGAAAAGGAGAACTTTGAACATCTTCGAACATAATTTTTTGTTTCGTGTATGTTAAATAATATATAAGATATAGAAAAAATTCTTCTTGATGAAATGGACCGGAGATACGGAAGATTATTTTCCTAGCATTTCCATTACTGTACAACCATACATGAAAATACGTAAAATTATGCACTGCTCTCGGAATATATGTCAGCTGCAATCTGTATGTTTGACAGAACATATTGCTGTGACTCTTGCAAATTAATGATTGCATAAAATATATTAATTAATTTAATAATAAATAAAAGCAGAATCAAGCATATACTTTAGTTCTAGGCCGTATGCTAAAGTCTTATAATTTTCTGCAAAACAGTAGGTTTAGCAATTTCACACATCACTAGCTCAGTTTTAAAATTATTAAAGAAGTTTTTACTCAGGGACAGAAAATAATAATAATGTTCCTTCTCCAATATGAATGCTCTCAAGTTGTCTCCAGGTCAGATAAAATAAATAAAAATACGGAAGAAACCTTATAATATAATTTATTAATTGTAAATCAAATATTTAAAAGAATAACGAGCATATACAACATTATATATATTTATAATCTACGTATTTATAAAAATTCTCACATGTTATGATAAAAGTAAATTTAATGAAGTAATTAATTATGATAAGAAATAATATATATATAACATTCATTATCTACGAATTCATGAGTATTTATGAATTTTTAAATCAATCAACAAATTGCAAATTTACAGACGTCGTTATCTATACTGGATTATATTCATATATATACATTATGTTGAAAATTTGCCGAATCAAACAATACACAGCATTAACACATGGACTCTGTCCTAACGTATATATTGCCCAGCGCCTTTGCTCGCTGCCAGACAATATTGCCAAAAAGCAAACAGAATACACGCAAAATCGATAAACTAGGGCTCCATTCTATGAGTACATCCTTCGACTCATAGCACACATCCCCAATGTATACGACTACTTGTCCAGCCCTAATGCAATATATATGTATATCAAAATATTACCATGTGCTTAAATATTTCAAAACGTTGACTTTATTCTGATTAGTTCTGCTTAACGCCTTTGCTCGCTGCCAAACAGAACCACCAAAACCAATTCGTGTTTACAGGATTAATTAAGGCTCCATGCTATGAATCAATCATTTACTTAATTCATTGCACACATCCCTGACCAATTACCCAACACGTCAAATTTTAATATACAAGCACAAAATAAAAAAAAACTATAAATTTAATTGTGAAACCATATACCGTATGTGTCAATTTTCATTAGGTATAGGATTCAATCTTTACGTGCGATTTATACGTATACAAATAATACATGGCAACGTGTGTCACCTCTACCGTCCGTCATCAATCCCGGCAACAATCGACATTATATCGAGTTTCTCCGATCTTCCCACCAGATTTTACATTCAATCTTTAGCTGCGAACACGTTGCGATCTAGTCTGCAATGAAACCCGTCTTATTACTGGAACGGGAAACATCAAATGGCCGCCGCGATCTCCGGATCTAGTGGTTTATTATTATTTTCAGAATCCTTTTTTATTTACCTTATTTTTAATTTTATTAGAATTACGCATTTGTTTGTGTCATGCAGCGTGAACGCAGCTTAATAATTCTCTGCATTTACTGAAAGGAAAAAGAAAAAGAAAACCTTGCAACGCGTAAATATTATTTCTGAACGCATTACAAACATCCAAGTCAGTGGTCCAACTGTTACTGCTATAACTTGAGCTTGAATCGGTCGCGCTCGCATTGGAGAGGAAAGTAGGGGATGCCATGTTGTCATGTATTGCATGAATTAATCGCCTATGGCTAATGAAAATTGACACATGCTGTATAATAATAATAAAATTACCAACCTCGTACAAAATTCCAGCAGAAATCACCACACAATAACTTACTTAACACTAGATACATAATTATCAAAATTTTTATAACACGAACTAATTACCTTAGTTCCTCATAAAGGTTTTCAAACTCTCCCATTTCTCAAAAATAAATTTAATTCGTTCTCCAAATAACACAATATACTACAAGCAAATATATGTTTAAACTAAATAAAGAAAATATCGTCAAGTGTCTATACTTATGTAAAAGAAAATAAAATTTAAATAAATCCTTTCACAAAAATTTTAAAATTAATTTAATATAATTACTAAGAATGTTTGACCATAACGCTTGGTATGAAACCACCACGTGTAAGAGTAAAACAGAGATAAAATGAATTTATTTAAAATATTGACAGAACTTAATTCTTAGTAAAATCTCATAAAATATTCTAAGTTCAGAATATAAAGTTAATTCATGATTTCCACCAGCCATCTCCCCTAAAATGTATGTGTCGTTCAATTTATTAATCTTTTCCTTAACAAAAACGTACGTTTATCTTCGCACGAGTCCGATTCCACCTCTCTAATCACAATTTTACAGTGCTGCACCACTCGGTAAAGTGATGTATTAACAGCCACTCAAAAACGTAAACAAACATCCATCTCGATGTCGATTTGTTTACATCCGTGATTATTAATCGCATGTAGCGCAGAATATTATTTCCCCGGGCCGATTTGTCGACCGTTCTCGGTCATAATATTTTTCTTGCGCTAAAGCTTGCGAGAAACACTTTGTTGTGAATATTCACTTGATATACAAGGCTTATTTTAATATTAGCTTCTTGAATAAAATTACAATAACATTCTTATATTATTTTACTTAAATTAATTTAAATTTGCCAAAATACTACCTTAATAAATATTTATACAGGGTCGGGCAAAAAGAGCGGAACACCGAATTTATGGCTTAACTAGCACTTTTTCGAAAATTTAACCTAAATTAAAGTTTTTGTATACTTTATGTATTATTTATTGGTGTTTGCAGATTTTCCGTTTTTGTTACATTTTTGAAGATATGATGTCACCGGATAGTATTTTAAATGAATCACCCTGTATTTATATTTTTTTTTGAGTAGATATTTTTTTCCTGAATTCACTAATATCAGGTTTAGTGGGTCTCTGACTTATGGTTTCATAAGAAAAAAATAAAATGTAATGGCACCTAAATATTTATTTAATAAAAAACGAACGACAATAACTAAAGATTCTATTCATTAACGTCCATTAACTTTAACAAATGATTATGAAATTCATTTCTCGCTTAAAGGTGACATGAACTTTTAATGCAGCATTAACTTTTTTTAGAATCTTTAGTTATTGTCGTTCGTTTTTTATTAAATAAATATTTAGGTGCCATTACATTTTATTTTTTTCTTATGAAACCATAAGTCAGAGACTCACAAACCTGGTATTAGTGAATTCAGGAAAAAAATATCTACTCAAAAAAAAATATAAATACAGGGTGATTCATTTAAAATACTATCCGGTGACATCATATCTCCAAAAATGTGACAAAAACGGAAAATCTGCAAACACCAATAAATAATACATAAAGTATACAAAAACTTTAATTTAGGTTAAATTTTCGAAAAAGTGCTAGTTAAGCCATAAATTCGGTGTTCCGCTCTTTTTGCCCGACCCTGTATACACTGATCATGATAAAATAAATAAAATAGTATTTAATTAAATTTAATCTAGAAGTGATCTTGATAATGCTTATTTACAATTTACCACCAAACTCAAGATCACTGCAATATGTTGACTATGAAAAAATAAATTTTTACAAATGAAAAATTATGTTAGCAGGAAAATACACAACTGATACACAAAACTAAGATATTCAAAGATACTCAAAGTTTTCCTTGTTGATTTCATTGAAGCATGTCAAACTGTCAATTATTTTTAAACGATGGCGCAACTAAGATTAATTTGTTTTAAAAATGACAACTAATTTAGAGATTTCGCTAAAACGCCATATTTACATTTAAATAAAGAAGCAGATATTGACATCAAACGTATGGAAAGTAAACTGAGCTCATAATAATCAGTTTAGCATTGGCATTCAGAACTTGTACATTCGTGTCAAATCCCCACCAAATTCGACATCTCGAATAGCCGCGATTCACGGTATTCAGAAGTCTTGTCGAATAGAAAATGAGGTCACGTGATGTCGAACAAAATGCTCGTTTTGTTCGACATGCGGTACGGTGTCGGTTGTATGTCTGTTTTACTTCAATATATGTGTACATATCTTATGCTCTTCTAACGTTATTTCAAATTTGCCTCCATAAAAAAGGGTTAACAAATATGTACCTCGTTATGTAAGTAAGATGCTACATTAAAATAATTCACTCAAATACAAATAGGTTGATGTAAATGAGGCATTAACACATGATTAAGTAGTTGGATCAATTCTGTCGATAAACGAAACAGTTCCTTAAATGTTCCTGGCATTTTGAAAGAGTTACTATCATCGCGTATCTGACGTCTATGCAAAAGGAATTCACAATTTGCAATTACCCTTTCGCGAGCTGCAGTATTTTGTACGGCAAGATGAACAATTGGGAGCATCTAGAAATAAATTATATAGGTTTCGTCTTATTACAATGACTTTATTAAATACTTTACCATGTAGGTTAATAATCAACTGTGAAATTATTCTATTTTTGCATTAAGCGTGCAGATTAAAACAATACTAATAACATCCAGAAATTAAAGATTTGAAAAATGTACCTCAAAATGATACCAAACGTTGAAGAAAACAAAACAAAAAGTCCAACAACTCAAATCAAACAACTTTACACGGATTCTATTTGCGATGTTGACAAATTAGAAGATGCTGATGATTCGACAACACTTATGAATCGCGTTGTTCGACTATCGCTGATCACTGTGAATCTCTTTCCGGTTCGACAATCGACATATCGAAAGTTCTGAATTCCACTGTAGATCGGATTGTTCAACAGTGCATGGCACTTCAGTTTCAAGTAAACAAAAAGCAAAATGCAACTGATCTTTAGTAGTAGGTATAGGTTAGTTTATGAAACCTACGACGCTAAGGCTACCCCATAAGTGTTGATGTTGATGTAGCAAAACTTATGGTTGATAGTGTATGTTATTACGACATATACAACGCATATACCTAATATATACTTAGAAAGTGTATGAATTAAGTTATTAAATTAAAGTTTGAAGACACATTTAAGTTCATAGCAAAATCAAATACAATATTCAACCATACCCGTTATTTTTATTTGCATCGCCTATTTCATCTACTGCGTCGTTTACAAATTAATCAATTACAGATATCTCTCCGTGTAATATTTAATAAATAAAAATAAGCAAATGATGCATTTCGATCATACCAGTGTATTTAATAAACACACACAATACATGTATATAAATTTACACATACATATACATACCGGTATAAGTATGCATGTTTAAGCAGATATATCTTTCACTTTTTTAGTATGATGTAGAATCGGCGTATAGGCTATAGTGGCGTAGGTTTGAGCGTAGGCAGTCTCCGTATTATTTCGTTTCCGTTGCGAGTAGGGGTTAACCAAACAATAACAGTATATTTCTTGTGAAAATATCAATGTATAAATTCTGTATTTTATTAATACTTCATTAGTTATAAACTAAATAGTATAAAAGCGTACAATGACACTTTGCCGAGATCAAGGTCAAATAACAAACAGATATGCTTGCACGTTTGAATTTTAGGATGGCGTTATGATCGGAGTAAAAAATATACAGTGGTGTTCAAAAGTAAAAAAAAAATACTTAGAACGTTACATTACTATTTCTGTTGTTATTATTATACATTGCAAAATAAAATTTTCTGGAGATGTTGAAATTTCCTTGAATGTTTAGAAAAATATGCCTATACACCCACTTTTGTATTGTTATACGAAAAATAATGATTGGCGTTTTAATGTAAAGTACAAATTTACATACATTTCTTTATATTTTATAAACTTAATAAAAATATTTATTAGTGCAAAATCGACTTTTAAATAGAATTTATGACGTACGTAGAGGAGAGTAGAGGAATGGCTTTCATTAAAAAAAATCATAAAAATCTTATTTTTAACGCTGCGACACAACTGAGGTAGAGACTACTAGTAATGTTGCAAATGTAACTATCCGTTACTAATGTATTCATTATTCAATAAGATCCGAAGTAACGAATACTGGTTTCAAATAATATTCGTTACGTTTTCAAACAGTTACTATCATAATTTATAACATTTAGAATACATGCTTGTCAGTAATATTTTAATAAAAAATAATTTTATACAAAATATTTGAATTTAACCAATTATTAGTATTACTTGTATTTGCGTAGGTCGATTTCATTATAAAAGTTTTGTTTGAACTTATAGTATTGATGCCAATGTAAAATAAATTACATTCTACATTTATTTTTGTGATTTGATGTCGGAGTCAGGGATTTTGGTGTTAAAAAATCTCGCCTATCGTAAATAAAATGGGGACTCCTTAAAAAATACTTTAGGCATTTTACTTTTAATTTTGAGTTGGAATGTTTTGTGTGATACTTTTAACATTTTGTTTGTACCAAATATTAACTATACACATTCCAGCACCGCACATTTGAACGAGTACTCGGTAACGGATAAAAAGTAACCTAATCCAACATCACTAGAGACTACAGCTTGTACTACGTGAATTATAAGCAAAAATATTAGTTTTTAACCTTACAAATATTGTGGTACAAATAAACCATAACAACTCATTTGGCCGTCATTCCACACCCACAGGGCAAATAGCGGTCAGCGGTGAGGTAATAAAAATAACACGGTTTTTAAGACTGTATAATGATATTCAAATTCATTAACGTATAGTAATACCATACAGTAATTAGGAATGTTTCACTAGAAATCCAAACGACGACACTGGATTTTTCCATTCTGCACGAATAAGTTGCATTTGTAACTTTTAGTAGTATCAAAGCTGCTACATCCTGCATGAGCCAAAAGGGCACAAGAACAACATCAATATCACATCTCATTCCTCCTAAAATAAAGACATTTTACGGAGTTTTCCTCAACATGTGATACATTGTCGCTGTTATGATCTTTAGCCCCATCCCCAGACGATGAGGATTCAATTGGTTTAGACCGATGTTTGATTTTTTGGTTTCTCACATCTTTACACTGTTCCTCTTTGGAAATTCGCTTTTCTGATTTTTGTATCTAGCGACAATTTTTCTTTCAATGGAGTGCGAGTTAAAATCTGAGAATGTTGCGTTTTAGTCACAAGTCTACTAGTGTTCTGCTTCTTTTTGTAGAATTTCACCTGCCAAAAAATATGCATTGGAGAAAACGCTAGAATTTATTGAAAACATTCCAGTAGAGGAAAATTCAGGCATTTCTTTGTTCTTTTAGCTTCAGAAAATTCGTTATTAAAAAGTGATACCAAATCATAACTCGTTATTTTTTTAAAGCATTGGATTTTATGAATTAATTGCAGTTTACGTTTAAAAACCGCTTTAAGGGGGTCAAAGAAGAGAGAATGTATACGATGCGACGTGTGCGGTGGTATAGAAAGCATGATTATTCCATTTTCTTTATAGAACATGTAAGCATCGTAAATGACGTGACCACTATGATTTTCCAAAATAAGGAGAACTGGACCTTCCTTGCTTGACTTTACAAACTTTGAAGAATGCTTGAGCCATTCAACAAACAAGTATTCACTGACATCCGTTTCTGGAACAATGACTTCGATTGTCTTGGAAATAAACAATGGAGGTACAAAAAATCCAATTGCATTCTTTGTTTGTAACTATAACAAATTGTCCTTCCTCTCCACTGCCACTTTTTGTCCGTTTTCTGTCAAAATTATTTCTGGGTCCGTAACGGTACCCATGCCAGTTTCGTCCATGCTATAGACTTTCTTTCCAATAAATTGAAATTTTGTCAGCACGGACTCCAAATTAAAAAAAAACACCCCCACTTCTTCCCTATTTAAAGAAGTTATAAGATTGATGCTTGTATTTTCCGATTTTTCTTTGGATATTTTTGGATTTCTTTTTAAAAAAATTATACAACGAATCTTTTCCGGACAGCTTTGCCGTTTTATTGAAATTCTTCGCCACTTGACTTTTTTCTGCTAAATCGAAAGCTGTTCTTCTAAGCTGTAGCGGTGTGAATCCTTAGAAGAGTTTAGCCATTTCTTTCAGGTGATCGGCAATAATTTGTTCCTGATCCTGTAAAAAACAGCCTTTCTTACTAACTTGGAACCAGAAATGGGTTTTTGGTTCTTGATTCTGGATTGCAAGGTACTGAACGGATTACCATACGGATGGGCAGCGTGGCGCACATGACCGTCATTCGAGATAGCGTCCAAAACTCTCTCCAGATCGTCTTCGCTCCATTAGGCCTTATTTGCTTTTCTCTTATGATTACTTGGCATCTGTTTCAGAAACAATATAACTATAACAGAATGACGAAATATCGGTAACTGGTCGTAATTGCCCTACAGAAACGACCAACATTACCCCAACAACCACAAACGATAAAAAATTTACGATATAATTTTAAGTGAAGGCAATGTAGAGGAGCGAAATCGACCAAAAAATGTGTCGTTTTACTTTCTTATACGTAGTATAAGGAAGTATTGTGATGAAAATTTTCGACCTCGAGATTTTTGCAGATGTCCACGTTTTGAAGTCCCCTGATACCGAAAAAGTGATTTTAAAAAAATTTCTGTGTGTCTGTGTGTCTCTCTCTGTGTGTGTGTCTCTCTGTCTCTCTCTCTCTCTCTCTGTGTGTGTGTGTGTGTGACCACGATAGCGCTCAAACCGCTGTAGATATCAATTCCAAATTTTGTATTTACGTGTATAATCTCCCTCTTGAGATCTGATTAGTTTTTCAGTAAAATCGGTAGACCGGAAGTAGCAGTTTACTTCAGCGAAAAAATCGAATTTTGCCAATATTTCGTCAACTACTAAGTTTATACAAATTTATAAAGAATTCATATGTACTTAAAATTAAAATTGAGAATAATTTTATTTAAAAAGTTTTTCGAAATTCCTACCGGAAGTAGGTCTTTTACTCTTATCGAAAATCAGTTTTTTGCGAATATTTCGCAAGTCATGCTTTTTAGACAAGTACGTTACGGGTATAAAAGTATTTAAAACTGGATTTTCAATTTTTTTTGTATATATGAAATTTCAAAATTCGGACCGGAAGTAGCACTTTTACTCTTAGCGAGTAGCACTTTTTTGATAATATCTTGCAAAGTATGCATTCTATAGAGATTTATTAAGAGAATAGAAGTACTTAGAATAGGATTTTGAATAATTTTTGTAAAAGAAATTCTTAAAATTCTATAATTTGAAACGCTCATACGTGTAAGAAAGTCGTGTGGTGGCCACACCTCATTTGTTTCTTTCGGCATACAACCAGGTGACAGCGTATATAACATTTATAACAAAACAATCTACATACTAAATGGCTTCTGACGACATTTTTCTCCAGTGCAGACCTTTTTTATTTCGAAAAAATGAGGTGTGGCCACCACACGACTTTCTTATACGTACGAGCGTTTCAAGCTATAAAATTTTAAGAATTTTTTTATACAAAAATTATTCAGAATCCTATTCTAAGTACTTTCATTCTCTTAATAAATCGCCACAGAATGCATACTTTGCAAGATATTCGAAAAAAAGTGCTACTCGCTAAGAGTAAAAGTGCTACTACCGGTCCGAATTTTGAAATTTCAAGTATACAAAAAATATTGCAAATTCAACTCTAAATACTTTTGTACTCTTAATAAATATATATAGAATGCATAATTTACGACATATTTGCAAAAAATCGCTAATTGGTAAGAATAAAAGTGGACTTCCGGTCCGAATTTTGAAATTTTTTTTTATACAAATATATTTAAAATTTTCATTTAAATACTTTTATACCCGTAATGTACCTGCCTAGAAAGCATGACTTGCGAGATATTTGCAAAAAACTGATTTTCGATAAGAGTAAAAGACCTACTTCCGGTAGGAATTTCAAAAAACTTTTTTAAGACTATTTGTCTCAAATTTAATTTTGAGTACATTCGAATTCTTTATAAATTTGTTTAAACTTAGTAATTGACGAAATATTTGCAAAATTCGATTTTTTCACTGAAGTAAACTACTACTTCCGGTCTACCGATTTTACTGAAAAACTAATCAGATCTCAAGAGGGAGATTATATACGTAAATACAAAATTTGGAATTTATATCTACAGCGGTTTGACCGCTATCGTGGTCGCACACAGACAGACAGACACACAGACACACAGACACACACACAGACATTTTTTAAAAACCACTTTTTTGGTATCAGGGGACTTCAAAACGTGGACATCTGCAAAAATCTCGTGGTCGAAAATTTTCATCATCACAATACTTTCTTATACTACGTATAAGAAAGTAAAAAGATCTTAGGGGACGTAGTTTTAAGGACAACAGTGAGTTGCAAGCAGCTGTTATAGAACATTTTGACGGAAAAACTTCAGATTATTTTTACAAGGGTATCGAATTATTAATTAATCGTTGTAATAAATGTTTGGAAGTTAGGGGAGATTACATTGAAAAAAATGAGGTGTGGCCACCACACGACTTTCTTATACGTATGAGCGTTTCAAACTATACAATCTTAAGAATTTTTTTATACAAAACTTATTCAAAATCCTATTCTAAGTACTTTCATTCTCTTAATAAATCACTATAGAATACATACTTTGCAAGATATTCGAAAAAAAAGTGTTACTCGCTAAGAGTAAAAGTGCTACTTCCGGTTCGAATTTTGAAATTTCATGTATACAAAAAATATTGCAAATATAACTCTAAATACTTTTGTACTCTTAATAAATATATATAGAGTGCATAATTTACGACATATTTGCCAAAAATCGCTATTCGGTAAGAGTAAAAGTGTTACTTCCGGTCCGAATTTTGAAATCTTTTTTATACAAAAGATATTGAAAACTATGTTCTAAATACTTTTATACACGTAACGTACCTGTCTAAAAAGCTTGACTTGCGAAATATTTGCAAAAAACCTATTTTCGATAAGAGTAAAAGACCTACTTCCGGTAGGAATTTCGAAAAACTTTTCAAATAAAATGGTTCTCAATTTTAATTTTAAGTACATATGAATTCTTTATAAATTTGTATAAACTTAGTATTTGACGAAATATTGGCAAAATTCGATTTTTTCACTGAAGTAAACTGCTACTTCCGGTCTACCGATTTTACTGAAAAACTAATCAAATCTTAAGAGGGAGATTATACACGTAAATACAAAATTTGGAATTGATATCTACAGCGGTTTGACCGCTATCGTGGTCACACACAGACACACACACACACAGACAGACAGACAGACACACAGACATTTTTTAAAAACCACTTTTTTGGTATCAGGGGACCTCAAAACGTGGACATTTGCAAAAATCTCGAGGTCGAAAATTTTCATCATCACAATACTTCCTTATACTACGTATAAGAAAGTAAAAACATCAGAAATTGGCCATTTCTAAAAATCGTGTTTCTTAATATTTAAGCGTTTCTAGAGATATCATTTCC
Source organism: Amphimallon solstitiale (assembly GCA_963170755.1). Lineage (NCBI taxonomy): Eukaryota > Metazoa > Arthropoda > Insecta > Coleoptera > Scarabaeidae > Amphimallon > Amphimallon solstitiale. Next base: position 58,138,755 of record OY720684.1, read on the forward strand.
CTATCGAATATTGTATACTGACTAATATTGGTTGAAATATCGGTTTACCTGTTATTTCACTACGAAGGCAAACATTTTTTATTTGAAGAAATGTCTATATTCATGCTGCGAAGCAATTGCAGATAAAATAAAGGAAAAGTTTTTGGGCAGGAAAGACTCGACCTAGGGACCAGTAGTTTTTTAATTATGCATAATTTTGTAACGCACAAAATTGAGGCGCGCCTCATAAACTTGATACACTATCGCCAGCTCGCGTAACTTGGCATTATTGGAAGATATTGTGTATGAAGGCATTTCTTTAAGTGTTTCTAAGTGTAACGGCTTTGCATTGAAATTCAAAAGTAGAAAAAATTGAAATAAACTATTAACATTTAATAAAAACAATCTGAAGATAAACACAATTAGAGGCAATTTCATAATTGCTTCGAAGTTAACGTTTCGTAGAATATTATGTGCTGCACAAGTCAATGAAATAGACTTAGCAAGATACTGTCACATGAACTAACATTAGTACAAATGTCTTTGTTTCATGAAGGCGGCCCCATCATCAGATATTGCAATAAAAATTGATGAGGCATGTGAAACGCACGCAGTTTGTCATGCAATGCAGTCTTTAATAGTAGATGAAATAGTAACAACTCTAGAGATGAATCAAAAACAATTTGTTACTTTTAATGACCTGGGAAAAGTGTCTTTGAAAACAGTTTTGAATTGCGGACGAAAATGTCAAGCAGTGCATTAACTATATTTTTTGACACATATAAATCCCTTTCGATAAAAACAGCATAAAGAATTAGACGTAGTAAAAGCAATTCAGCATAATTCAATGTTAACGGTAGTAGGAAAGTACATATGTTTAGAGAGTTCTTAAAATCGTTTAAAAACAAACAGTCGTTGTTGAATATTCTCACAGAATATATTATCCAAAACGGTACCGAATTTCTTAGAGATACTGGCAGGAGGTTTTGAAACACCTGAGATGGTGGCCTTAATGAGTAAAACTGATGTCTTGATTTTACTAATTCACTTCTATAACTCTGCTCCTTATTTAAAAACAATTTCGATTTATATGCTGCTCGGAGCCAGTGCAAACCAGAGCTTTATTTCGGTAGATACTTTTGTAAACAATTTCGGAACAACAATTTATTCATTCCTTTTATAAATACACTGTTTGACAGGATGCGACACACGAGTGCTTTTTATAAAAGAGCACTCATTGTCAAAATTATCCTTATTGCCTAAGCAGGAGGCATTGCGAATAGCTAATCGATATGTTCTTCTATTTTACAAAAATAAAAATAACAATATTCGAACACTGAATGAATTACGTTTAAGAATGGCTACCAAAACAAATAAACCAACTTCCGAGCCTCCTCAACTGAATATGCTTTTTATTAACATTTCTTAAGGTTAGTGATTTAAATTCTTTAGTGAAAGGCTTTAACAATATGTATTGACATTGCAGAAATGCAGCTTAAGATCTTAAATTTTATGGATGGACATTAATGGATGATTGTTGGAATCCAATTTTTTCATTTCAAGAACCGATTCCGAATATTGTACGACAATGTCTAAGCCTCTACTGTTCTGATAAAAGCTGCAACAGTAGAAAATGTAAATCTGTGAAAGAAGGTTTAAAATTTGGTGGTCAGTGTAAATGTATGACATGTAATAATTGTGAGGCATTTCTGGAAGAATGTGAGAATGGCGAAGAAATTATTTAATTATCATTAACTAAAAATAATATGCTCAAATGGCCTTTAATTTAAAAATAAACCAACTCCCTTTTACGCGTTCTCAGCAACAGTCCTAATAGAAGTGCGCCCCAATTTTGTCCGCTACAAAAATATTCATAATTAAAAAACTGTTGGTTCTGGGTCGATTTTTTTTCACAAAAACTTCTCTTTTATTTAGTCTACAATTGCTTCGCAACATGTATATAAAAATTTCTACAAATAAAAAAGTTTGTCGCTTATTGAAAATGTGAATACCTTCGCAGGGAAGTAACAGGTAAATTAATATTTAAACAAATGTCAGTATACATATTCGATATGGAAATGATATTCCTTATAGCGCTTATTTATGTATTTAGTAATATAGTGTAAATTTCCAAACATCCTTACTATTTAATGAAAGAGCCATAATGATAGATCCAATGGACCACAAAACGTTTCCTTCTCATCACATGAATGCTAGACAAATATGTTGCTGTGCTAAAATTAACTTGTGTCGAAAAACTCGAGGGGGGGGGGGGCTAGCAAAATGAAACCGATGAAATTATTTATTAAATATATCAATAATCCTACAGCTATCGATATTGTAACCCTAAAAACAGAATTCTATTCAAAATACATAAAAAACAAGTCGGTTCTAAAACATATTGTTGAGTTTTCGGGTTCGAAATAAACAACTCGTGCAATTAACTTGAAACAGTCTGTATATTTACACACTTAAAACTAATCACAATATAAATTAACACACGTATTTATTTCTATCACTACTGTTTATATCTGTAATATTTATGTATTTATTGCACTGTAATAAAAACTGCACCGCTCACTTATTTATGTTTATTTAACCGTACGAAAACTATTCAATGAATAAATTCTTTCTGGGCACCGGCCGCTTTTTATATCGGCATATAAGACTCTGGAAATATACGCGAAAATTCTCTATTTCTCTCGATGTTTGTAGGACATACGACAGACTTTCTGTCGCTTACACATTACATATATGTGGATGATTTATGACTTATTTACGGTGCGTCGCGCCAATGTTTACTCTTCTAGTTTTTTGTGGACTTGTTTTCGTTACAATATATACTTCGTTAATACTAGGAATACAAGATGTTAATAAAATAAAAGGAATAGATACATTGAATTCATGTTTTCTTCTAAATTATCCGAGCAAGGTATACTTAAAAATGACGAAAATGACAGATTAGGGCTTTTAGTGAAGCGCAGAAGTTATTGGGTCTAATGTACACTAAAAGTCAATGTATACTGTTCACGACATTTTCCGACACCTACTGAAGTCAATATCAACAGCGACAGAGTACCATATGAAATGTGTCGTTTCGCTTTGTCACGCTTTGACCCAGTCCCAGATCTGTTCGATTTAATTCAAAAAATTATTATATTGATGGTTGCAAAATTTTTTGATGAATGAACATTTTGAAGTTAAATTAGTTTAATTAATATCTTAAATTAAATAAAAGTTAACTGGTCTTAATTTTACAAGAAATGCATATTCTCGGGAGATAATTCAGATCTCTATAAGGAAAAGTCGTAAAACTCACATTTAATATAAAGTCCCCAACCAACCGAGGACACTCACTTGTAAAACATCGTTAGAACAAAATTTCTTAAAAAGCTAACTACGTATTTCTGCAACTATTTTGTCATTATCAGTATCTTAGCTTAGCTTATTTTTATAACTTACCTTTAGAGATTTTCTATGTTTATATATAGACTGCTCGAAAATTACTTGTACATTTACAATATGCAATAAAATTTCTTTTATAACTTTAAAATTTATACCTAATAACAAAAAAAATCATTTTTGTTTGCAAGCTAGCAAAACTTATTGGGTAAAGTATAACTACATTAAATACTTATCTGATTGATTATTAAAACAAAATAATATCTCTTTGCAGATACCAAAAATAGTGTCGGTCTAGTTGGCTGTATAGAGGAGGTTGCCCACAATGCCATAGCTGTATATTGGAATCCTTTAGAAAGTGCAGCCAAGGTAAAACTTAAAACAAGTTAATCAAGGGAAATTCACCTTTGACACGTTTCTATTGTGTTTCAGATCAATATAGCCGTTCAATGTTTAAGCACTGATTTTAGTAGCCAAAAAGGTGTTAAGGTAAGAAAGGTACAAATTATTATATTATTATATTTCTTGTGCTCTTTTTTAAATTATTTTATAAGAGAAACACAACAAATACATCTATCTTATTTAATTTTATTAATACCAGATGTAACTACTTAATTTAGAAATTTTAATGCAGTAGTAAAGAAATTTTAAAATGAGAAGCAGCGCAATAAAATTTTATTCAAAATTTGACGTAAAATGAAATGAAATAATGATACTTAGAAGTAAATCCCAAAAAATAAAATGTATTTTTAAGAAGTTGAACTGATTTCATATTAACCTGTGGTTAAAAATTTGTCCACCTTCAGATTCGGACTAAATTGACAGCGGATCACTTGAGGAGTATCTTCTTTCAATGGTTACGAATAGCAAAAAAGCTAGTTAAAAGACCTAATAAAAAAGCTTGAAATATTTTAGAAAATAATGGTGAGTTATTTTCAAACGTTGTTTTGTGACTAAATCATAAAATCTCACCACGTTATATACAACGTTCTTCCTCTGAAAGAAATTTTTAGCTCGAAGTTGACTAACTGGTTCATTAGTTTAATGAGCTCATTAAATTACATAGGGTTTCTGAAAGCCATCTCCAGTTAATTAATGTGTCCGATGGCTAGCGATTGGTTGCAGTTTAAACATAAATTTATTATAAAATATAATAGATGGCGCTACTGTTGTCATTGTCAAAACGGCGTGAACTTTTTTTTTATTGCATGATTACTGTTTTAAATTGATCAGAAGAAAACAAGGAGGAAGAATTTTATGGAAATGAAAAATGTGCCTTTTAAAATTGTGAACGTATGCGCTTTGGGAATTTTTTATATAAACATTGTTCCAAATTAAGTTTCCAATACTTGTTTTCTTTTTCTTTTTTCTGTGAGTAAACTACTCCAAATCCAACTATAAATACTTTTATAGTTTAATAAATCTGCATAGAATGCATAATTTGAGAGATATTTGCAAAAAATCGCTTTTCAATAAGAGTAAAAGTGTTACTTCTGGTTCGAATTTTGTATTTTTTTCCAAATCAAGCTCTAAATACTTGTGTACACTTAATAAACCAGTATAGAATTCATCATTTGTAAGATATTTGCAAAAAAAAACTGCTATAGGAAAAAGTTATTTCTTGTCAATTTTTTTATATACAAAAGTTATTCAAAATCAAACGTAATACATTTAGAAAGCATCACGTGCAAGGTTTTTGGAGTAAAAGACTTACTTCCGATAGGAATTTAAAAAAAAAAATTAATAAATGGTTTCTCAAATTCATTTAGAGTACATTTGCATTCTTTTGAAATTTGTTAAAATTGAGTAGTACTTAACTGACCAAATACTGGTGAAATTTGATTTTTTCGCCGCCGTAAACTACTACTTCCCGTCTACAGATTGCACTGAAAATCTAATCAAATCTCAAACGGAAGATTATACTAGTAAATATAAAATTTGGCATTGATAAGTTTAGCTGTTTGGCTAGTGTCGTGGTCACACAGAGAGACACAGACTCACATAAGTATAGGCAGAGGGAGGAGAGTGGGAGAGACATTTTTCAAAAATCACCTTTTCTATATCAGAGGACTTCAAAACGTGGACATCTACAAAAATCTCAAGGTCAAACATTTTCTTCATCACAACGATTCTTTATACTGTGTTAAGAAAGTGAAAGACTAAACTAATTTATTCAGAGAAAGATTTCTCATAAGAAATAATTTTTTTAATAATTTGTCACAATATTTACTTTTGACACAACGAAGTCAACAAACAAATCCTGTGACTCTAACCTAACAATGTACGAGGGCGTATTTTTATGTTATCTACTTAGCCATGAAAAAAAGCACATAAGAGAACAAAAAAAATACTTTTCTACATAACTCCCTTCAACACTAATACACCTATTCCATCTTTTTTCCAGTTGCCCCATACCCTCAGAAAAAAATTGCTTCGGTAACCCCGCAAAATATTCTTCAACAGCTTCTTTGAGTTCTTCATCAGAAGCAAAACGCTTTCCTCTGAGATGCTTTTCTAAATTTTTGAATAAGAAGAAGTCTGACGGAGCTAGGTCGGGGCTATAAGGTGGATGCCTTAACTCTATAAACCCACAGTCGTTGATTATCTGCTGAACTTTGTTTGCCTTATGAACCCGACAATTGTCGTGCAGCAACAAGTCTTTTTGTGGATAAAAATGCGAGCGTTTTTTCTCCAGAGCAGTTTTTAAATTTTTAATTTTGTTTCCGTAGGCCTCCCCATTTATGGTAGACCCTCTCGGCATATATTCAATAAGCAAAACTCCTTCAGCATCCCAGAAAACAGTTGCCATCCGTTTTTTTCCAGAAAATTGTGTCTTGGCCTTTTTTGGTGGTGGAGAGCCCTTATGAACCCCCACTGCATGGATTCTTGTTTAGTAGGAGGGTCCCAGCAATATACCCAAGTCTCATCCCCGGTAATAATTCGAGATAAAAATGTTTTGTCCCTCTCCAACTTGACCAAATTTTCTTGAGAAACTTCTTTTCTGCACAGTTTTTATTTATGTGTTAGCAATCTGGGTATCCACCGTGCAGACACCTTCATCATACACAAATCGTCATGCAAAATTTTGAGAACATTTGTTTCGGATATACAGACTTCATTCGCAATGACAGAGATCTTTACAAGCCGATCTTTCAGTACCAAATTTTCTACTTTCCGCACAATGTTTTCAGTTCGAGCTTCGGACTTTGGGTCATCATTGATTGACTCTCGGCCCCATCGAAAGAGTTTAGACCAATATTTTACTTGGAATTAAGATGGTGTATCTTCCCCATATACAGCAACCATTCTTTCATGAATTGCTTTTGGACCATTGCCTTCCTTTGTCAGGAACTTTATTACGCTGCGATGTTCAACTTTAGTTTCGCTCATTTTATCGAGAAATGGACCGTCTCAAATCTCTATACACAGCATAAACTAAACACAACTTAGCACATGTACTTCTAACAGTGACAGCAATTTTTCAATAATTTGTTTGACATCGTCACTCTTTTGTTTCATGGCTAGGTAGATAACATAAAAATATGCCCTCGTAACTAAACGTGAACGAAACACGGTTATTTAAATGTCATGTGTTTGAGTTTGTACAAAGACATCGCATGCGTAATTCCACTTAACTGACCCAAATGGCGCGTTAAGTTTACTTGTGCATCTTCGTAGAGTTAAAAACAATTTGCCGTTTTGAAACACATCTCACTGTTTTCGGGTGAACACATGTAATTTGTCTCATCCTTAAGCACATTAGGAGAGACACTTCAAGAGTAACATTCAACTTTTCATTAAAATTTCATTAAAAATTTTGAAATAATTCAATCGTGAAATGATTTTTGGATAGTAAACTGTAATAACAGCATAAATTTATCTATAATTTGCAACACTCTTTTTGCGAATTCAAATGTATACTGCAATTTTACTCAAATTTCTATTAAGAAGTTGCTATTCTGGTGGCACATAAACTATTTAGTTTCTCCTATATAAGTTTTTCTTTTTTAAATAGGGACTTCCCCTACACTTACAAATTGATACATATGAAGACCCAAGAGATACCAATATTTACCATCGAGGATATTGTCAAATTAAAGTATTTTGTGATAAGGTATTTTGATAAAATGACCGTAATGTAAACGGAAATGTTTATTGTGTTTCATTCATCTTGTAGGGCGCGGAAAGAAAAACAAGAGATGAAGAAAGGCGAGCAGCCAAACGTAAAATGACAGCGACTGGACGAAAGAAATTGGACGAACTGTATCACCCAATGTGCGAAAGATCCGAGTTCTATTCGATGAGTGATCTCCTTAAACCGCCAGTCCTATTTTCACCAGCAGAAGATATAGACAAGGTTGGTAATCATGCTCATTTATAATAAATGGCCAAGTGAGAGTAGTATTGGGTGTTTTCGCAGTTGACGACTATGGAACTTCAGGGATTCTACAGTCATGACACCGACGGTTCCTTAAACGGACCCGTTGAACATGTTAAGTCTGGATCTCCATTTTTGTTGCACACGGCAGCAAAAACTCCCACAACACCCACATTAAAATTTCACAATCATTTTCCACCTGACGCTGATAAAAAAGACAACATCCTGGATAACAATCTCAATACTGATGGAAGTGTTTTTTCACCACCATTGAAAAGGGCCAAACTGCTTGGAACGAATATAGGAATAGGAAATACGGGACCACCTCCGCTAAACGAGAGAGTCATGCTGTACGTTAGACAAGAATCTGAGGAAGTCTATACACCATTACATGTTGTACCACCAACAACAACGGGATTAATAAATGCGGTGAGTTTTGAAAAGTAACAAGATAATAGCGGCTAGCTATCTTAATGTAGTAATCATATCTGAAAGCCATATATCTGGTCATTTATTTAAATATCACAGTCAATAAAGTTAAACATCTGTGTTAGAATTTCTCTTTATCGGAAGAATAATGAAGAATGAATGAAAATTATAACTGCTAAAATTTAAAAAAAAAAAAAATGAAAGAAACTGTAGATTTTATAGTTCTCTTGGATGTTAATTTACTTGCATTTTTCTTTATAATCAGTATAATCACCTAAACGATCCATTGACATTAATCCCATAGTGTAATTGGCTTGCTTCTAGACTTGCAAAGTAAATAATCTACATAGAATCTATAAAGTTCTTCATCTGATAATGAGAATTCACGTTTCTACAAGATCGGTAAATAATAACTTTAACACATTGTTCAGATGACAAATGGATTTTGCCCACGCTAAACATAACCATTTTGTAAAATATTTTGGATACCTTTTTAGCAATATGATGTATCACTTTTGTATCCTACGAAGTGGATGCTTTCATTTGCAGTGACGTAGTAATGTTTTCAGATTTCATTCGTGGTAACATATGGACACATAAAATAATCGCGGCATTAAATTTTTGAGTGCTTTTTTATATTTTCAAAATTATTCCTTTACAGAAAACTAAATATCGCGGAAAACTAAACATTTAATGCTAAATAATCACATGTGTATTATTTGAACATATGTGAGCAACAGAGTATTTTAGGGGATTTGAGTGTTGTCAACTGGCGCATGGAATTTTAAGATTGTGAACAAGCTTTTTTTAGTTACTAGCAAGCATGTTGATGTCAATATTTCGCCTTCCTCAGTTATTACCTTTTGTTGTCATAGATTAACTGAGATAACACAGTCTTTTCATTAGGGACTAGGAGAGATTTTGATCTGATAGTGTTGTTCAGTTTGTGTATTCATTATTTGCAAGCGTGTTTTGATATTAACCTCGTAACAATACATTCCACTTTTTTTTAAATTAAATTGTAAGAAGTTAGGAGATATTATTTTTCCAAAATACGACACATTTTCTGGAACTGTGACAAAATTTCTATATGAATTTTGCTACATCGCTTGTTTAAGTTAACATTCAAAGAAACTTTGATGGCTAAAATATGAGTAAGTTAACAAATATGGAATATAATCACCAGCAAAGTAAAAACAAAATCTATGGGAATAAATCATTTAAATTATAAAATACCATATATTTAAAATTGAAGGGGCAAGTAGACAAATGTGTAATGTTACATTTAACTAAATTTTCACAAAATGCATTTTAGGTAATTTCTCTGTGAATTTTTTTATTACTAGAGCCAGGCCAGAAGCTTGAGTATTTTCTATATAAATCCTCTAAATGGAATCATAACAATACATAAAACTCCCATTATTGCTAGTTTTTGCTAAAAAAATATTTATTGCACATAACACATTCTCCCGTGATACAATGCAAACATATAAACGGAAGATCGTGCTAAATGGTAATGCTTTATTGTGTTAAAAACATATTTTGGATAAAAAAAATATTCAAAAACAATATTTGGTCTTTTCTTTTCTGTTCTGCTAGTTGTTGATGATTTCCATCGCATCTGGTAAAAAAAGTTTATAAAACCAACGATATTCTTTGTCAATGTGAGGAACTGAATACGAAGATGTCAAAGTTTTTGTCGGATATTTTCCTACTCTCGTCTCTGTGTTCAAGCGTATTAAGATGTTGAAATTAGTTTGCCATTTAGTGCTTTTTAAAAGAGATACCATTCTTGAAAATTATAAGTTTTGTTTGTTTTTAGTTTTTGGGAACTATTCACAAAGCTGTATGTGCAACTATCGATTTCAGATCTACCCCTTCCAGGAATGTCCTCGGCCCAAGTTTGCATATATGACTTATCGCCGTTTGTCACCATGTGAATTCCCAAATTATAACACTTAAGTTGTCCCGGATAAAACACTTTGGAGGTTGTCAGTTTAGTCAAAAGCATTGTTTGCTGCACGTTAAATTTTGTCCTAAATATTGTTGCGTAAAAGGATTTTTTCACAAAAAATTCATTCCTTGGCATTAGATATGTATATATATGCTGGTTTAGAACGTTTTTCTCCGTTGTCCGACTCCTAATTTCCATCCTCTTCTATCTTCACATTCCTCCGGTGTGAGGTTTCTTTCACTCATGGATCTTTGCATGCTTTTCTGCCATTCCAGTTTCGGTCTTCCCTGTTTCCTTCTTCCTCTTGGGTGCCAGTGCATTATTGTTTTGGGCCACCTGTTATTTTGCATTCGTTCTACGTGTCCGTACCAAGTAAGTTGTTTCTTTTCGATGTCCTGAACTATCGTGCCTTCTATTTCCATTTATTGTTTTATATAGTCGTTCCTTATTCTCTCTCTTCGTGAAATCCGCATGAACCTTCTAATGGCATCCATTTCAACCGCCTCAACCTTCTTCCTTTGTCTATCTGCAATCCTCCAGGTTTCTGCTCCATACAGAAGGCTGCTCTTTATCATTGCCTCGTATATATTAAATTTTCTCTTCTTTGATATTTCCTTGCTCCATAAAATTCCATTCAGGCATCCGATCACTTTTTTTGCTTTAACTATACGTTTTTCGATCTCTCTCACATCTGTTTCGGTGTTGTCGAAAGTTATGCCCAGATATTCATATTCCTGACATTGCATTATTTCTTGACCATTGTCCACTTCCAGATTTCCGGCCTGGTTGTCAATACAGAGATATTTTGTTTTGTTTATATTGACTGTCAAGCCCCATTCTTGGTACTCTTCCATCTTTTTTCTCACCATATATTGCATGTCCTCCTTGTCATTGGCCACTATGACCTGGTCGTCAGCGAACTGAAGGGTAAACAAGCACCTGTCATTTATCTCTATACCCATTCTCTGAATCTTTCTCTTCCAATTCCTTAGTGCCACTTGGCTTTTTATACTGTGCCAAATACAAACGATGCATAATGGACATGTTTAAAACTGGCGATAGATAGAGCTTATGTGTTAGTTCCTACAATAATGGGATGCTTCTGACGGAAACTAACTTATGTGGTTGTATGAATAACGTCCTCTCATATCTTGTGATGTTTCAAAATTACCGCTTTCTATTATTTGTTTAAAGTCCTTCTACTTATTTGATGTAGGTTACAGAAAGGTGTTAATTATTTTGTGTGAATGTACGTTTCATGTGTTTTTGCATTTTTCCACTTACGACCTATAGGAACTTATCGAACGTTTCCGAGAAACAAAGCGTTTTTCACATTTATAGCCTTTAATTTATAAAACTCGCTAAACACGCGCTTTCAATCTTCCAAATTAAATTTCTGATTGCATTTTAGACTACATTTATCGCCATAAAGATCAGTTAAAACCGTATTTTTTACTTAATTTTACCATTTTCTCTTGCTGTGGTTTCTTATGTTTTTCTTCCACTTGCTTTCATTTTTCATTCTTTGCCTGCTAACTTTTTCTTTTACAAAAAATATTTTTCGTTTTTCTTTTGTGTAATATGTTCAGTATTCAACGTCTGACATGTGTTTGTGCTTCTTATATTAGATTTTTACTGGCTTCAGTACTGGTAGTGCAAAATTTTCTGCTTCATTCTTTATTCATACATGATTGAAACTAATTATCACTGTATTCTTGCATCCGATGATTATCATTATCATTGGATGATTTCCTAAACGTATCTGCAAAGTCGTTCACTAGATATTAGTTTAAATTTTTTAACTGCAGGGCCTAATAATAATAAAATTCATTCTAATCTCACCTGTACTAGGCTGGGTATCCTTAAGGCTGTCAGGCCGTGAAATAGCAAACGTTTTAACACTTTCTCTTTCTATAAAGATAATATTATTTTTTATAGAATGTAATATTTTATTACTTACGTACCATCTGATTTTTCCGCAGTACTATTATTGCTGTTTGTACCACCATTTTTTTTAAATTCACATTACTACACACTTCAAATTCTTTCCCACCGATTATTTCTGAACCTGATGTCATTATCAAGTAGATAACACACTTATCGTTGTGATTTGACCACACAAAACATATAGGTTATGTTTGTCATATCTGCGCATGCTTAGATTAAACTTAGCACGTTCTTCCACCCTGCAGTTGAAACTGTTTACGAAGAGAGAGTAGATGAACGTGATATGAACATTTAAGTGCACCTAACATATTCTTCCACCAAATAATAGATTCGTGCACTGGCTTCTTGAATTATTATAACCCTTCAAATTTATTTATTGTCTTACGATAATTACTTTTGATTATATGTATTTATTAGCATATACAAAAAGAACATTTTCATATATAATTAAAAATATTGAATTGAATTTAAGCTAGCCGCTGTTGTACATCCCGCTTAATTTGCTTTTTGCTTAGTGTGCATGGAGTGGATGTACTGGGCTTTTCAGTTTATACACAATACATACATAATATTTGTCTGTACCATTCAGATAATATAAAAATATAATAACAAAACTAAAAAAATAGGCATGTTGATGAATTAACACAATTCACTAAAACGCGTTAGAGGATTTTTATTGTTGTTGATTATTTGTTTATTTACTTAATTATACATATTATGCTACATCGTTAGAATTTCATATATTTAAATATATCGCTACCACCATTTTCGATATCAAAAAGCTCAGTACTTCTTCGAGATCTATGCTAAAATTAAGAAAGACAGAAGTGCATTACCCTTGCATCATTTCGATAATTTCTGTTTTCCTTATTTTGCAGATTAAGAACAAGTACAATATTTCTGCTTCCAGCATAAATAATTTGTATCGCAAAAACAAAAAAGGGTAAGTTTAGAACTTTTGACCTATTGTAGTGGTTGTAGCGAAATGCTTTTGCGCTTCACTAATGTTAATATAAGGAACGTTATAACCGGCAGCTCAAAATAATCAGATTCATATTCACGATATTTAAGAGAAACAAAATTAAACAATATTTGAAACTTCAACAGCTATATACATTAACAAAAAAGGTATACCGATTTCTAATGTTTATTTTAACCATCGTGATAAAATATACACGCATCAATCCGATGTGTCTATCACATAGGGGAATCGCTTATTAGTAAGATATCCAGAAAACAATTCCTCTCCACTAGCTAGTATTTTTTAGTTGGCGAACAATTATATGTGTCTCTCTGTGTGTAATGCAGATAGGCATACTGCCACTGTATTCACGCGAAACTCATTATAATGTCTCTCCTCTTTATTTAGTGTGATGCTTGTCATTCACATCTGAACAATAATAGATTATACTCACCGCTTGTGTACATGTATGTATGGTATGTATGTGTAACCTTCTTTCATGTCATATAAGCTGTTGTTTTGTATTTTTTTACTGTGTATTTCTTCCTTAGATGCCTTACTCGCTTTTCCTATAAATTAGTGTTTCTGTTGTTACTTTTTTTCTAGTTTGGCACGTTGTATACATGAGATATCGTCTAATTAAGAACATTTCAATTTACCCACGTAATTATCAAACGATTAGGAAGGAATGCCCGAATCACAATGCACTGATTTATTTGCAGAAGAGGCACGACGACAGATAGCCTTACAGACCAATTATACGAAATAATTTGTATGTCAAACAAAATGTTTGAACTACGTCAACGTCCATTAAATTAGATGTTGAAGGCGATGCACGCTATCCAACAAAATGTTTGATAAACATTTTAATTACTGTTTTGGCAAATTTATTTAATAATGTATTAATAAATTTATATGCATTTAATTTGGTTTTACAGATTTGTTTAATTTATGTACAACAACCTACTATTTTAACTAATTTTTGTGCATTATTCCTTCGAACAAATTGTTTGTCAAATATTTTGTATAATTGCTGTGCAGCTATCCTTGCCGTAAACACCTTAAAAATGGTTTTGCTGCTGTATATTGAACCAGTGATCGCCTTTACTATTGCTCGTGGGAATGGAAACGACATACGATGGAAATTATTAAACCCCCCCTCCATTTCATATATGTGCATAGTATATTGTATGCATAAGATATTCTCTAATTAAGAATATCTTTATTTATTATTATACGGAAAGTATATGAGTTGCCATTAAGTATTAACGTGCGTCAATCTGACTAGCATCAACAAATAGAAAACCGGCCATTGGTTCAATATACACTGGCAGAAACATGTTTTATTATTCTAGTTGTATTACTAAGGGCCCGTTATATAATTCATATACATATTTCACTATCACTGCGTCTCTCATATTCTTTCTTAGTTTTGCTCCCTCCGAAACTTCACTTAAGATCTTTTACTTCCATATTTCGATGCTTCCAAATGGCGTGTGAAAGTGAACATAAATAATTGGTTTCCCTATAAGCGACTATACATTTACCTTTGGATTTTTTTTTGTAAATGTTTTGTTTTAACAAATAAAATATGTAATATAAAATTTCCAATCAGCGGAATGATTAAGTTAATTTTCACAGTATTCATAAGTAAAAATCAGTTTTTATCATTTACAATTCCGTATGTTCAATTTATTTCTTGTTTCTCCTTAAATTTCGAAGCAATTCGGTTAATGCGCTTGTTAATAATAACTAATACCTAATTAATATGCATTCTTTAAATGAAAATCAATACTGAAATTAATGTTCTTAAAATGGCAGATTACGATATCAACTTGTATTAATTATTTATTCTATGAACCAGTGCATTCACCGTGTATTCACACAAAGCGTTCTAAGTATATTTGCTTGCCACTTTTATTTCTGATCAAATTACTTCATGTTTTTATATAAAGAATTGTAAACGATTTTACACTATATCCCATTATTTTCTATGAGAAAATTTAATTATCTCTTACGGTTATTCCCCTTTATGTTTATTGCATTATATGTAATGTAAAACATTGTGTTAAACACGAACAAATACAATTCATTACGATAAAGATTTAGGATAATTATTGATTGTTTTAGCTTTTATTTTGTGGTGCTGAATATTAGAGATTGTTGCACATTGATTGATTGATTGATGTTGTCATAATCAGTAGCACTGATTAATAAAAATAGCATTGTCTCTATAGAGCAGGGCATATAGAACACCACAGGATTTTTATTAATCAATGCAACTGATATTGATAGTTTGATTGATAGTCCTACGTATTTAACTTCTTGTTCATTAGTGCGGTAATGGTGCTTTTACTATATTTTATTTGTTTGGAATTTACCATGAATATATTTCCCAAATTTTTGTCAGAAAAATTATTAGTTGCAAAACTAAAGTCTATTCAAATTCAAATTTTAGTAATAATATGTAAAGCAATATTTCTCTAATGTAATATTGGGTTTCAATGCTACAACATTTTCAATAAATAAGTGTGTAATATGCCATTTTAGGATAATTTAGTATCACCTGATATTTCTATCACACATAATAAAACTTATTTGCGTTATTTCTGACTGTCGTATATTGGTTTTAAAAATAATATTTTCTATTAACCGGAATGTATTTTTGCAGCATTTTAGCCAAGATGGACGATGATATGGTAGCATATTACTGTAACGAAGACTTGTTCCTCTTAGAATTGAAAACAGTAGACGAAGATTTGCTAGACATAACGTTCGTAGAACTGTTGGATCATTGACATGCTCAATTTTTTTTTATATAGAATATATATACGCTCATTTTCCCCTGTAATTCTCTTGTTGTGATTGTTTTTATGAAAACATTTTAAGGCAAAAGAAAAATGTTGTTTCTAGAATTTTATTATTGTTTATATAAAAGATTGTTGAATAGAATACTTGTTCACAATCGTAAGTTATTGTTAGCTCTTGTTTTTTATTATTATTATACTAGATTACAGAATGATTCAAGTTTACATACAAAAGAAAAATAAAGTTGACATTGGCGAATTATAGCAGTATTAGGTATATATTTGAACATTAAAACCTTCCCGATCCAAATTTAATTATTTCAATAGACAGGCTATATGTGTATGTTCTAGCGCAAAATCCGGTATATTTTCTTATGAAGTGCATTTTGTATTTTAAGGTCGTTTAAGATCTATACAGGGTGTAATCACTTTAGTGTACAAGGCACGTGTGGTAAACTTCAGAGCAAGCTTACAGATTGGATTGTGTGTGTATTATACCTGTTGTAGAACTATTCACACTAGTTCAAGTTTTATAGTAGATGTGACCTCCTCCGAAACAGATACCGAAGTAACCTGAACAACTTTTGAACAGCTTTTGAAGAGCTTCCCAACAGTTTTGATCATATGTCCAAATGCTAATCAAATCTATTGAAAAGTTAGTCATATCACTTCGGTATCTCTTGAAAGCTGTTGGGAAGCTCTTTAAGAGTTGTACAAATGCTATTCAGATTTTTCGGAAAAGTCTGAAATTTGTCACACGCACCTACTATAAAAACTGTCCAAGTGTGATTTGTTTCATGACTGATATTACACACACACACACACACACACACACACACACACAATCCGATCTGCAGGGGAGGTCTGAAGTCTGTCATTCATGCCTCGTGCACGAAAGTAATTACACCATGTATAAATTTCAAACGGCTTTGAATACAATATGAACCTTCATAAAACAATTCATGCAATCTTGAGTTAGAACATGGCCTATCTACTTATTTTTATTTTAATTATATGTATATGTACATATTACTAAATAAATATATATATTAATATTAATAAATCAAAAAGGTTTCTTTCCTGGGATTAGCGGCCATAAAGGCCTTTATGGCCGCTAATCCCAGGAAAGAAACATTTTTGAATTATATATATATATATATATATAAATAATACGTCAAAGACCAAATTATAATTATATAAATACATATATACAAGTAAAGTAAACAATTTCCGGATTTTAAATAT
Organism: Amphimallon solstitiale; assembly: GCA_963170755.1. Lineage (NCBI taxonomy): Eukaryota > Metazoa > Arthropoda > Insecta > Coleoptera > Scarabaeidae > Amphimallon > Amphimallon solstitiale. The sequence continues at coordinate 58,155,857 of OY720684.1, forward strand.
TTAATTTTTCATATTATGTGTATAAAAAAATAATAATTCCTTTATCCCCCTAAAAGAAACATATATATATATTTACGCGACATTTAAAAGAAAGTTTCGTACTAATCGGTAAATTTGAAACATACTGTATGATGTCGGATCACTATTTTATTTGAAAAATACTTTGTGATCATTATAGCATTGAATGTATCGAATGGTGGTGACATATGACTGATGATCTCATAGGTGCATTATACCAGATGGTATTTTTTTTATTTTCTCAATGTAACATTATCGGCAAGTATTATTAATATACACGACTTTTTCTCGATTTAAGATTGTAACCTCGGATTCTTCAATTTTCTAAAAAGGCAGTTGCATTAAAAATTAACCACATGGTATATGATCTACAAGGCACCATAATCTTAAAACGTGTGTGTTCGAGGGGTATTTATCTCAAAATGCTGTATATATTTTATATATATATATAATGATAATATATCTTCAAAATATAGGTTATACTAATTGTGTATTGTGTATATAAAAGCACAAGCCATAGCATCACGAATGATGCCTACTTCTTCTTTAATTCTTTTATTTTATATATATAGGATGCCTCTACCCCTATGGTGGTTGATCAAAGAGATTTTTATCCCATACACAAGTCAATTTATTATATACATGTATATGTAGATGATGGTGCCTATAGTCCCTTAAAATAATACATTCGTTGTCACCTTTGGGGATAAATATGTCACTTGCAAAAATTAAATTTTGATATCGTACCTGAATAAAATGCTTTACAAATGTTATAACTACATATTATTGTCGTTTTCAAAAAGTGGCTGACTCTTTCAAGAAGGTACAGTTTTTTTTTATAATCAGTTTTTGTTGTAACATATTTTTATATGGTACTGATTTAAGGATATTACTGTATATTTTGAGTATGCATTTAGCTTATAAGTTTCTTTATATTTTTTCAAATTAGTTAATAGTTATTTAGCTAGTAGAGATAGCTCTCTGTTATTTCTAAGTTTTTTTTTTGACTCCATAATCAATGTCATGAATACGTCACCATCCATAATTTAGAATAGCAACTCAATGTTGATAATTATTCGCAATATTATAAGTTAGTTTTTTTCATAAAAATGTATGTGTCAAACGACTTTTTTTTAATAAAAGATTTTTAAAATAATTGTATTTGTATTTTTACAAGCATCCCGATCCTTGCCTGATTTGGTAGCATTAATGCTTGAAGAAGAAATTACATATGCTTTGTATTTTGCAGTTAAAGGTTTGTTCGCAGAGTAATTGGTAACTATCAAAAGCATAAGTATTTTTCGGAGAGTAGAATCACAAGTTCGATTAGTTTCCAACTACTACAAACCAAAGGGTTTGTAATACAACCTCATCTGAGGAAGACACTGTGTGTCGATACGATGGTCATGATATTTTATCAATAAAGTGGGAATTTAAGTGATTTTTACTGTCAGTTCTATTTACTTTCAACATTATGAATTTTTATCAACTAAAGGCTACATCGATCCAAACAATAAAATATTCTATAATTGATCATCTTTAAAAACAGAAACGGTTATATACCGGGTGGCCAACTAAGAATGGCTGCGGGCTATATCTCAGAAACCAGTAGTCATATTGCCTCCAGGCAAAAAAATTTCAATTAAAAGTGCCCAAGAGAAAATGCTGGAATTATTTTGGAGTTTGTAAAATGTCCGCCAGGGGGCGTAACAGTCAGGATCAATGTTAAAATTTAGAATTTCTTCATATTTTTACTAATTGAGGGGTATTGAAAATTTTTAAATTTTATTCCTTACACATTCTTTAATACTTTTAGTCTTGCACATTTTTTACTATCTAGTGAAATAAAGTGGTGGGGGCAGTTCAAATGTTTTTTTAAATAAACTAGGATTACTCCCGTTTGGCCTAACCGATTTGAATAAGTTTGGTCTCATTTAAAACAGCCTTATTTGCTCTACAAACTGAATTTGTGTTTTTGTATCTGGGACTTTTGCCGTCACCGGTAGACGGCGTTAACTTAAATGTAAGCAAATATTAGGCTTTTTTTCAAAAAAGTTAAATACAATGATATGTTTCTTTTTACATAAGCTAATAATGAATTAAAACCTCTACATTTCGGTAAAAAAACCAAATTTGTATGTTTTTTAAAACAGAAGATATTGACAAAAATAGATGAAAATTCATAAATTCTCCTGTTTTACTGGCCTTTTTTTATGAAGCTAACAATTTTGAGCTATATATATTATTATTATCAAGAAAAATGTTATACCATTTTGAAAGACCCTGTTTAATAAAGCAAGATTGTTTTTAATACTTATTTTAATCCAAAAAATATACCATTAAAAATAAAAAAGTAAGCTATGAAAAAATAAAACAATAACTCTCATTGTGTTAAAACGACGAGTTGTCAAAATAATAAATATTATTGTCTGATTTCGTATCCTTTTTTGTGTTTGGGAAAACTTCTTTTTACTGAGATGCGGTTAGCGAATGGAGAGGCATTCGATATGATTGGTGTCTATTTCGAATGCACGCGAAATGCAACAGTTGCTTCCACAGTGCTATGCAGTACCCTGGGAGACGACATTATGCGAGCAGTGTTTTTCGTAGGTTAGCGGAAAGGCTTAGGACCACCGGAAGTATTAATCTTCCGGTGTATAGAAGGCAACCTACTGGCCGAACCGAAGAAAATGCTATAAAGGTATTAGCATATATTGAATATAATACACATGTAGGGATCAGAACCATAAGTAGAGAGTTGGTCATTTGTAGAACTACGGTTCAAAATATATTGAAAGATCACAAGTAAGCATTGATAGTTTTAAGTTAAAAATAAAATAAACTTTATTTCGAGATTTTTTGTAAGGCCTTTGTTAGATTTGCATTTTCTCCTACAGTTTGTTTTAATATTTTTAAGCATTACACATGACGGTTGTTTTTAACGTTCCGTACTCGGTTTCCAGTTTAGCTCATACATTCATCTGCCTATTTATTGTCTGTTTACCGGTCATGGCCATTTTTATCGGATACCGTTTATATAGACCACCGTAATACTTTATAATAGTAGGTAAGTTACCTAAAACAGTGTCTGACAAGTTTGGATAAATTTGATCTCACAGTTTCGTTCACGCTTGCCATATTATTTTCCAGGATATATCCTTATAACATCGTTCTTCATCAAGCTTTAACGGCTGAAGATTTCGATCACCGGATTGACTATGGTCAATGGCTATTAAATATGGTAGCGGAAACCCCCAAAATACTTTCTCGTATCCTATGGACGCATGAGGCAACATTTAATAACAATAGTGGTGTGAACTTGCATAATATGCACTATTGGTCGAGGACAAATCCGCGTTGGATGCAGGAAGTTCAGCATCAAGGCCGCTGGTCGGTAAACGTGTGGTGCGGTATTGTTATAGGAGGTAAAATTATTGGACCCGTTTTCTTTCACCCACATCTCACTGGAGATATTTATTTAAATTTTTTAATGAATGAGCTGCCTCTTCTATTAGAAGATGTCCCTCTGGACGTTCGTCGTGATATGTTTTTTCAGCACGATGAGTGGCCCATTTTGAGGCAAACGTCCGGGATTTCTTAGATCAGACATATCTTGGCAGGTGGATTATATTTCCCTGGCCCGCCAGGTCACCAGACCTCAAAGTCCTATATTTTTATTTATGGGAGGGAGTTATGGAGGAATTTAAGTTTCAAAATAATATACTTCTATGCACTGAAAAAAAAACATGGTAATGCACCGAGGTTGTCGACCTTTTCCACATAAAGGCGTGCTATTCACAAAAAAAAGATCGCCATAGAAAATCTTTTCATTTGCCATTCATTTCTAACAAAGGTTGTGTAACTATTTGCATTTTATTGTTTTTTTTTTGAAAGAACCTTAAACTGGAGTTACTAGTAGTATTTACGTAAATGCGTTATGGACCGACTTAAACTACATTTTGGCCCTAAAAATGTTCTTTTTTTTGATTTCCAGTTAGACATTTTTACGCACTCTTCAGATTCGCATAGCCTATTTAGCGGTAACCCTGTATAGAATAGAATAGAATAGAATTTTATTCAGTAGTATTTAACAATACAATCTTTGTCAAATTATGCCATATAAAAAAAAAAGTAATTATTATAATATACATACATAATATACATATATATTTAAAAATATAGGTACTTAGTCAACATTAGTATAAGCGTTTGCACTGTCAAAATCTCAAATTAGTTTGATATTAAACTTTGACTGGCGTATGCCCATTCGAAAAGTCGAAAACTGTCTAATAATAGTTGCGGTAGTAGGCAGTGGCGGCCCGTGATTTTTTGGGACGGGGGGTCTGAGTGTATAATATCAAAAATTAAGTGCAGACAAAAAATAAACTTAATATGCTATTTAATTAACTTGTTTGAAAATAAAATCCATCCGCCGTTCCTTACGATCAGCAAAATGATTAATAACTAATTCATTGAAGTTTGGTGTTGATGTCAGTAATTGTTTTTCAATGGAACACATTGCTAAGGCACATAGTCTGCTTTCCCGCATGGCATTTCTAGAAAATGTTTTTATTCTCTTCAAAGTAGAAAAATACCGTTCACTTGTTTTCTTCTATTTTTCTTATTAAAAGTTCAAAAAAGCTTAAAATGAGAGACATGTTTCGTTCAAACATTTTAAATATTTCAATATAGGCTGTTATATGTAATTATGATTAAAACATCTATGGAAACTGTAATTTCGTACGTGTTCGGACGTCTTCGGAATGTCAGTGGTAGCTTTGCTTTGACTTAGGCCAACTTTATATGGGTTCGGACGTCTTCGGAATGTCGGTGAAGGCCTTGCCTTGTCTTCGGCCAACTTCATTTGTGTTCGGACGTCTTCGGAATATCGGTGAAGGCCTTGCCTTGTCTTCGGCCAACTTTGTTTGTGCTCGGACGTCTTCGGAATGCCAGTAGTGGCCTTGCTTTGACTTCGGCCAACTTCGTATGGGTTCGGACGTCTTCGGAATGTCGGTGAAGGCCTTTCCTTGGCTTCGGCAAACTTCGTTTGTGTTCGGACGTCTTCGGAATAACGGTGAAGGCCTTGCCTTGCCTTCGGCCAACTTCGTTTGTGTTCGGACGTCTTCGGAATGTCGATGAAGGCCTTGCCTTGTCTTCGGCCAACTTCGTGACCATTTTAAACATTTGAATATAGGCGGTGTTATATGTAATTATGATTAAAATTCAGACTGATTTATGCAATAAATTGTTTCAAATTATCAACAAAAAGGACGAAATAAATAATTCCACGCCCCCAGAGATTCGCAAATTAGCAGAAGACAATTTACAAAAATTTTCGCCAACACAGTCTCGACATATTATCAAAAAAAAAACTTTTATAACAGTTGTACTATTCAACATTGGAAGTAGGTACATTTCAATAGTAGCATCAGAAAACTTATCAACCAACTCTGCTTAACAATTTATATTGTTAATTAGTAAATAAAATGTTAGCATCTGTGCTTTTTATTCTTTGTACAACTTTTATTGCACATGTTTGTTACATTAAAGGCTACATTTTGACATTTAAATATAATTTGGTTCCATTTTTTTTTTTGTTACCAACGTCAAAACAACAAAATTAGCGTGCGATAAAGAAATACTTTTACAACCAAAACGGGTGTGTTATTTTCTATCATTTCGATTATGTTACTAACGCAATTCATAGTTACATTTGCACCGATAGAAATTACAACATATACTCACCGTTGTATATTACATACTGGACGGCCAACCGACAAATTAGGTACAGCAGACCGATTTTCATGTGGCCGGTGGGAGAATTTGTACGTGCGTCAAGTAAGGGTGTTTATCGCTTAAAACGATGTAAAACACTGAATGCACTACCTATGAATTTCGTGCGCATCTTGAGGGCGGTATTCTAACCGGCCACATGAAAATCGGTCTGCTGTATTTATAATTAATTTATCACGGGGGTGGGGGGGGGCAGTGCCCTGTTGCCCTCCCTGCAGCAGCCGCCAATAGTAGTAGGCACTGAAGACTCATGAAGGGCATGATTTAAAAAAAACAAGGTATGCTCTTGTGCATGCGTGATGACGCGCGTTCGACATTCTAGTACTACCAGTTCAATAAAGTTGTGAATTCACACGTCGCACCAGTTTAATAAAAGCTTCCTTTAATTACAAATGAAAATAACGTATGATCTTAAAAATATTAGAAATAATAATAATAATAATAATAATAACATTAGGAATAATCTTAAATGCGTTACATCTTCTAGTGACTTAAAGTTATTTAATACGTTATTTATTATATTTTATAGCACGAGAAATCTAAATTATTGTTAATTTCTAAAATTAAAATTTATTTTACTTGAAAAATCGTGTTAATTATTCGCCAAAAATATGTTTTCAATATTTACAGTATACGGAAAAAGCAACTATAATAATGCGCAGGAATATTTGTATACATGGGCGAGATAGGTGAAGTGGATCCGATTTCACTCAGACTAGACCGACTGGTGTTTTGTCGGCTCTCGGGGAAACCGATAGGTAATACGGTACCCAAGAGCCGACAAAACACGAGTCGGTCTAGTCTGTGTGAAATCGGTTCCACTATCCTTTCTCGCCCATGTATAAATATTTGTATGTACTTAATTACTTTTGGGGATAGTGTGAGCAACTTCCTCACAAGTAAATGTATATATCTATTATTGTTGTATGTATATATATTGTTATGCAGTGGTTAATTTATAAATAATTATGGTTAATTATTTTCGGTGTTAACGGGAACCACCGCATGCCAAGAAAAAAAAACTATATACATACAAATACAACAAATATATTTACACTAATTACATGCCTACGACGTAATAATAATATAAAACAAATTAAATCGGAACATTAAAGTCGCAGTCAACGGTCTATAAATAAAATATTTATTCTATAACCTAAAATTACATTCGTGTTTCAAATTTTACAGTGATAGAAAATACAACAGGTCTTGTTACATTAGGAATAATTTTATATTTAGTGTTTCCACAATAAAAGAAAACAATTATTATCTTTAATACATTGTCCGGGCTTTACTAACGATTGACGGTAAATTTTATGTCGTATATCGGTCGGTTGAAGTTACGGCGGAAAAAATGCAATGTGTATTTCGCGGTAATACGTGATTTGTACATAAGTTCGGAGATAAAAATTTACGTGCAAGAATTTATAATTTATTACGACGTTACGAGGATCTGGAAAATAATTAAAATTATTTAATTCGGTCTGCGGTTTTCGGAATACTTTTAATTGAGATATGACAATTGGCCTACGTCAATTAAAAGAAAAGGTACTTAATTACAGCATGACAATCGGCCTGCTGAAATTAAAGGAAAAGGTTTTACGGACTGAAGCATGACAAATTGGCCTGCTTCTACGGATCTTTAATCAAAGCACGACAAATGGGCCTGCTCAAATTAAAGGAAAAGGTTTACGGACTGAAGCACGACAAATTGGCCTGCTTCTATGGATCTTTAATCAAAGCACGACAAATTGGCCTGCTTAGATTAAAGAAGACGGTACCAAAACACTTACGACAAATAGGCCTAAGTGCTATGGTCGGGAACGGTTGGAAAGATAAATCTCTCTGTCCACGTCTTGACCGGGGACGGCTCTTTTATATGGTCGTTTCGCCAAGAAAAACAAGTACGCAGAGTGGGAACCTCCTACGTAAACGTGACGTAGCAACGCGCGAAAAATAATCGTGACGTCTTCGGACAATTTAAGAGCGCGAACGACAAAGAAATGAATAGATAAAATAGTATACTAATTACAAAAATATTCATAACATGAAAAATAATGATTAATGAACGGTTGAATAAAATATCAAACATATATAATTTGAAAATTGCAATTCAAAGTAGATATGAAACGTGAATAAATGATATTTTACTCAATTAACGAAGGAGCTTCGTTACAGGCCCCTCCCTAAAATAAACAAGACGCTAACGGAATATGCATTAAAAGCGTTCAAAAATTAACAAAAATAGCAAATACTCAAAAACTAAACAGGAACTAGTAAGATTAAAAATTAAACTATACTAACAATCTTAAATCTAATCACTTGCACAGCGTCTTTGCATCACTCACGATGTCCTGATAATTTTAACTTTCACATGGACTATTCTGCTGTTGCAGGCGGGCGTAGTGCATTTTAGACGGTATTGCTCCTTACAGGAAATAGCTGGAACCGGCGATGACGGTGACATGGGTGCTGTGGACTGGTCACGCTTCTTGGAGTGCTTCAACTTACAGACTGTAACTCACGGCACAATTGGCGGCTTCCATGCAGACAAAAACAAAAACACCTCGTGCGGCGGATTGCACGAAGTACGAGCTCTGGATGGTATCATGAGCAAACACTTGGTACGGCGAATTGTACGAAGTATGAGCTCCGGATGATGTCTTGAAACAAAACACCTGGTGCGGCGGATTGCCCAAAGTATCAGTTCAAAACATCCTTCATGGCCTCCGGCGGATTCGGAGGCGGAAGATCGGTTTGCAGCTCGTCGGCTGACGGAAATTTAATGTCTTTTACATGGACTTTGACGGGCTTTCGATGGTTGGGCACCTGTAACATAAGAACAGACGGGGACAGGATCTGGATAATTTTAGAGGGTCCTTCGTATTTTGGTGCCAACTTTGCGGTGAATTTCTTTGAAGCATCGGACAGATTATGCGTCTGGTGGTACACCCATTGTCCAATCTGCGGGCGGTAAGGACGATGGCGTAGATTATACGGTCTACTTTGTGTCTGGAATGCTTGAGCCAATTTTATCCTCACTATCTTGAAGAAATCGTCCAACTTGGATAGTTCCTGTGCTAAATCCTCGGTACTGGGTTCTACATGGTTCATCAACTGACCATCGGCGGTTCTTCGGAGGGAACTAGGCGGCATGAGCTCTCTACCGAAGTTAAGAAAAGCGGGCGTGAATCCTGTGGACTCATGCTTAGCAGTATTAATTGCGAACATGAACTGAGGTAGGTACATATCCCATTCCCTATGGTCCTTTTCAATGTACTGAGCCATCATAGGCCCTAACACACGATTCGTTCTTTCAACAGGGTTGGCCTGAGGAGCATATGGAGCGTTGAACCTGAGCTTAACACCTAACCCATTGAAATAATTCTTGAAATCGTGGCTAGCAAACTGGGGACCATTGTCGGCCAATAAGACTTTAGGACAGCCAAAACGATAGATGAGCCTTTCCTTAAGTGCCTGGATAACAGTCCGAGAAGTGGCAGAACGAAGCGGCTGACATTCCACCCACTTAGTGAATCTATCCTGTAAAACTAACAAGGAAGTGAATCCTTTCTTCGAACGCGGAAAAGGTCCAAGGAGATCCACGCTTACTTGTTCCCATGGGCAATCGACAGGTGAAAATAACATTTGTCCCAATGGTTTACCTTGATTAAATTTATGTCGTTTACAGGATCTGCACCGGTTCACATACCTACGGACGTCTCGAAACATTCCTGGCCAGTAATACAATGAGGCGGCTCTCGCTGTGCTTTTGGCGACGCCCAGGTGTCCTGCTTCTGGAGCGTCATGAATTTCCTTCAAGACGGCGTTTCGATCGGATCTTGCTACGCACAACTTCCAAGCGCGTACTCCACTCATATTATGCACGTCAGGTATATGTCTATATAACCTACCGTTTTCCAGTCTATATTCTTGATGTTTTGCAGGTTCGGAGCGGACATCAGAAACTTTCTTGTTGTACCAAGCGCAAGACGTTTCTTCGAGCAAGGCACATGCGTCTTCATCATTTTCATGCGTGTAAGGAAGCGGCGCGCGTGATAGGGAGTCAGCTAAATTATTCATGGCTCCTTTTCGGTATTTCACAATAAAATCGAACTGTTGGAGATCGATCGCCCAACGACTAAGTCGTCCGGAAGGATTCTTCAGATCATTCAAGAACCTCAAACACTGGTGATCGGTAACAATAAGGAACTGGTTAAACTCTAAATAGTATTTGAACTTCTTGATTCCCCAGACAACGGCAAGGGCTTCCTTCTGGGTCACAGAATAATTGACCTCTGCCTTACTCAAAGTCCTGCTTGCGTATGCTATCACTCTTTCGGTACCTTCTATCTCTTGAATCAAAACGACTCCCAAACCTCTTTCACTGGCGTCGGTGTGCAGCTGGAAAGGTTTGGTGAAGTCCGGGCATGCGAGAACAGGGCTCTCTGTCAAGGCTTTCTTGACAGCAGCAAACGCGGCTTCGTGTTCCGTCGTCCATTCCCAATGCACATTTTTCTTGATTAAATTTACCAGCGGAACAGTAATTCGTGCAAAGTTCGGTACAAAACGACGATACCACGAAGTCTGTCCCAGAAAACTACGAATTTCCTTTTTATTTCTCGGCGGCGGTACATTTAAAATCGCAGCTATCTTGTCTGGATCGGTGCGGATGCCTTCTGGCGTGACTACGTGACCCAAATATTTTATGCTTCGTTTTGCAAATGAGCATTTATCGGGCTGTATCTGGAGACCGGCTTCACGCAAACGTGAAAAAACAGTGCGTAAATTCTTCAAATGCTCGTCGAAATTCTTTCCCAGGATTATTATATCGTCGAGATACACAAACGCGTATTCTGCCATCTCCGGTCCTATGATGGAGTCCAATAAACGCTGAAACGTCGCTCCCGCGCTATGAAGACCAAACGGAAGTGTATTAAACGAAAACAGGCCCTTCCCAGGAATTGTAAATGCGGTAATGGGTCTGCTAGCTTCATCCAATTCCACCTGCCAGTAACCGCTCTTTAAATCGAGTGTTGAAAAATATTTACTATTGCGAAGTTTGTCTAGTATATTTGAAATATATGGCAGGGGATACGAATCTTTAATCGTGACGGCGTTAACTTTGCGAAAATCCACGCAGAAACGTACACCACCATTCTTTTTCGCGACCACTACGATAGGTGAACTCCACGGACTATTACTGGGTTCAATGATATCGTCACAAAGCATTTTGTCTACCTCAGCATCTATCAAAGCCTGCTTCTTTGGGTTGCACGGATAATACCTCTGCTTAATCGGGATTGCGTCCGGTTTTAGTCGAATAGTATGACGAATAAGATTCGTCCGGCCAGGCACAATAGTAAACTTTCCCAATTCTTCCTCCAGGAATTTTTTCAAAGCGGTATCTTTGCGGTCCTGCATCTCAGAGAGCCCACAGTTCGCGGCGATAACTGCGTCGTCTCCTTTGAAATACAGTTTCCTCTTGGAAAAATCGAGGACAGCTCCTATCTCTCTAAGAAAATTAATCCCGAAGATGACGGAACACGGGCTTTTAGGCATTATTATAAAATTCACATGTATTATACGGCTACCCATGTGTACGGGCAAAGAAACAGAACCAGGTGACTCTACGATATCTCCATTTGCTAAGCGAACTCTAGATTTACGGTTGAGGACACGTCGGACATCTTCTTTTAACAAGCGGGTGACTAGAGATTTAGACAAAAATGAAGATGTAGCGCCGCTGTCTACAAGCGCACGCAAACTCTGTCCAAAAATATTAACGCGGATCCACACGCGATTGTCGGACCCTGTGGAGGTCCTGTCGTGAATCTGCGGACGTTTAATCGGCGGTGTTATTGCGAACGGACGGTCTTCGCCTGCAGACCGCCCCTCTCGGAGTTTCCCTGGAATCGACAATCCTTGGATCGTATGTTCAACTTTCCACAACGCGAGCAAAACAATTTAAACGGATTCCTGCAATTTGCTCTCATGTGACCCTCTTCTCCACATTTCCAGCAACGTCGTTCTGGATGTGATAACTTTTGCGTTGGTGCCGATTGTGTACGAACTTCGCGAGGCTTTGGACTTTGTACCACGTACGATAACTGATGTGAACGCGGCTCTATCGAAGAAGTACCGGGTTTAGCACCAGATGATTTTTCCGGTGAACGGGTTACATTATCTTTCCTATTAAATCGTGCTTGCTCCTCCTGAAGCAACTCAAACTCGTGAGTAGCTTTAGACAGTTGTCTGAGAGACTGTACTGCGTCCCGACGCACGTACATTTTATACGCAGGCGACATGTTATTGTAAACGCGCTCTAGTTTCTCCTCCTCGGACATCGCTCTGCCGCGTCTTATCAATGTCAACATTACGGTTAAATAGTCCTTAAAAGACTCATTACTTTTTTGTAGACGGGACCGTATATCCAAATCTACTGACAATTCATACCGTGGCGGAAGATATTGAAGTTTGAAATCTTCTAAAAATTCGTCCCACGTACCCCAAAGTGACCTATTATTCCGTAGCCACAAAAGTGCTTTATCTTTAAACAGTTCAGGCAGCGCAGTAAGCATCTGCTCGTCCGTGATTTCGTAACACATTTGTAACTCATTTATCCTCTCTAAAAATGAAACAGCATCCGAACTACCGTTGAAGTGTAAACCCCACTTTCTTAAGCAGTCGCAGATCGCGGCTGGAGATTTGTCGGTTTTCGCGTCTACAAGCGGTGGGTCTGTGTGAAAATTTCCCTTAGTCGCGGAGCCCTGCTTAAATTCCTTCAGAAATGCGCTAAGGCGTTTACGTACCTCCTCTACTGTACCAGAAGCGTCTAAACCTAAGGCTTTCGTAACTGCATTTAAATCCTCCTTTCTGAGGTTATATATAGTCCCACTAGAAGTCGGATTTTCCGTTTTATCCGGCTCCGTCATTGTTCGAAATTGTAATGTACAAAATTATATACCGAATAAAATTATATTCCTGTTTTTATTTATTTATTTATCCTTTTATTCCTAATATTTAACAAAGAACCTGTATTATTTGTATGACTATCTATTTGTAAAATTTATACTTTATATCCTTTCAAAGCAAAACTATAATTGAACTGGTTACGGTCTATCATAAAATTCAATATTTATATTTACCTAATTTAATTTTGCTTACTTGAAATAATTTATTTTTATACTAAAACAAAGGCCTACACGGCTGGGCGCCATCTTGTCATGCAGTGGTTAATTTATAAATAATTATGGTTAATTATTTTCGGTGTTAACGGGAACCACCGCATGCCAAGAAAAAAAAACTAATTACTACTATTTTTCTTTCTCGTTTAAATTATTAGATTCAATGATTACTGATAGTAGTTTCTCATCCAAACACGGGTGCACGTTGGGAAGTCTATACTTACATAAAGCTATATCACATATCCACGGAATGATGTCGGTAAGCGAGCCAGCTTCCATAACGGTAAGGAGACGTCAAAAAAAAAGTTTAAAATGACTTCTCGTGCTACTGAATGAAAAGTGACTATGTGAATCTAAAATGCGTATCACGAACTAGCTCTATTCGAGATTATTAATATGGGTACGTACTACTTTGTTTCTTTACAATCTAATACTCTTATGTTAATGTTATGACAGATGTTTGTTTATCTTTGAAATGCATGAATTAAATTAACCTATCGATATACCATACAACAGACGGATTTTATATTATTGTGTTTATTGTAATCAAAACTATATACATACAAATACAACAAATATATTTACACAAATTACATGCCTACGACGTAATAATAATATAAAACAAATTAAATCGGAACATTAAAGTCGCAGTCAACGGTCTATAAATAAAATATTTATTCTATAACCTAAAATTACATTCGTGTTTCAAATTTTACAGTGATAGAAAATACAACAGGTCTTGTTACATTAGGAATAATTTTATATTTAGTGTTTCCACAATAAAAGAAAACAATTATTATCTTTAATACATTGTCCGGGCTTTACTAACGATTAACGGTGAATTTTATGTCGTATATCGGTCGGTTGAAGTTACGGCGGAAAAAATGCAATGTGTATTTCGCGGTAATACGTGATTTGTACATAAGTTCGGAGATAAAAATTTACGTGCGAGAATTTATAATTTATTACGACGTTACGAGGATCTGGAAAATAATTAAAATTATTTAATTCGGTCTGCGGTTTTCGGAATACTTTTAATTGAGATATGACAATTGGCCTACGTCAATTAAAAGAAAAGGTACTTAATTACAGCATGACAATCGGCCTGCTGAAATTAAAGGAAAAGGTTTTACGGACTGAAGCATGACAAATTGGCCTGCTTCTACGGATCTTTAATCAAAGCACGACAAATGGGCCTGCTCAAATTAAAGGAAAAGGTTTACGGACTGAAGCACGACAAATTGGCCTGCTTCTATGGATCTTTAATCAAAGCACGACAAATTGGCCTGCTTAGATTAAAGAAGACGGTACCAAAACACTTACGACAAATAGGCCTAAGTGCTATGGTCGGGAACGGTTGGAAGGATAAATCTCTCTGTCCACGTCTTGACCGGGGACGGCTCTTTTATATGGTCGTTTCGCCAAGAAAAACAAGTACGCAGAGTGGGAACCTCCTACGTAAACGTGACGTAGCAACGCGCGAAAAATAATCGTGACGTCTTCGGACAATTTAAGAGCGCGAACGACAAAGAAATGAATAGATAAAATAGTATACTAATTACAAAAATATTCATAACATGAAAAATAATGATTAATGAACGGTTGAATAAAATATCAAACATATATAATTTGAAAATTGCAATTCAAAGTAGATATGAAACGTGAATAAATGATATTTTACTCAATTAACGAAGGAGCTTCGTTACAATATAATAATATATTTCTAAAGTTATTTGAATTTATCTACTCGAGCTGTGTCCGAGTAACACCAACGATTATTTTTATGTTTTTTATTGATATTATTTACAGTATACTAATAATATGCGAAAGTGTTTCCTTATGGACTGAAATGTGAATTAATAAATAGATAGATAAATATAATCGATAACACTTATGCAAAGTTTCTATTCCTCCTCAGTTTCTAACTACATTGTATTCCTTTTGCTGCTGCAATTTATGTATATAGTTACGCGGTAAATCCGACCATTTTCCACAATACTAAAATTCCTAGTTGAATAATGAATAATAAATACTGTATATGATAAATAATTATGTATGAATACATAAACCTCCGCAAAATAACGAAACTTAGCGCACAGCCTGAGAAAAAACTGGAATCAGTCATGAACAGTAAAAAGTTAAATGAAAGTTTTTTGCGATATTTTCGCTAGATTGTTACGGAATTTATAAAAATACGGAGTGGCATGCTGTCTCTCTGGCATCTTTCTCAATCTTCTATACCTCCCTGTTGTATTAATCGAGAGTGAGGCTCATCTGAATACATTCAGGTTTGCTAACGACAACTTTAGGATCGCAGGGTACTATTCCAGATTTTCGAAAACCATTGATTATTATTTCTGATTTGGTATCATTCCACACTTTTCCTAAAAGCTTACTAAATTACTTTTTAGTCAGTCTTAGGCCTTGATTCTTCCGTTGCCACTGTACAACCAACTCATCCCATTTTGTTTTTAATGAAGGGAATACACCAACGTCTAGGGGCTGAAGTATATGGGTGGAATGGGGTGGGAGCTTCAAAATTGTGATGTTGTTTTGCATTGCCACCGAAATCAGACGTTCATCGACGTGTGAGGAATGCCCATCGTAAATAACTAAAGCAGGTCTGGTGTCTCCAAGTTCTTGCAAAAAACTTTTTTCAAAATACCTTAAAAAAACATTCGATTCCATCCATCCATTAGACGTTGCGGCATACGTAGTATCTGGATAACAGTCTTCCTGTGGGGCAACCCATTCATCCCAGATGTGTTTGCCCTTAAAAACGATCAAAGGAGCAGCCTTATGACCTGCTGCATTTGCTGCTATTAACACAGTTATATTTTCACGAGCACAGCCTCCTGTGGTTCGAGACGATGGTGCTCCTTTTAAACCCACAACTTTGTTTTTCGAAGGATCTAAAGAGAAACTGGTCTCATCGAGATTCCATATTTGATGCGGCTTATCGTGTAAATCCAAATCTGTGAGCGTTTTATCGAGTAATTCGAAATACTGATTAATTATGAACGGGTCCATGCACTTTTTTCGAGCACATTCAGGCTTTTTAATAGATAGCTTGTGTCGTTTAGTAAACTCCAAAAACCAGTCTTCCCCAGGTATCTTTCCCTTGAAAGGCGTCACTAGTTTATTCTGCATAACGAAGTCTTCTACAATTCTAAGAGTTTCCTTACGGCTGAGACCCCAACCCCATTTTTCCATGGTTATTAACCCCTCAGCTAATTTTCTTTCCTCTTCAATAGAGATCGCTGTGCTCCTGCCTAACGTGGTACTTTTCTGACCACGAATTCCTCTCCTCCGATAACTTAACGTCATTTGAGGAATTGAATATTTTTTACTGGCTGCATATGCCGTTATGATTCCATCATTAATTTCTTTGAGCGCACGCTCTAATGTTTCTTTAGCATAGGCCTTAGCTCTATCGCTTTTTCTGACATAGGTCCTCACCATTTTTCAATTTTCATATATAAGTAAGTATACCCTGTGTTGCATCGTCGACCTCAACATAGGAAATCCCATGTTAATTTTAAACGTGGTGAATGAAAGTTTCCCAGTTTATTTTAGAGAAAAACTTATTGAGAATTTTTAAAGAACTCATAAAAATGAAGCGAATTGAAAATTTCGAATTGTTTTTGTCAAGTATTTTCTTAGATATGAACAATAATACACTAGTAAAATAAGCCGAAATTTTAATCCAGTCATAATCGAAACAACAATCAAGTCACTTGCAAATTCAAATAAATAAAAATGTCAAATTGACGTTTCGCGATAAGTCAAATTGACGTTTCGCGATAATTTTGCTCAAAGTCAATGCTAAGTTAAGAAATATGAATTATTTTACCACAGAAGAAAAAGTTATTATGATTAAGTGGTATTATGGAGGAAATAGTCTACAGGGCGTAAGAGATATGTTTTCCGTGCATTTTCCCGATAGGCCGATTCCAAGTAAGGCGACCATTAAAAATGCCATTGAACGTTTTGAAGCAACGGGCACAGTAATTAAAGATTGTAAATGTATAAAGGAGAATAATGGTAGGGTTCATCAACAAAGAAACGAAAATGAATTAGATATCTTGCTTCAAGTCCAAGAAGAAAATAAGTAAGCACGAGAATTCTTGGAGAAACAATGGGACTACACCATACTACAGCTTGGCGCATTTTGAAGAAACATAATTTTAAATCATTTAAATATGCGAAACATCAAGAACTATTGGTCGGGGATAGAGAGCGTAGGGCAAATTTTGCCTTTGAAATGATGGAGAGAGCAAATAACGATAGGGAGTTTTTAAACAACATTTGCTTTACAGATGAATGCTCGTTTACTCTCAACAATGTATATAAGGCACAGGAAACGGCACTGCAAAAAATCTTCTAGACCTACATCATGGGGAAATGTCGGTAGGTAATCAATCTTCGAAAATTAAATTTTGCATTGGTGGTGGTGGATTTGTCATGAAGTTTGAGTACTTAATTATTCACAACTACAATAAACAATATGCACATTTTAACAGTTGAGGACATTTTAATGCACGTGGGGATCTTACCGCATTGGTTCTTTCGGAAACCTGAAAAAGCTTAATTTAGAATTGCTCGAACTATTCTATTCCATATAAAGACAGGTGTTTACGATTTTATGGTTACATACGCCTCTTTGTTCATACGAACGTACGTAGTGGTTTATTCGAACGTACACTTTGTCGGCTTGAAACTATGCAATAAATGCTTGATTTATTATACGAATTCACAAGACGGGGATTTCCCCTATTTTGTAGTCACCGTAAAATAAACTGCTTTCTGTTACTAGTTTACATCCATTCGTTAAATGTATTGATACCGAGTGGTGGCTGGAAATAGTGATAGTGACTCTAGTTTTACGAAATATTTAGTAAAAAACATTAAAAATATGAGTGAAAGTGAAAGAGATCGAAAAAGAAGAAAGACTATTAGTTTCGAGAAAAAATTACAAATTATTGAAAAACCAGAAAGAGGAGAAAAGATGGCAGAAATAGGACGGAATCTAGGTCTGAGTCGTTCAACAGTAAACACCATAGTGAAATACAAAGAAAACGTAAAGGCACATATGAAAAGTGGTGGAAACGTACAGCAGAATTTTGCTACTCGAGCACGTTCAAACGCGATGGAGGAAATGGAACGACTTTTAAAGCTCTGGTTAGAAGATCAAAATCAACGTAATGTTCCAGTAAGCCTTTCTATTATCCAAGAAAAGGCTAAACAAATTCACAGAGAACTGACATATAACATGGGAGAAACTTTCAACGCAAGTTGGGGATGGTTTCGAAGATTTAAAATTCGAGCTAGATTACATAACATGAAAGTGACCGGCGAAGCAGCTAGTGCTGATCTTAATGCGACAAATGCTTTTCCTGGATACCTCAAAGCGATAATAGAAGACGGAGCCTACTGCGCGCAACAAGTGTTCAATGTCGACGAAACAGGTTTATTCTGGCAGAAAATGCCCGCAAATACGTACATATCCGTTGACGAAAAACGTATGTCAGGACATAAAGTCTCCAAAGATCGCCTTACACTACTATTGGGTGGAAATGCGGCAGGGGATTTTAAACTGAAGCCTATGCTAGTATACCATAGTGAAAATCCTAGGGCTTTTAGGGGAATTGCAAAATCTTTATTGCCAGTAATTTGGAAATCAAACCGCAGAGCCTGGATTACTGTTGATTTGTTCGAGGATTGGTTCAAAAATTATTTTGTACTCTCAGTTCAAAATTATTGTTCCAAAACTAATTTAAATTTTAAAGCCTTGCTAATTCTAGACAATGCACCGGGCCATCCCGTAACGTTAGATGAATTGTGTCCTAATATAAAAGTTGTTTATTTACCGCCAAACACAACATCGTTGCTTCAGCCTATGGATCAGACTGTCATTGCAACTTTCAAAAAATATTATTTGAAAACAACTATGGCAGAAATGATAAAAGCTATCGATAAAGGAGAAGGTGTAAGCGCAAGAAGTTATTGGAAAAGTTACAATATTCTTGCTGCGGTTCGAAATATTGGTACAAGTTGGGCTGAAATTAAAAGTACAACTATGAATAGATCTTGGAAAAAGTTGTGTCCTCAGTTTGTTTCTGACGATGAAAATGTTATTGAAGGAACTGAAGATGAAATTATAGATGAAGTTGGGGAAATGGGAAGAAGACTTGAACTGAATATCGATAATGAAGATATTATTGATTTAATAGAGGGTCATTCAGAAGAGCTTACAGCCAGTGATTTAATTCAACTGCACGAACAAATGGTAACACAAATCGATCATGAAGACAAACATCAAGAAAACTTACTTTCAAAAGAAATAAAACTACAAACAATAAGTGAAATTTTAAGTAAGGTGGAAGATATTGTTGCTCTAGTAGAAAATTGTGATCCAGATAGCGAAAGAAGCATAAACGTAATTCGTAGTCTTCGCAATACCACATTATGTTATAAAACACTGTATCAGGAGAGGAAAAGAACTTTTACAACACAATTGACTATGGATAAGTTCTTGACACAAACAAAGAAGAATTAAATTTAAGTTTTATGTACACTTATGTAGGCATTACTTTATTTTTGTATTACATTACAAACTACAACAAAATAAATTATTTCCATCAGTTGTTATTCATTATTTTCATTTTTAATTTGAGAAACATAACATGTATAAACGACGGACAGTCGACAGTGTAAGTTACGGAGATCTGCTGTATTACGTTCGTACGGATATTTGATACGTTCGTGGTAAATGAACATGTACGTATTAGCGGACGTACGTTAAGCAGGCTGTCTGTTAAGCGACCGCTGACTATATATGGAAATATTTCAAGGAAATGCACAATAATCAAACAAAAATTGTTGACACATTTTAAACACAAATTCTAAATTAATAATGTGTTAATAAATTTATTTGAGGTTAATTATAAATGCCAAAATAATGTATAATTTAGTTTTACATATGCCTTGTTTAATTTGTGTACAACTACCCATTGTCGTATATTTAAGTAATAAAAACTAATATGTTTATTTAAACATTTTAATATTCACTAACTTACAAGCTTCTTCGGAGCCGGGGGGTACCTCTTACGTACATGTAGGTATGGTTGCCTATTGGAGGTGGGTGTTTCATTAATATACAACATCTCCCTTTTCAATAACAAAATAAACTTAAACTACTGTATGGATATACAAAATGTATTCTAAACATAATCATTTAACTTTATTGGACGTTTGACTGAGCGTCCACTACGTGTTGTCAAACCAGGTCTACAATTGTTTTGAGTTTGTTCAACATTTTGTGGTTCAGAAGGGATGTTATCTGGTACTAGCTCACTTTGTACATTCTCGCATTTATCTTCTAATTCACTTGGTTCCCTTTTCATATATTGTGTATTAGAAGGTTTTAGTTGAATTGAGTTTCTTCTAAGTATATTTCCCCTTTGATTCTCTATTATATATGAACGAGGTTTTTCATGTTCTCTTAAAATTCTTGCAGGTTCCCAAATTCTATCCCTCTCATTTCTTAAAACTACATTTTCTCCTGGCTGCAACTGTCTTTTTTTTCTAGACGTTCTATCATGATATCTTTTAGATCTTTCTTGGTTTTGTTTAATTCTTTGTTGATACTTTCTATTATTATAATTGGATCTTAACAGTTGAGTGTTTATTGGTAACTTAGTTCTGGTCCGACGACCAAGTAGTAATTGTGCTGGAGACAAATTTATACCATACAGTGGTGTATTGCGGTATTCTAGTAATGAGATTTCAATATCTCTGTTGTCTAATTGACATTTTCTTAGCATCTGCTTAGCTGTTTGGACAGCTCGTTCGGCTTGGCCATTACTTTTAGGGTGATGAGGTGAACTCGTCTCTATATCAAAATTCCATTCTTTGGCAAATCTTTCCATACTATACGAGCAAAAGGGCATATTGTCGCTAATAATGGTTTTAGGTATCCCATAACTTGCAAATAACCTTTTAAAATGTTTTATCACCTCACTTGATGTTTTGTTTTCTGTTTCAACTATTTCTAACCATTTGCTGTAATAATCTTGGAGTATAAGATAATTCTTTCCACCAAAATCCATAAAATCACATGCTACTTTATTAAACGGTAGCTCTGGAATTTCATGTGATATTAAACTCTCCTTAGTATTTGCATTCGAATATCTTTCACAAATTGGACAGGACATTACTAATTTTTCAATATCTTTCATAAGACCTGGCCAGTATACTATTTCTCTGGCTCTTTCCTTTGTTTTGGAAATACCAAAATGTGACTCATGAAGTAAACTTAGAATATAGTGGCGTAGTTTGAAAGGTACTATTACACGTTTGTTAAAGAATATCAAATTATCTTCAACACTAATCTCATTTTGATGCTTGTAGTAAAACTTGAGATTTTCTTCAACATCAGTGATTTTCTTGGGCCAGCCATTAAAATAAAAAGACTTCAGCATACATAAATCTAGTTCCTTGCTTGTTTCTTTCTGAAATTCCTTTCTCTTTTCTTCTGTCATATTTAATCCTTTACTCAGTGAATGAATGACTTCAGTAATCCATTCATCATCCTCATGTACATTATCTTTCAGGTACGATCTGGACAGCAAGTCTGCAATGTACATATACTTTCCCGGTAAATATTTCAATTTCAAGTCATATTTTAATAGTCTTGTTCTCATTCTCTGCAATCTTGACGAAGCAATGTCACAAATTTTCTTGTTTAATAAACCCACTAACGGTCTGTGATCTGTAATAACATTAATCTTTCGTGCATATATGAAATTATGAAATTTTTTTGTCGCAAAGACAATAGCGAGCAACTCTTTCTCTACCTGGGCAAAATTTTTTTCATTTGGACTTAGAGCACGTGATGCATATGCAACAGGTTTATTTTCTTGCATTAGGCAGCAACCTAAGCCATTCTGAGATGCGTCTGCTTGTATTGTGATCTCTTTCTTGGCATCAAAATTTGCAAGTATTGGATTCTCGGAAATTTTCTTTTTGACTAATTCTAGAGCTTCAGTATGATGGGGGAACCATTGAAATTCTACATCTTTTTTCAGTAGTTCTCTGAGTGGAGTCGTCAATTCTGCTAAATTCGGTATGAATTGTCTAATAAAATTTATCATTCCCAATATTGCCTGTAGCTCTTTTTTGTTTGTTGGATTTTCAATCCCTAAAATTGCCTTCACTCTGTCTGGATCTACTTGCAAGCCTTTTGCAGAAAATATATGGCCTAAATATTTGACACTTTTCACTTTAAATTGTATTTTTTCTTTATTAAATTTAACTCCCAAACTTCTCGCCCTTTCAACAACTTTCTGTAATATTTCATCATGCTGTTGTTCATTATCAGCAGCTATAAGCAGATCATCAAAGTAAATCTGCACTCCCTCAATATCAGAAAAATTTTTATTATTTATATATTGAAAGTACTCTGGAGCCATATTTAATCCAAACGGTAATCTATTGAATTTCCAGCATCCAAATGGTGTTGAGAAAGTACAAAGGTCCGCTGATTTTTTGTCCAGTTCAATTTGCCAAAACCCATCTTTAAAATCTAGTACTGTAAATATATTTTTACCACACATTTTCTCAATTATGTCATCTAATGTAGGTATTAACACATTTTTTGGTCTTAAAATAGCTAAATTTAAATTTTTTGGATCAAGGCACAAACGCAAATCTCCACTTTTCTTTTCAATTATTACCAAATTGCTAATCCACCCAGTAGGTTTTTCAACTTTAGAAATAATACCTTTAGTTTCAAGCTGTAAGAGAGTTTCTTTTAACTTATCGCGTATTGCAAATGGGATCCTTTTGGGAGGGTTCGCAACTGGTGTTACATTTTGTTTAATTTCTATGCTACATTTTTCTTTAAAACTACCTAAGCCCTCAAAAATATCATTGTTTCTTTTAAGAAAAATTTCTTTATCATTACACTTTAATTCATATACTCTCTTAATTAATTTAAATTTTACACAGCTTTGCACACCTAATAGTGCTAAGTTTATACCATCTCCTAATAAAAATTCTTCAACAGACTCTATGTTGTTACACTTACATTTTAACTTTATACTACCTATTGGTTTTATTATTTGACCACCAAATGCCTCAAGTTTTATTGTTGTATCATTTAAATCTCTATAATTACCTAAACTCTTAAAAATACTTAAAGGTATAATATTTACTTCTGCACCAGAATCTAATTTAAAATTTATATCTAAATTGTTTACTTCAATTTTTTCAAACCAAGACTTAATACTATCAATCTTACTAACAATTAAATTCACTAAAATTGGTGTTTCATCACAAGTAACATTTTTCACTGCTTTTACTTTACAAGATGCAGCAAAGTGATTAAGCTTACCACACTTTTTACACTGTTTGCCAAACGCCGGGCATTCTCTAGGGCCATGAGTCGTTTTGCACCTCCTACATAGAAATTTATTCCCAGGTTCCTTCTTGGACACCTTATTTTCTTTCACACTAAGTTTATTAAACTTACTTCTCACCAAGTCAATATTTTTTTCACGTAAACTTTGTGACTGTTGTTTTGATAATTCTGCTGATCGACATTGATCCACCGCCTTCTGTAAATCTAAATTTTCAATTCGTAATAATCTTTCCTGTACGTTTACATCATTAACGCCTAGCACAATTCTATCACGAATCATTTCATCAATTAAGTTTTGAAATTCACAGGTCTGAGACAACTTCTTTATGTCTGTTAAAAATTGTTCAAAAGGTTCACCTTCTGCCTGAGTTCTTTTATAAAATTTGTATCTCTCATACACAATATTCTTTTTCGGATTGCAATACTTTTCAAATTCTTGAAGTTTTTTCTTCATTAAACTTATCTTCTTTTGTCAGGTTGAATGTGTTATAAAGTTCTATAGCCTCTTCACCGGCTAAACTAAGTAAAATATTTGCTTTAATTTGTGAACTTTTCTTATCTCGTTCGGTAGCTATCATATAAATTTCATAGTTCTGTCTAAATTTTTTCCAATTAGCACTTAAATTACCATTAAAGTTTAAAATCGACGGTTTTCTACCCATTTCCTCCATTTTCAGTTATTATTGTAACACTTTTTCTTTAAAATGTATATAAAAAAAGAAGAAACTTAACCTTACTTTTTATTTTACCGTATAATTCTTCTTCAAGAATCTAAAACTTTATTTTCGGTTCGCGAAATGTTTCAATTATCTACACTTATAATCTGAACATTTTTTCTCGCAGCGCCATGTCGTATATTTAAGTAATAAAAACTAATATGTTTATTTAAACATTTTAATATTCACTAACTTACAAGCTTCTTCGGAGCCGGGGGGTACCTCTTACGTACATGTAGGTATGGTTGCCTATTGGAGGTGGGTGTTTCATTAATATACAACACCCATTAATTTGTAAAATTAGTGTTCATAATAAATTGTTTGTCAAACATTTTGTGTAATTGGTGTACACCCAGCATAACTTACATTAACGGCCATTCACAAACCGCAAGCCGAGCAGTCGCATCAAATAAACCCGCTAACTCAACAGCTGATGGCTGACTACTGCGCACTCACGCACGCGTCTGTTTGCCGGTGGACAATTATTTCCCTCGCGGGAAACTACTGTTTCTATTACATAGCTAAGTATACAGCAAGAGCGCGCGAGGTATGATCACCCGATGGTATACGTAAACTCGCATCTAAACGTGGTCCGATAATACATATTAGAGTTACGGCACAACATACTAGCATTGCCTGCTCATATTCGAACTCAGTGATCTGATTATTATTTCGCAGATTGACAAAAAAAACAAATTAAATTTTCTCTTTAAGTGATGACGATTGCTTAGATAACTAAGTCGATAATAACGCGAAGATTGTAATACTTATAACGTAATTATGATTACCCTTATGAAATTAAATAATAATATAGTTAAAAAGTTATAGCAGTACAACTGGGTTTTAGAATGAAATAAAAACAACCCGCCTGAAACATCTGCAGAATAAACTAAGATGTCTAGAGAAAAATAAATAAATAGAAATTTCATGGTAAAAAAAAACTATAAATAAGTATAACAGAAATACCATAAAATAACACAAAAACCTACGTGCATTCCTCTTTGCAGCCAGTACGCAACTGAGAGTGTGTGAAGTTAGCCCCCCTTTTTTAGAATATCGGAAATCTGACGGTTGTTCCAGGTTGTTCTAGGTTTGTTCTAAATTGTTCCAAAGTATTTCAAAAAAAAAGTCAAAATTGGCCGAGATAATTGAAAAAAACGACTTTTTCACCCAGCCCCCCTTTTTTCGAAAATTGAAATTTTGAAGGTTGTTCCAGGTTGTTTTAGTTGTTCTAAACATTGTTCCAAAGAATCTCGAAAAAAAATCAAAATTGGCCGAGATAATCGGAAAAAACGAGTTTTTGCCAGCCCCCCTTTTCTTGAAAATTGTAATTCTGATGATTGTTCTAGGTTGCTCTAGGTTTGTTCTAAATTGTTCCAAAGTATTTCATAGAAAAAATCAAAATCAGACGAGAAAATGGGAAAAAACCAAAGCCAAAAGTATGAAGTCGGACCCAGTTTTTGCAAAAATTAAAATTTTGACGGTTGTTCTAGGTTGCTCTAGGTTTGTTCTAAACATTGTTCGAATACGTCAAAACCGTATCTCTTATATATCAAAAGATATGGCAAAAAAACCAAATCCAAAAGTGTGAAGTTAGCCCCCCTTTTTTCGAAAATCTAACTTCTGACGGTTGTTCCAGGTTGCTCTAGGTGTGTTCTCAATTGTTCCAAAGTATTTCAAAAAATAAATCATAATTGGCCGAAAAAACGGCAAAAAACTTTTTTTTTCTGGCGGCCCATTTTTCGAAAATCAAAATTCTGGCGGTTGTTCTGGGTTGTTCTAAGTTTGTTTTAAATTGTTCCAAAGAATTTCAAAGAAAAAATCATAATTGGCCGAGATAATAGAAAAAAACGATTTTCCCACGGACCCCCTTTTTGCGAAAATTCAAATTCTGAGGGTTGTTCCAGGTTGTTCTAGATTTGTTCTAAACATTATTCTTATACATCAGAACCGTATCTCTTATATTTCAAAAGATATTGCAAAAAAACGTTTTTAAAAAAGTGTGAAGTTAGCCCCCCTTTTTTCGAAAATCTAACTTCTGACGGTTGTTCTAGGTTGCTCTAGGTGTGTTCTCAAATTGTTCCGAAGTATTTCAAAAAATAAATCATAATTGGCCGAAAAAACGGCAAAAAACTTTTTTTTTCTGGCGGCCCATTTTTCAAAAATCGAAATTCTGACGGTTGTTCTGGGTTGTTCTAAGTTTGTTTTAAATTGTTCCAAAGGATTTCAAAGAAAAAATCATAATTGGCCGAGATAATAGAAAAAAACGATTTTCCCACGGACCCCCTTTTTGCGAAAATTCAAATTCTGAGGGTTGTTCCAGGTTGTTCTAGATTTGTTCTAAACATTATTCTTATACATCAGAACCGTATCTCTTATATTTCAAATGATATTGCAAAAAAACCTTTTTTAAAAAATTGTGAAGTTAGCCCCCCTTTTTTCGAAAATCTAACTTCTGACGGTTGTTCCAGGTTGCTCTAGGTGTGTTCTCAATTGTTCCAAAGTATTTCAAAAAATAAATCATAATTGGCCGAAAAAACGGCAAAAAACTTTTTTTTCTGGCGGCCCTTTTTTCGAAAATCGAAATTCTGACGGTTGTTCTAGGTTGTTCTAAGTTCGTTTTAAATTGTTCTAAAGGATTTCATAGAAAAAATCATAATTGGCCGAGATAATAGAGAAAAACGATTTTCCCACGGACCCCCTCTTTGCGAAAATTCAAATTCTGAGGGTTGTTCCAGGTTGTTCTAGATTTGTTCTAAACATTATTCTTATACATCAGAACCGTATCTCTTATATTTCAAAAGATATTGCAAAAAACTTTTTTCAAAAAGTGTGAAGTTACCCCCCCTTTTTTCGAAAATCTAACTTCTGACGGTTGTTCCAGGTTGCTCTAAGTGTGTTCTCAATTGTTCCAAAGTATTTCAAAAAATAAATCATAATTGGCCGAAAAAACGGCAAAAAACAATTTTTTTCTGGCGTCCCTTTTTTCGAAAATCGAAATTTTGACGGTTGTTCTAGGTTGTTCTAAATTGTTCCAAAGGATTACAAAGAAAAAATCGAAATTGCCCAAGATAATAGGTAAATCGATTTTACCTATTATCTATATTTTAAAATGAATAATAATACTCATTTGTGATTCAGAATAAAGCAGAAGCAGTAAATATACATATATTTTCCCAAGTAATATAATTCATTTGTTTGAAAACAATATTGTTACTAAATGCTGATGCTCCTAACATAAAATAATATTAGAACAGTGACGTTAGTTACATTATTAATGTAGATTAAAAACTACCTCATAAACATATTGAGAATGATTATACCTTGCTCATAAAAAGATTAGTGTTTTTCTCATGAGCTGCTAGGTTGATGTTTCTTTGTTTATTTTTATTAGAGTTCATGCTTTAGTTTATCCTTAAAATCTAAAATATATATTTTTTCTGTAAAATTTATTTATTGATATTATTATATTATTTGATAACATTGACATAAATAATATATTTTTTTATCAATTTGGTATTGTAAAATAGTAGCCTTTCCCAAATCGGCTACTCTTTGACGGATATACTATCTTATATTATCTAAATAGGTACCTATATAATATTTTTTCCAAATAAAGTAATAGTAGCCTTTCAATCGTTTTAGTGAGAAAATTAGACAGCATATTTCAACATGTTTACGAAGAGGGGCTACAAAAAATAAGCATACTTGATAGGAATGTCTACACGTGCTTGCATTCCCCGAGCAAAAACCATGAAAAAAAGTGGCCAGACCACGGCTAGACAAAATAACGTTGTAGTGGTTTACTATAATTAAAATTTTCAAACTTCAAAATCAGTATTTTATTTTTATTATTATTAGACAAAATAAAATAACAAAGGGAGCCTGATAGTCCCCATTTTGTTTGATTTTAGTTGGGTACCCATACCCAGCGCTTTTTTTTTTGAAATACTTTGAAACTGTAAGAATTTCGATTTTTAAGAAATGGGGACTGGGGAAAAATATCGTTTTTTCATAACCGGTTTTGATTTTTTCTTCGAAATAGTTCATCAGCATTTGGTAACAATATAGTTTTGTAATAAATGAACATT
The DNA here is from genome assembly GCA_963170755.1 of Amphimallon solstitiale. Lineage (NCBI taxonomy): Eukaryota > Metazoa > Arthropoda > Insecta > Coleoptera > Scarabaeidae > Amphimallon > Amphimallon solstitiale. Next base: position 58,184,085 of record OY720684.1, read on the forward strand.
ATATTTCTTGCGAAAATATATATTTATTGCTATATTAGATGTTTATTTCTTTAAATAGAACTGCATCATACAAAAACTTCCTTCAACACAATAATGTTCGGAAAGTGCATTCCGCCCATTGTAAAATCGTTTTTTCCTATTATCTCCGTCAATTATGATTTATTTTTTGAAATACTTTGGAACAATTGAGAACACACTTAGAGCAACCTGGAAAAACCGTCAGAAGTTAGATTTTCGAAAAAAGGGGGGGGGGGGTAACTTCACACTTTTTGGAAAAAGTTTTTTGCAATATCTTTTGAAATATAAGACATACGGTTCTGATGTATAAGAATAATGTTTAGAACAAATCTAAAACAACCTGGAACAACCCTCAGAATTTGAATTTTCGCAAAAAGGGGGTCCGTGGGAAAATCGTTTTTTTCTATTATCTCGGCCAATTATGATTTTTTCTTTGATATCCTTTGAAACAATTTAAAACAAACTTAGAACAACCCAGAACAACCGTCAGAAATTCGATTTTCGAAAAATGGGCCGCCAGAAAAAAAAAGTTTTTTGCCGTTTTTTCGGCCAATTATGATTTATTTTTTGAAATACTTTGGAACAATTGAGAACACACCTAGAGCAACCTGGAACAACCGTCAGAAGTTAAATTTTCGAAAAAAGGGGGGCTAACTTCACACTTTTTTAAAAACGTTTTTTTGCAATATCTTTTGAAATATAAGAGATACGGTTCTGATGTATAAGAATAATGTTTAGAACAAATCTAGAACAACCTGGAACAACCCTCAGAATTTGAATTTTCGCAAAAGTCCGTGGGAAAATCGTTTTTTTCTATTATCTCGGCCAATTATGATTTTTTCTTTGAAATCCTTTGGAACAATTTAAAACAAACTTAGAACAACCCAGAACAACCGTCAGAATTTCGATTTTCGAAAAATGGGCCGCCAGAAAAAAAAGTTTTTTGCCGTTTTTTCGGCCAATTATGATTTATTTTTTGAAATACTTTGGAACAATTGAGAACACACCTAGAGCAACCTGGAACAACCGTCAGAAGTTAGATTTTCGAAAAAAGGGGGGCTAACTTCACACTTTTTTAAAAACGTTTTTTTGCAATATCTTTTGAAATATAAGAGATACGGTTCTGATGTATAAGAATAATGTTTAGAACAAATCTAGAACAACCTGGAACAACCCTCAGAATTTGAATTTTCGCAAAAAGGGGGTCCGTGGGAAAATCGTTTTTTTCTATTATCTCGGCCAATTATGATTTTTTCTTTGAAATTCTTTGGAACAATTTAAAACAAACTTAGAACAACCCAGAACAACCGCCAGAATTTCGATTTTCGAAAAATGGGCCGCCAGAAAAAAAAAGTTTTTTGCCGTTTTTTCGGCCAATTATGATTTATTTTTTGAAATACTTTGGAACAATTGAGAACACACCAAGAGCAACCTGGAACAACCGTCAGAAGTTAGATTTTCGAAAAAAGGGGGGCTAACTTCACACTTTTTTAAAAACGTTTTTTTGCAATATCTTTTGAAATATAAGAGATACGGTTCTGATGTATAAGAATAATGTTTAGAACAAATCTAGAACAACCTGGAACAACCCTCAGAATTTGAATTTTCGCAAAAAGGGGGTCCGTGGGAAAATCGTTTTTTTCTATTATCTCGGCCAATTATGATTTTTTCTTTGAAATCCTTTGGAACAATTTAAAACAAACTTAGAACAACCCAGAACAACCGTCAGAATTTCGATTTTCGAAAAATGGGTCGCCAGAAAAAAAAAGTTTTTTGCCGTTTTTTCGGCCAATTATGATTTATTTTTTGAAATACTTTGGAACAATTGAGAACACACCTAGATCAACCTGGAATAACCGTCAGAAGTTAGATTTTCGAAAAAAGGGGGGCTAACTTCACACTTTTTTAAAAACGTTTTTTTGCAATATCTTTTGAAATATAAGAGATACGGTTCTGATGTATAAGAATAATGTTTAGAACAAATCTAGAACAACCTGGAACAACCCTCAGAATTTGAATTTTCGCAAAAAGGGGGTCCGTGGGAAAATAGTTTTTTTCTATTATCTCGGCCAATTATGATTTTTTCTTTGAAATTCTTTGGAACAATTTAAAACAAACTTAGAACAACCCAGAACAACCGCCAGAATTTCGATTTTCGAAAAATGGGCCGCCAGAAAAAAAAAGTTTTTTGCCGTTTTTTCGGCCAATTATGATTTATTTTTTGAAATACTTTGGAACAATTGAGAACACACCAAGAGCAACCTGGAACAACCGTCAGAAGTTAGATTTTCGAAAAAAGGGGGGCTAACTTCACACTTTTTTAAAAACGTTTTTTTGCAATATCTTTTGAAATATAAGAGATACGGTTCTGATGTATAAGAATAATGTTTAGAACAAATCTATAACAACCTGGAACAACCCTCAGAATTTGAATTTTCGCAAAAAGGGGGTCCGTGGGAAAATCGTTTTTTTCTATTATCTCGGCCAATTATGATTTTTTCTTTGAAATCCTTTGGAACAATTTAAAACAAACTTAGAACAACCCAGAACAACCGTCAGAATTTCGATTTTCGAAAAATGGGCCGCCAGAAAAAAAAAGTTTTTTGCCGTTTTTTCGGCCAATTATGATTTATTTTTTGAAATACTTTGGAACAATTGAGAACACACCTAGAGCAACCTGGAACAACTGTCAGAAGTTAGATTTTCGAAAAAAGGGGGGCTAACTTCACACTTTTTTAAAAACGTTTTTTTGCAATATCTTTTGAAATATAAGAGATACGGTTCTGATGTATAAGAATAATGTTTAGAACAAATCTAGAACAACCTGGAACAACCCTCAGAATTTGAATTTTCGCAAAAAGGGGGTCCGTGGGAAAATCGTTTTTTTCTATTATCTCGGCCAATTATGATTTTTTCTTTGAAATCCTTTGGAACAATTTAAAACAAACTTAGAACAACCCAGAACAACCGTCAGAATTTCGATTTTCGAAAAATGGGCCGCCAGAAAAAAAAAGTTTTTTGCCGTTTTTTCGGCCAATTATGATTTATTTTTTGAAATACTTTGAAACAATTGAGAACACACTTAGAGCAACCTGGAACAACCGTCAGAAGTTAGATTTTCGATAAAAGGGGGGCTAACTTCACACTTTTGGATTTGGTTTTTTTGCCATATCTTTTGATATATAAGAGATACGGTTTTGACGTATTCGAACAATGTTTAGAACAAACCTAGAACAACCTAGAACAACCGTCAAAATTTTAATTTTTGCAAAAACTGGGTCCGACTTCATACTTTTGGCTTTGGTTTTTTCCCATTTTCTCGTCTGATTTTGATTTTTTCTATGAAATACTTTGGAACAATTTAGAACAAACCTAGAGCAACCTAGAACAATCATCAGAATTACAATTTTCAAGAAAAGGGGGGCTGGCAAAAACTCGTTTTTTCCGATTATCTCGGCCAATTTTGATTTTTTTTTCGAGATTCTTTGGAACAATGTTTAGAACAACTAGAACAACCTGGAACAACCTTCAGAATTTCAATTTTCGAAAAAAGGGGGGCTGGGTGAAAAAGTCGTTTTTTTCAATTATCTCGGCCAATTTTGACTTTTTTTTTGAAATACTTTGGAACAATTTAGAACAAACCTAGAACAACCTGGAACAACCGTCAGATTTCCGATATTCGAAAAAAGGGGGGCTAACTTCACACACTCCGCAACTGATCTAAATATCTATATCTGGCGAACACAGCTGGCGGAGATCAATTTTCCGAATATACGTCCGAAGAATATCGACTAGCATCGGGTGATCATACCCCGCGCGCTCAAGCTGTATACTGTGAGATTCGACCGAGTTTCGTTGAAGAGAATAGATGTGTTTTGAGTTATGTGATAAAAAGTGAATATTAGACTACTAAAAACAGTGAAACATTAGTATTTTGGAAATTCCATAATGCGACAGTGCCCTGTGTGTGTGTGACATCCTTACCCTCCCGAACACTTTGGTGAAGTGACGCCGCTCTGTCGGCCCCCCTATATTTACGATGAGCACACGCACCGCTGCGTGAACGAAAAGACTGTTACCTTTCAGCTTATAGGAATTACTCAAGATAAGGTTATTCGAATTACCTGAGCTCTTATAGCTGTAGTACTCTAATACGGGGAGACGTGGCGTCCTTCCTTCAGGATGGCACTACACTTATTCACTGGGTGTTCCAGGATAGGGCTTATATTAGTGTCGGGGGTTAATGAAAGAGTTGTTTCAAACCACATGAATTTATTACCACAACTCGGTCACTAAACAATAGCCACGCAGGACTATAAAGAAATGGCTTAAGGCAACACTAAATATTAAGAGATATATACATAGATTGAAATTATATACACTGTCTACTGAGACACCTTGACCAAAGGGCTAATGATCCCACACACAGGGGGATAAGAAAAAGGGGGTGGTCGCTAGATACTGGCAGTTTAATAATAGAGAGAGATATTTGAGACACTCAGTTGGGGTTCTAGGGGATAAGGCTCCCTTCGGGGTACCTAGTCAATTAACGCCTAGAATGGGTAAGGCTGCCTTCGGGTACCAAACCAACTAACTACTTCTGAGTGACGTGACGGGGCTATCTTGAGATTGCCAACCGTGCAAGCTTAGGAATCAGTTCAGTACTTACGGTTGTAACAATGGGTACGACGTGAGGTCACTTTAGCCACACGTCACAAGTCACTGGGATGGTGTATCGGCACAGGTCTGACACTTGAATAACGATCCGTGGTCTGGATCTTTGTTGAGCACTAAGTGGCACTCACAACTTCAACAACCTCTCGTATTTGGTTGGGTCACTTGTTCAACAACCTCTCTCTTGGTTGGGTCACTTTGTTCAACAACCTCTCTTTTGGTTGGGTCACTTTGTTCAACAACCTCTCTTTGGTTGGGTCACTTTGTTCACAGCCTCACTAACAGGTCACGAATGCTCCTTGGATGTTGGTTGAAGCACGCAACTGCTGTTGATTCGGACTCTCAGTCCTCCTCGTAAGTGTTCGGCTTATCCTTTTTAGGTCCTTCCTCGTCTTCGGGTATCTTCGGGTCACCTCGGAAACGTTCGGGTTTGCTTCGTCTCGTTCGTAGAAGCCTTCCTACGCCTTCGGGTATCTTCGGGTCACCTCGGAAACGTTCGGGTTTGCTTCGTCTCGTTCGTAGAAGCCTTCCTACGCCTTCGGGTATCTTCGGGTCACCTCGGAAACGTTCGGGTTTGCTTCGGCTGCGTTCGGCTTGCTCGTAGAAGTCGTCCTACGTCTTTAGTTCTCCTCGGGTATGTTCGGCTTTGCCTCGGAAACGCTCGGGATTGCTTCGAGTCGCTTCGGCTTGCTCGTAGAAGTCGTCCTACGTCTTTAGTTCTCCTCGGGTATGTTCGGCTTTGCCTCGGAAACGCTCGGGATTGCTTCGAGTCGCTTCGGCTTGCTCGTAGAAGTCGTCCTACGTCTTTAGTTCTCCTCGGGTATGTTCGGCTTTGCCTCGGAAACGCTCGGGATTGCTTCGAGTCGCTTCGGCTTGCTCGTAGAAATCGTCCTACGTCTTTAGTTCTCCTCGGGTATGTTCGGCTTTGCCTCGGAAACGCTCGGGATTGCTTCGAGTCGCTTCGGCTTGCTCGTGGGAGTCGTCCTACGTCGTCCGTTATCCTCGGGTAGGTTCGGCTTTGCCTCGGAAACGCTCGGGTTTGCTTCGAGTCGCTCGTGGAAGCCTTTCTGCGCCTTCGGGTATCTTCTGAAACGATTGAGCACGTTTTAGAGATCTTCGGGAAAACTTTTTCCCGGCTTCGGCTTTTCGTCGGATGCGTTTGAGCTCGCTCGTAATGTTCGGCTCGCTCGTAGAAACTTCCTGTGCCTTCGGGTATCTTCTGAAACGATTGAGTACGTTTCAGAGATCTTCGGGAAACTTTTCCCGGCTTCGGCTTTCGTCGGATGCGTTGCTGTTGTCGCTCTAAGTCTTTAGAGTCGACTCGATTCAGCAGCTAGAGCTGACTGACTGACTTGATATAAAATTTCTTAGCTTTTATAACATTTTTAACGACGTAAACAAATGACGCTGATGCAGGTGTTCTTTCAAAGACGCATTCTATTCGTTAGAATAACGACTCTTTTGATTGGGCAGAAGCCCTTGCTTCTCGTGTAAAATATTTTTCACTTGATAAATTTTCGAACAAATATATGGGAATTTATGGGAAATGTGCATCGTTTGTTATGTTTGTTTATAACAATTTCATCCACGGATCGAAATGATTTTTAAGTCCGCACAATCCTAGTAAATATTAATAACGACAATATGCAATGTTTATTAGCTCATTTTTCAGTATTATTATATTTATTAATACTGTTAGAAATATATGGGAATTTTATGGGAAATGTGCATCGTTTGTTGAAATTGTTTATAACAATTTCATCCACGGATCGAAATGATTTTTAAGTCCGCACAATCCTAGTCAATATTAATAACAACAATATGTAATGTTTATTAGCTCAAATTGATCGCAAGCACGTCGTTTAATTCGTCTCCAGGAGACGGCAAAGGTAACAATTCGACCGCTCCCGGGGAAGACGTTGCTTGAGGTTTGTTTGAGCACATTAAATTAACCTAAGTAAAGTCTCTATGGTCGCTTATATCTACACACGCGAAGGAGGGTTGTTTCGCGATGTGTTCTAAAAGGGAGGGGGAGGTATACGATACACAATGGTTTTGGGTTTTAACTCAGCCTTGAACACGTCACTAGTTCACACCCAGGTAACGGCGTATTAACAGTTTGGCCGCTCCCGGGGAAGACGCTGTTCGAAACCTGTTTAAGCACACACTAAATTACCTAAGTAAAGTCTCTACGGTCGCTTATAACTACACACGCGAAGGAGGGTGTTCGCGATTTGTTCTGGGGGAGGGGCGTACGGATGATTCACTGGGCGCTTCCAGTTGCTCCGGGTGGGCGGCCTGGGTCCTGTGTAGGAACCTTTTCGGGGGGCTCATTAGTTGGGGCTATGTCTCGTGGCCCATGTGTTGGGGGAGCTATGTCTGGTGGCTCCTGGGGTGGGGCTATGTCTTGTGGCCCGTGTGTTGGGGCCACGTTGGGTCGTCGCATGGGCCGTACCAGGTCTAAGTGAGGCTTCACTAGGCGTGCGCCTGAACGCGCGACCCAAATAGCTGTAGGGCCGGCGTTTTTGACCACTGGGTACGGTCCCAACCAACGTGGTCCGATATGTTGGCCAGGGGGTAAGTGGGCTTGCACCGTTACACTCGCCTGGCCGCAGTTCAAGTGGCATTGGGGCGTTGGCATTGACATACCTTCGCTCCCGATGCCTCAGTGCATTAACCGGAATATATCGGGTCCGGTTGGCGGCTGGTTCTGGTGGATTCACCTGCGGGTCTCGCCATTCTCCGGGCCGATGCATTTCGAAGCGTTTGGGTGTCTTCGGAAGTTTTCGGTTCGCCCGTGGAAGTCTTAGTTCGGCTTCGGGTGACTTCGGAAGTGTTCGGTATTCTTCGGAAATGTTCGGTTCGGCGTTATGTCGGCGGATTTCATGCTTCGTAGCGGCAGTAGTCGTGACAGCCTTTCCTTCCTCGAAGAGTTCCCCGAAGTCATTCAGGGTTCGTTGGAAGGTCTGCTTGTCTACTGCCGCCCAAGTGGTTGCAACCATGTGTGTCTGCATGGTTCTCGTGGGGCGTTTTTGAGGGCCCCTTGTAATGAAGGGTAGTGCTTGGCTTATCTCTGTGCCCACATGTATGCACCTCTGAGTAATATCCATTACTGCCTGGCGTTCCTTGAGCCAGGGCTCTCCAGGATGAGGGCGGCTCGCATGTTTGGCACTAACGTCGCATTATATGCGAACGTATGTTACGAGAGGAAGCCTTTAGGTGCTCTTGTGATGAGTCTAGAAGGTGGATTCCTCGTGAATTTCGGGTTTTTTCGAAGCCATTGTCTCCCCCCTGAGTTCGTCGATGCTTTCTGCACCGAAAGTTTCCGTGTCTAAGGTACGTGAAACTTTGCCACACTCACGTTGGCGCGCCAAAATGTTACCTTTCAGCTTATAGGAATTACTCAAGATAAGGTTATTCGAATTACCTGAGCTCTTATAGCTGTAGTACTCTAATACGGGGAGACGTGGCGTCCTTCCTTCAGGATGGCACTACACTTATTCACTGGGTGTTCCAGGATAGGGCTTATATTAGTGTCGGGGGTTAATGAAAGAGTTGTTTCAAACCACATGAATTTATTACCACAACTCGGTCACTAAACAATAGCCACGCAGGACTATAAAGAAATGGCTTAAGGCAACACTAAATATTAAGAGATATATACATAGATTGAAATTATATACACTGTCTACTGAGACACCTTGACCAAAGGGCTAATGATCCCACACACAGGGGGATAAGAAAAAGGGGGTGGTCGCTAGATACTGGCAGTTTAATAATAGAGAGAGATATTTGAGACACTCAGTTGGGGTTCTAGGGGATAAGGCTCCCTTCGGGGTACCTAGTCAATTAACGCCTAGAATGGGTAAGGCTGCCTTCGGGTACCAAACCAACTAACTACTTCTGAGTGACGTGACGGGGCTATCTTGAGATTGCCAACCGTGCAAGCTTAGGAATCAGTTCAGTACTTACGGTTGTAACAATGGGTACGACGTGAGGTCACTTTAGCCACACGTCACAAGTCACTGGGATGGTGTATCGGCACAGGTCTGACACTTGAATAACGATCCGTGGTCTGGATCTTTGTTGAGCACTAAGTGGCACTCACAACTTCAACAACCTCTCGTATTTGGTTGGGTCACTTGTTCAACAACCTCTCTCTTGGTTGGGTCACTTTGTTCAACAACCTCTCTTTTGGTTGGGTCACTTTGTTCAACAACCTCTCTTTGGTTGGGTCACTTTGTTCACAGCCTCACTAACAGGTCACGAATGCTCCTTGGATGTTGGTTGAAGCACGCAACTGCTGTTGATTCGGACTCTCAGTCCTCCTCGTAAGTGTTCGGCTTATCCTTTTTAGGTCCTTCCTCGTCTTCGGGTATCTTCGGGTCACCTCGGAAACGTTCGGGTTTGCTTCGTCTCGTTCGTAGAAGCCTTCCTACGCCTTCGGGTATCTTCGGGTCACCTCGGAAACGTTCGGGTTTGCTTCGTCTCGTTCGTAGAAGCCTTCCTACGCCTTCGGGTATCTTCGGGTCACCTCGGAAACGTTCGGGTTTGCTTCGGCTGCGTTCGGCTTGCTCGTAGAAGTCGTCCTACGTCTTTAGTTCTCCTCGGGTATGTTCGGCTTTGCCTCGGAAACGCTCGGGATTGCTTCGAGTCGCTTCGGCTTGCTCGTAGAAGTCGTCCTACGTCTTTAGTTCTCCTCGGGTATGTTCGGCTTTGCCTCGGAAACGCTCGGGATTGCTTCGAGTCGCTTCGGCTTGCTCGTAGAAGTCGTCCTACGTCTTTAGTTCTCCTCGGGTATGTTCGGCTTTGCCTCGGAAATGCTCGGGATTGCTTCGAGTCGCTTCGGCTTGCTCGTAGAAATCGTCCTACGTCTTTAGTTCTCCTCGGGTATGTTCGGCTTTGCCTCGGAAACGCTCGGGATTGCTTCGAGTCGCTTCGGCTTGCTCGTGGGAGTCGTCCTACGTCGTCCGTTATCCTCGGGTAGGTTCGGCTTTGCCTCGGAAACGCTCGGGTTTGCTTCGAGTCGCTCGTGGAAGCCTTTCTGCGCCTTCGGGTATCTTCTGAAACGATTGAGCACGTTTTAGAGATCTTCGGGAAAACTTTTTCCCGGCTTCGGCTTTTCGTCGGATGCGTTTGAGCTCGCTCGTAGAAACTTCCTGTGCCTTCGGGTATCTTCTGAAACGATTGAGTACGTTTCAGAGATCTTCGGGAAACTTTTCCCGGCTTCGGCTTTCGTCGGATGCGTTGCTGTTGTCGCTCTAAGTCTTTAGAGTCGACTCGATTCAGCAGCTAGAGCTGACTGACTGACTTGATATAAAATTTCTTAGCTTTTATAACATTTTTAACGACGTAAACAAATGACGCTGATGCAGGTGTTCTTTCAAAGACGCATTCTATTCGTTAGAATAACGACTCTTTTGATTGGGCAGAAGCCCTTGCTTCTCGGGTAAAATATTTTTCACTTGATAAATTTTCGAAGAAATATATGGGAATTTATGGGAAATGTGCATCGTTTGTTATGTTTGTTTATAACAATTTCATCCACGGATCGAAATGATTTTTAAGTCCGCACAATCCTAGTAAATATTAATAACGACAATATGCAATGTTTATTAGCTCATTTTTCAGTATTATTATATTTATTAATACTGTTAGAAATATATGGGAATTTTATGGGAAATGTGCATCGTTTGTTGAAATTGTTTATAACAATTTCATCCACGGATCGAAATGATTTTTAAGTCCGCACAATCCTAGTCAATATTAATAACAACAATATGTAATGTTTATTAGCTCAAATTGATCGCAAGCACGTCGTTTAATTCGTCTCCAGGAGACGGCAAAGGTAACAAGACGTTTATAGTTATAGTTCCCATACAACTGAATCATGCCTTCAGACAGCGAAAGCGATGAAGAAATCGTGCTTGGAGACAATCCAGCCGCACGTTACTTCGACAATAAAATAGCAGACCCAAACACTACTACAGCAGAACTGAAATTCATCCTGGAACAAGCAATGATACAACTACGTGGAAGGGAAACAGAAGGTATGTCTCAATCGACAACACAAACAAAACAACCGCAATCATACTCCTTACCGCCGCTACCAGCCACTCCGCCTTCGGTAGCCCCACTCATGAAACTGAAACAAATGCTAGTACAGGGGCTCCCCGAAAAAGAAAAAATGGACAGCGAAGGGTTCACGGCCCCAAGAAACCCTCTTAAACGCCCCAAAACAGAACACACTATCAACCCGATTACAATCAACAACCGATTTGAACCGTTACAAACAAGTAACATGGACACAGAAGTCACAGTAGACAATACAGCCACAGAAGTCTCTCCACCTAGCGGGAGTTCAAGTCAATCAAGCAACAAAAAACGTACAACTCCGATTATCGCAACCAATACGAGTAACTGGCCGCAGCTGCGTGATTTACTCAAATCAAACAACATCCAAACCACACAAAACAAACTCGTCCGATCAGGTATTAAAATCGTACCATCGACAGAAACAGATTACCACAAACTCCACAAGATACTTCAAGAAAATAAGACAGCCTTTTATACGTACAATCTGAATCACGAAAAGCCACTAAAAGTAGTCCTCCGAGGAGTCCCGATTGAAATGGAAATCGACGACATAAAAGCAGATCTCGCGGAAAAGGGAATCCCGACTCACAACATCACAAGAATGACGGGCAAACACAGCCGCCCGGCCCCCCTAATTCTGGTGAATTTAAATCAAGAACAGAAAACAATCTACAAACTCAAAGAGTGCTGCGGCATAAACATAACAGTGGAATCGCTCAAGAAAAAACGCCGAATCATCCAGTGCCACCGGTGTCAACGGTTCGGGCACATTCAAGTAAACTGCTTCACGCCGTTCACATGCATGAAATGCGGAGAGGGGCACTCCACCCACGTCTGCACTAAATCAAAAGATACACCGGCTAAGTGCGCTAACTGCGCTGGTAGTCACACGGCGGCATGGGTTGACTGCCCGCGCAACCCTAACAAGAACACCGTTCAGCAGAAGTACGTAGAAGCGCCGATCCCAAAGATCAATCCCTGGACGCAACACCGACAGCGGACTCCCGAACACCCACAAACAAACGTTCAAGCAACCAGTCACACAAAATCAACATCAAATCACACAATAAACGAAGAACTAGCACTTACCCTAGGGAACATGCTCGTCACATTACATCAGACAAACGCAACAGATAGCCAGATAACTGACTTCATTCGCCAAACCGCAAAAATAGTTGAATTATTCAACAAGAAAAATTAAAATTCAACTTATTAAACGCTCCAGCTACCAATCAGTATAGCTAATATCCGTTATCATCAGATACCCACAAGAGGTTATTAATTGCCAGTACTCCTCAACAGAGTTCAGCTCTCAATTATCACAATCAAGATCGAACCATATTCAGATTACAAGTAAAAGGCCGCAGGCCTGACTTTAAACAACAATAAGAAGAAGAAGAAGAAGAAGTGTATACTGTGTATATACCTAGTACAGGTAAAGCAAAAACAACATCTGCATGCACTCATTGCTAACAATATGTTCATAAATGACAAAAAAAAACATTACAAATTCAATTCTAAATCTGTAGCTAGTCACTTCTTCGAAGGCCTAAGTTTAATTTTATTATTTAAAATTATTCAATAAATATACTGTGTTTTATGTGATATCGCTCTTTCTCTGACATCAACCGCACAAGTCTCATAGATTTTACTATCAGCTAATTTTAAAAATAATTAGATTTCTATGCCTACAAGAGTGGGGTAAATAATTTAAAAGTAACCTAAAATGTGATTTCCAACAAAAGTACTTTACGTCAACACCTGTATAGTCGAAATATTGAAAAAACCAACTATAGTCGAGTCATTTTGGCAACCGACACGGCCAAAGTCCGAACTAAAGGATTTCGATTGACCGGAACAATTTCAATTTTCAATACAGAAAAATTAAACTAATTAATTAATATTTCAGGATATATACCTTCCCATAGTAAAATACTATTACATGAAAGATAGTTGCAAATTAAATATTATAAATAATGTCATTAAATATTATTTTTTCTACACCTATATTTTATATAACATTTGGCTATACTGTTTAGGAGGCAAGCATTGTTGACAAATTTAAAATGTTTAGATGAAATTATAACAAACGTCAAAAGATGATTATGACAAATGTCAAAAGTTGTATGAATATTATTATCTATGACACTCCTGAAACAGCTAGGTTTTGTAGGTTATATTACTTGACAGGTAAAATTTTGCAACATCTCAAATTTGACGCCATTTTAATTTAGTGGCGCATGTCGGTTGCGAGAGCGACTCGATTATAATTATCAAATTGCAACACACTGTTGTATTTTCTGGGTAGGCAGTAATAATAATAAAGATTTTTTCCCCTATTTATTTCATAATAATCTTTGTTTTAAGTATGGTTTTGTAGAGTTTGTAATACGCAAATATTAGAAAATACAGAGTATGTTGACTGGTGAAAAATAATTTTAAAGTTTTAATTAATAATTATATTTATTCGAATTTGGTTTGAAAATTTTAGTTGATAACAAATTTGTTTTAATTAATTTGTAATATATAAAAAAAATTCAATGACAATTCAAGTGGCATTTATTAGTCTTTTGTCACAAGAAAACGAAATATTAAATCCGATATTTTTAAAAATATATGCCATCTCAGACATGTATAGCAAGCATTGAGACAGACGAAATACCAGCTGAGCAAGTTAAATAAACATCTCCATTAATTGCATGTTATGAAAATATTTACGTATGGAAATAAAAACTATCTATTTTATATGAAACAATTTTGCAAGAGCATTAAGAATACGATTTTCTCTTACATCCCATCACACTGTACACTGTAACTATACTCAAACCGCTGAACACATTCAGTGATCACTTTGGATTCACGTGAGCACACCAAAGTTCTATGCACACAAACACATAAAATCATTCGAGAATCAATGTCTTTAAAATAGTTATCGGCGTAGCATTTTACATAAGAAATTGTTCATATTCAAATGAAAACAGAATAAATGCAGCCAAAACAGATTTCACGGAAACAGAAACGTAGAAGTAAATAAACGTCTGTGATCTGTGATACTATTACAGTTTACCTAATCGCCTAATGTTAACGATCTTTGTCGACGGCCGTTTTTATGCATAGGATGCACGTTGTGATCTTGTGATCACGCACTTTTATTACTGAATCTCTTCGGTGATTCTAGTATAATCAACTGATTACTTTTCACAGAACGTGACTTTACCTACTCGTACCCGATTTTAATTCAACGCTTTCGAATTTGTAGCTCGACAGATAATTAGCGTTTTATATAACTTGTGCTTGTGACTACACAAAGTAGAAAAAAGAAATGTAACAATATTAATGTGCCTTTGAGACGGTAAAATTATTAATAATACACCGGTTTATATTTATCATTTTTACAAGTTATCTCATATTTAAAATTTACCATTTAATGACAAAAAATAGAATATTAATTAAAGTAGATGGATAATCATAAATTCATCATGTTTCTATCAGTCAACCTAATAAGAATGCTTAAAAGCCTCCATAGCTAAATTCAAGAATTGCATCCTAAACTTAATGTGTTCTTAATTAACTTTTAGTATTTTATAATTACTTTCATGCATTATTTCTAATATAAATTAAATTAAAAACGGCAGTAACTATCAAATTTGAATATGTAATTTTAAAAGCACAGAAGACATCAATAAAGTTAACGATTATGTTCACTACTGTGCCATCTATGAGAGAAAAGCAACAATGGTAATCTTAAAGCAATAGGTTTCTATGTCCATTGATAAATTAGGTACCTACACCCCTGTACATCTAAATGTCACGTTGTGATGCGTTGTGATTTGTGATGTGTGTTCTCTCAAGTTTGACACATGAGGAGTAAAAGGTAAAAGTTGGTGTCCGAAACATATGGTTGTTCATGAATACTTAAAATAAAATGACAACAATTGAAGAATTAAAAGCTCGAATATCGGAACTAGAAGCGAAACTTCAACAAAATGGTATATGTAGGGAGAAAATTAATGTTATGTCTTCCGAGGTAACCGACACAAACCCTTACAGGTAAAAATGTCAGTTGTAAGACATTATTAGAATTAATTATTAATAGAATTTCAGCCGATTAATGGCTTTGAAACGTATGGGAATAGTTGAAAATTATGAAGCTATACGTTCATACAGTGTGGCTGTTGTTGGTGTTGGTGGTGTCGGAAGTGTAACTGCAGAAATGTTAACAAGATGTGGCATTGGAAAATTGGTTTTATTTGATTATGATAAAGTTGAATTAGCAAACATGAATAGGCTCTTTTTTCAACCTCATCAAAGTGGTATGAGTAAAGTGGAAGCAGCTGCCCAAACACTAAGAAATATTAATCCAGATGTGGAAATTTTAACATACAATTACAATATAACAACCACTGATAATTTCCAACATTTTATGGATACAATAACGTAAGTTTTTATATGAAATTTACTTAAATGAAGTGATTTCTTAAACATAATTGCATAAAATAATATATTAGCTATTGTGATATTTATTTAAATTGGTTTCTGACTATTTGACTATATCGAGACAAATTACTAAACTTAATTATTCAGAGTGCTAGGTCTCTCTATTAATTTTCAGATATTATGAAATACAAATTCTCTATAATAATTATTTTCCCTGTTCAATATTTCAAATTACTGTCGCAACTGATAATAGTTTGTGAGTAATAAAATTACTTCTTGAATAAAATATCTTTTTAAATCATGTTTTGTTAAGTAATTACTTACATGATGACTAATAGAGTTAATTATGCTATATGTGCATTGGTATACACCATTACAAACATCTTATAAAGAAGTTGTATGTTAGAAATATTAAATTATGTGATTTTTCATTCATTATTGTTATGATCTTACGCCTTTTGTTGTTGTGGGGTTAGGCACATGAAACAACAGTTTACCCATCCCAGTCTAGTTTACTTAGTGAAAGTCAGTTGACACTCATATGCAATATTTTGTTTTTCATTTCAGTACAGGTAGTTTAGCGAAGGGACCAGTAGATTTAGTTTTGAGTTGTGTTGATAATTTTGAAGCACGTTATGCTATTAATACAGCTTGCAATGAGCTCAACATAAAATGGTTTGAATCTGGTGTAGCTGAGAATGCTGTGTCAGGACATATTCAGTTCGTTATACCTGGTGAAACGGCATGCTTTGCAGTAAGTTCATTATCAATAATTTTATTGTATAATTTTGATAACTATTAATGTTTTTAGTGTGCTCCGCCATTAATAGTAGCTTCAAATATTGATGAAAAAACGTTGAAAAAGGATGGTGTATGTGCTGCAAGCTTACCAACAACTATGGGAATAGTTGCTGGTTTATTAGTACAAAATACTTTGAAATATTTGTTAAAATTCGGTGATGTAACAAACTATCTAGGCTACAGTGCATTAAACGATTTTTTCCCAACAATGAATTTGAAACCAAATCCGAGTTGTGAAGACCGCTTCTGCAGGGGAAGACAGAAAGAATATGCTGCCAGGCCAAAACCCAAACTTGAAAAGAAATTATCCAAAGACAAAGAAGACGAACCTGTACATGAGGACAATGAATGGGGAATAAGTCTAGTTGATGAAAGCAATGCATGCTCATTGGCTTCCAATGTTGCGGCAGGTATAAGTTATGAATATGAAATACCGGATATCACCTATACACCAACATATGAAGAAGCTATACAACATGATGTAAATTTAGAGGAATTAATTGCAGAAATGAAATCTATTTAAAAAAAAAGAGTTTTTAATTTTTGCACTTACGTATCTCATCAGAGCATATTTAAATATAAATATTAGACAAGTAATTTTTATTTATATCTATTAATGTTTATATTTGGTCTTTGGAATATAACTAACACAAATATTACTTTTAAGTAATTGTATTAATACTGAAGGATATACTTTCCAAAAAATTTAAATAGAATATAGTAAAAAAAATCTTTTAATAATAACTATAAATCATTATAACGACATTGTAAAATATAATACAAGTAATTTTATTTATTTATTGACATTTGTACAAAACGCTCAAACTTTGTTTAAAAAAATATATTTATTATTATTAATAACTATACTTTTCATGAAATGATTAAACAATTAATATATTGAAAGAAGCACAACATTGACAATATACAACCAATACATAGATACAATGTGATTCAGTCTAACATTTCAACAATCTAAAAAAAATATGCTTAGTGTTAATACAATCATTTTTTCATAATGAACCTAAGACTGCAAATGCTTGCTATTGAAGATACTAGATAGCAGTTACTCAACTAACATCAAGTTTAATTATGTTTATCAAAAAGCCTGAAACACATCCTCGTCTGTTTCAGACTTGTTTATTTGGCTATATTTTTGTATCTGAGTAAGGCATTTTGTCTTGGTAATCGTGAACGGTTACTACACAAATTATACGAGTATGGTGTAAGAGTAACATCCTTGCAAGAGTCACTTGAAGGGTCAAATACACTTTGCACATATCGGTTAATGTCGATCAGGAGAGCAGCCTTTAACTCTGGGGTTCCTAAGGATCCATGCATGGCTCACTTTTGTATATAATATATGTGTGCTTATCAAAATTTAAACTAGAGATATAAATTTTATTGATTGCTAAATGCTATTATTCTTGTAGCGACTTTGAACCTGACAACAATACAATGATTTACATGTCTTTATACTGTTACTTACTTATTTATAATTAGATTGAAATTTACATAATTGATTTTTATATTTATATTATTGACTTGTTTTATACTATTTATATGGTTACTGGAACTAATAAGTATTATTATTATGAAAGCAAG
Organism: Amphimallon solstitiale; assembly: GCA_963170755.1. Taxonomy (NCBI): domain Eukaryota; kingdom Metazoa; phylum Arthropoda; class Insecta; order Coleoptera; family Scarabaeidae; genus Amphimallon; species Amphimallon solstitiale. Next base: position 58,201,713 of record OY720684.1, read on the forward strand.
GGTGGTATCAACAGTAGAGTTTATAATTTTTATTATTTGTGTTGTATTAAAAGTGAAAATATATCTATCTACAACATCGATAGTACTAGTAATGTACTACTACTACCAAGTGCATCACATATTTGAAAACACTCTTTAATTCCGGAAAATGTTATTCTGAATCACTCTGTATAAAGTGATTGTACGCGAAGTGATGAGAATTGAAATAATAAAGATCAAAAATTAACGTTATGCCTAGATATATGAGTAACTTCTTCACTGTTTGATGTATTTTAGAAATCCCAAGTCTATATTCATGTAATTTTGTGCACACAATATAGGTAAGTCCAGTTCGAATAATTTCGTGATAATGAGGCATTTATCACATAAAAATGACGCACTATATTTTAATAAATTATACCCTCTTCGTTATTTATAATTCACTTGAAGCGTTGATTGAAGGAATACACAAAGATGCTCCACTACATAGCACTGAGCGTACCCAAACTGGATCCGAGATCTATAGCGACTGCATCAGTCGTTTGGATCCGAGATTCGAAACAGCCCGAGACAGCGATGATGTTTCTTGGCGAGGGGTTTGCGGAACGACTTAACGGAAAGACACGCTATTTTACTATAGCGTTGCGCATCCTTCAATCAACGCTTGAAGGTAATAAAAAAAACAAGTATTGTCTACACTATATTATGTCTTTTATACTTCTATTCAGTTAGAATTTGGTGATATGGTTATATATCTTTTATACAATTATGTGTGCTAATTTTTAATAAAAACAGTATAAGTAATAATATAATTATAGTATACAATGATTCAAAAAACTGCTTTAGAATATATGCTATATTACAGTTTTCAACTTACAAAATGATGTGTTAATGTTGTTCTTATCAATTAATTTGCAGTATTGTTTCCTTTTAAATGTTATGTGATTTATGAACAGTTTTTTAAGTTACTGTATACTATTTTCTTGTAGTTTTTATTTCCTAATTGCCGGAAAGTACTACCAAAAATGGGCGAGATAGGGGAAGTGGATCCGATTTCATTCAGACTAGACCACAGATAAATCATAGATAAATATCCAGATGGCCCATGATTAACAAATTTTTGTAGCCCTAAAATGGTTACGAACACCAGGCTAACGCCACCGTCGCCCGGTTACTACCACCAGAGGCGCTGAATATTTGATAAATTTATATAATCTGCAGTTTAGTTGTAATTTAAGAGATTGAAACCTACAATTGGTATTCTGGTTAACGACAGATGACGCTCCTAAAAAAAATATAATTTTAGGTAATTTATTTCGGTACTGAATAAGTTAGTTTACATATATTTTTTTCTGTTATTTGAAAATATTATAATTATTTTTATCCAATAATTGACAAAACCATTTTTACTAAATATAGGATTCAAAATTTCATTTAATTTCTACCCATATGATCATAAGACTTAAGGTCTATAGTTGCTTGGAATCATTTCTGCACAAAAAACTGTTACATCAACTATGCACTTATCTTGTGCACACTTTTTTTTTCTATTTAAATGATTTATTGACTATAAATTCCAAGAGCTCCTTCTTTGAGTAAGATTAATGTTTGGGGGAATATTATTATAAAAATACAAGGTAGGAAGAGGATTCATTTTAGTGAACAAACTGGAATATATCCTAATGTAAACACTTATATATAGCACAAATAATATACAGGCTGGCGCATTATATATAAGTATGAAAAGTGGCAAAATGTTTTAAGAATTTGCCACATTACGGGTACGTTTTAAAATTATTTTGAAATATACAGAGTGATTCAATAAAATGTTGCGTACCAAAGTTATGAAAATTAAAATGGAACACCTTGTATATTATGGCATATTTTGATAATATAGGCTAAATGAAGGCTACTTACTGTTATACTCCCTATACATAACTTAACAGAGACATTTAACAATTTCTGTCTTACATATTTGAGCGAATTATTTTAAATTGTATCTATTGTTTACTCAAAGCATCAGACTTTAAGATAAGTTAAAGTTGAAATCTAAAAATTATACAGAGTGTTTAAAAACAATATTATTATTATTATTACTTCAAACAGATACATTATTTACTATTGTATTACTAAAAACTATAATAGTAATTTAGGATTTTCAATTTCAAACATTAGTTTCTTGCAATTCATTTTTTAAATGGCTAATATTTATTATTATTTAACGGTTTGATTGGTTTTGTTTCACAATAAGTAAAAAGCATCATAACTAGGTAAACAAAAAATACCTACTTTATTAAACAAATAACAAACTTAAGTAGTAAATGAAAACTAATGTTTTAAGTGCTCAAAATGATCTCCTTATTTTTCAATAGGTACATAAACGAATTTTCTCTTGAAAGGACTGTTTAACTCTTGTTAAAATACTTGGTGTTAAAGAACGAAACGCTATTCTTATTCTCTCTCTCATATCGTCTGGTGTGGTTGGTGGTGTATCATAGACAATATTTTTGAAATATTCCCATCAAAAAATC